>OY723391.1:36025890-36331464 GCA_963210295.1 Ophion ellenae | reverse complement strand
TTCGCACGCACCTCTCAAGCGTGTGCCCATACATTTTTTAAACATTCTTGGACAAATTGTGCAAAATTTGCGACGTGAAGGAATGAATAAAAGTTCGTACTTGGGGAGAAGAAAAAAACATTCGTCCCGATGAGAAGTGTGTCCAACGCCCTCTATTTATCCTGTCAGGGGACGAATTTATCGCCCATAATTGCATAGTGCTCGATTTCGTATACGACTTCGGTTTTAATCCCCTATCTCCCGTCATCCGAAAATTAATATATACACGTGCAGGGTAGTTCTGGGGTCGCCGAAATAGTAGAGAAGCCTCGAGGGTATGAATCACACTCGTTGTGCAATACAGTGTGGCGGGAAGCGGCTCTCGGAGTGTACAAGAACGTGTAGGGTTTTTGTCGGTTATGTTGATATTTCTCTCTCCCCCCACCCTCTCTCTGATGTGTTCGTTGGTTTATGTGGGGCTACGCGAGGGGATGACGCATATCCGGCAATGACTAAGGGTCCTAAAATAGGGCTGCCTCGGCTCACTGCTCTCCCCGGATTGTCATTTTGTCCCCTGGCTGCATACAGGCGCCCCTGTAGGCTTGGAGGACTTAGGACTTGGAAGCGCCAAAGTGAAAAGAGCGCCGGAACAAGGGCCAGGGGAACGATGCGATCATTATTAATCGGGGATGTACGAACCCACACGAGTGAGCGAACACTTACAGAACGACGATGCAACTGTATCTTACAAAGCGTGGAGAAACATCAAGGGGACAAAACACACGGCCAACGCCGTTGCGCGGTGAAGGCATTTCCATGGTTTCGGAAATCGAGAGATTCGGTTACTCGTGGAGCTGACAGAGAGGCGACGTTGCTTTCGGGATCAAGGTTTTGTCCCGAAATGCTCTTTGCAATTGGAAGGCTTCGGAAACTTTTATTATTATATTTACCCAAACACGACTTTGTCGAGGAAGGAAAGTTTCCTTCGTTGAAACGGATTTGCAAGAAATAACCATTTTCGAGCCACCGTTTGCACAGTTTATACAATTTCTTCGAAAATTTAAATATTCACGCGATCTTTACTGAATAATGATGCGCATTTTCGTGCATCGATGATACCTTTTTTAAGGGGTTGGGCCTAGTCGTAACAGTCAAAAAATCACTTTTTTCAAAACCAATATATTTTGACAGTACATCATCTTATAAATGTTCCCTGAAAAAGTCAAGGTGATCGGATAAAAATTGACAGATTTATAGTTGACGCTATGTTATGTTGACGCCAGTCGGAACACTCGGAGTGTCGGTCGAAACTTTAAACGCTTTTTACCACGTTTTTATTAACTCGCTTTCTTGTTTGTCTGTTCGGTACAGATTTTGCAATCGATTTTAAACTAACTTCCGGATAAGCTAATATATATATATATATATATATATATATATATATAATATGCAAATTGATATTGTATATATTTAAGGGGAGATATACACCTAGATGGTCGAAAAAATCGATTTAGAAACTATGAACATTCCGTCGGCCGTGGAAGACCTATACTATGGGCCTGGTATCGATGATTCCATGTAAGTTGACAAATTTCATGATTTATTCATTCCCAAATTTTCAAACGCGTTTTTCTCAAAACCACGTTTTTCAAATCGGTACCCAAAATTTCTCGAAAACTAGAGAACCGATTGCCCTGAGGTTTTTTGTGGTTTTTCTATACACCATTATCTAGTACTTGCCATAGGATTTTTTTTCCGTTACTTAGGTTTTGTTTAATAGCCAAAATAATAACTAATTTTTTGCCCAAAAATCACTATTTATGTTCAAACGTCCGCCATTTTGTCATAAATCGATATTTTCTAAATCGGCTATGTCAAGTACTAGATTATAGTATCTAATTTGATAATCTTTGTTTTTTTTCCAGATGATTTTTTAAGAAACGCCAGTGGGTACCGTATACGCAGATTTTTTGACGACGCTCCAAGGATCATACAATATCCTTGTATATTTTTAATATTTTTAAATAAAGAAAATTAAACATATTTTTGAATGTATATACTTTTAGATAATTATAACCCCAATCCGAAATTTCAAATAGTTTTCCTTTAAAAAATTCACAAAAATGACCTTTTTTCCCGGTCCTAGGTGTATATCTCCCCTTGAATAATATATACAATATTTAACGGTTTGCAACGTGTTTTACATTAAAGAATTAAGTTTGTAAGGGAGAGAGAGAGAGCGAGAGAAAAAGAGCAAATAATTGTGAAACAAAATAAATAAAGAAAAAAATATTCTTTTGCGAAAGAGAAAAATTTTACTCCACGAGACTAAAAAGCAGAAGATAAAATTATTTAAATATTTTTTTGAAAATATACCATGTTTTCCAAACGGACTAAAAAATATAAAAGAATTTTTCCTGGCCCCATACTGCTTTATAACCTCATACAGCTTCCTAATCCCATCTAGAAAGTCCGGGAAATTAGTGACGGTGAATTTTTAATAACTATGAAAACACTTGTAAGATTAAAAACGAAAAACGTGGGGTGCATGCAATAGATAATGGATGGATGAATAGTTCACTTAAGTCACTAACAATTTTATTGCACTGCAAATGATATGAACCGTTGTGTGCGTTTTCTCAATGACAGCTACTCCCTACACTTCTTACTATTATCTATTGCATGTGCCCGAGGGTTTGTTGTTTATAATCTTACAAGTATTTTCATAGCTATTAAAAAATCACAAATTTTCCGACCAATCTGTATCGGGTTGGGAATCTGTATGAGGGTAGGAGAAATTGTTGTATACTTTTTAGTCCGTTTTAAAATAGTGGTGTATTCAAACAAAATTATTTAAATAATTTTTTTCCCGAAAGTAAGTTTTTAAAGTCGGTGAACAAAATATCTAAAAAATTACTGCATCGATCATTCTGAAATTTGTTGAGCTTTATCTAGGTGTAAAAATATAGTATTTTATCGATGAATTTTTTTCAATGTAAACTTTCGATTTGATGAACGAAAAATGCCAACTTTTCGTAAAATTCAAGACCCTCTGTTTAAACACGCGCCATTTTTTTTTAAATTTGTTAGTTGGAAAATTCGTTCGATTAATCATAGCATTAACTAATGTACTAACGAAATCTGTCTGATTTTTTTATATTAGATGATCTGGTTCAGAAGTGCTCAGAAGCCTCACCGCAAAAGGCGTTTTGGAGGGGTGCTTCCCGGACAACGGTTGTAAATCGACAATAATTAAATATTTTTCCACAAAAAAATTACGGAGTGTTTTTTACATGATACTTTTTAAAATACCTAATTTTTGTAGAAATTTATCATCACCGTTATCCACAGTAAAAAAATCCCAAAAATTAGCTGTTTTCGACTGTTACAACTAAGCATAACCCATTAACAAAGAATAAACAAAATACCAGTAAATTGTGCGATACACATACAGTAAATTCCGCAGTTCGAATAATCGGCCATTTGTATCGATCAATGGAGTTTGTAAACACGGTTCTCCGTGCTCCGATTGACCCGAGCCATTTTTTTTTATTATCCGGCCAGCTCCGAGGAACCCCAGCGAATAAATACGTTCCACGTAAACCGCTTACAACTCGCGGGTATTTCGGTGGTAGATGTGCCCTTAATGTTGTTGGAAAAATAACGAAAAACAAGTCGAACAATAATAACTCGGCTCGTAGATTTTTATGCATGGAAGTTATCAGGAAAATCGACTCTTTTTCATCGTACCCACCTACGTTCCGACGTCCCCGTTATTACGTGGGCGTTGGGCAATTCCATTTTTTTTTCTTCACAAATCCACATATATATTTGGGATGGAAACGAATTAATGAAGTGGTTTGTTCGCTGATACCACGCATACGAAAAGTTTACGATTGGACCAAATAGCCATCAGGTTTATCGTGCCCACGAATAATTCGGCCTGAGGTTCGATTGGACTCGAGATTGTACGGCCTTGCAATAATACATCGTCAGCCTGAGGTTCTTAAGGGGCTACACCAGTGTGAACGCTGAAAATTTGGATGAAATTCGGGATTTTTTTGGAAGAAAAGTACTCAATTAAATGTTTCGGAAAATTAAGAATATATTTGGCTATATTTGACCTATGTTACATAATTTTTTCATAGAAAAATATTGAGATCCAAGCGACTTATGCGCTGTCTTCGGAGGCGCAAAAAAAAAGTTCCTCCACTGCTGACATGATTCCGGCCGATTGAGTAGCTGAAATCGAAAAAGGAAAAAATGTCGTTAAACTGTAAGGTATTTCCTGTACAGTGACGTAGGATTTTCGAAAAATATCAAAATCTAACAAAACGGCGTAGTTATGAAAAAAGTCTGTTTTCTTGCCTATAAAATGGTCGTTTTTTTCAATGTCAAATCGTCAATTTTCGTCTAATCAAAAATATCCTACGTCATTGCAGAGTAAATATATTCAAGAGTACTCCGTTCAAATTTCAAGTCAATCGGATAATTGCGCTTTGAGTTACAATGTGAGCAAAATTGAAAAATCTCATTTCATATTCTTGAAAGTATAAAAATCTCATCTCATATTCTTGAAAGTATAAACTGTCGAAGAAGGCAACAAAAATCGCCTTTTTAAAAGTGTCGCACTGGTATAGCCCCTTAAAAGGGTCTTCTCACTTTAGACGCTAAAAAAAGGCTATTCATGAATTTTTTGATAGGTTTATATAATAGATATTGATATAAAAGTTGTTACACTTAATAAATACACTTTCGAAATACACTTAAAAAAACTTTTATGTATTTATGTCATCCAAACAAACTTTGAACGCGTTTTTCTCGAAACAACTTTTTTCGACGGCTTGATGATAAAATCTTCGAAACTACCGAACCGATCCTTATGAAATTTTAACCACATATTCCTTACAACTATAGCTAGAACGCATATCAAGGATTTTTTTAAATTTTGATATTGACTATTTTTTTTTTCAAAAAACGGTGAAAAAAAACACGTTTTTTTTCGAAAAATGTCCGCATAAATAGTGATTTAAATAAATACAATTTTCAAAAAATTGTATTTCGATAGTGTGTTTATTAAGTGTAACAACTTTTACATCAATATCTATAATATAAACCTATCAAAAAAATGCATGAAAATAGCCTTTTTTGCGTCTAAAGTGAGAAGATCCCTTAATTTACGTCTTTGCGGTTGCTATCAGCGTACAGGCCTGCCGGATAATACTGTTGTGTCTGGCG
Organism: Ophion ellenae; assembly: GCA_963210295.1. Taxonomy (NCBI): domain Eukaryota; kingdom Metazoa; phylum Arthropoda; class Insecta; order Hymenoptera; family Ichneumonidae; genus Ophion; species Ophion ellenae. Next base: position 36,326,247 of record OY723391.1, on the reverse strand, counting down.
CGGCAAGAATGGCGGACAAATAAAAACAAGAAAGGCTTCAGAGTGAATGAAGAAGAAGCCAGGGATTAAGAGCCCCCAGAAATGATTCAGACGACGAAAACGGAGACAAGGGTAAGTTTGCTCGATGGCGTTGTGGATGTTTCGTAGACGAGAGGGCGCAATAGCGAAGTCTGTCTCTCTCCATTGGCGTCTGTGTCGACGTCAATTGGCGTCCCGGCGCCATTGGTTTTCTCTCGCTCTTTCCCTATTTCTCTCGTTTCTTCTCGCCGATTCTCTCCTTTTTCCGCTTTCATCCTCTTTGTCTCTCATTTTCCGCCATTCTTTCCGATCTTCTGCTCTTCGGGCATTTTCCACCTCGATGGAGAGCCGCGGCCGTTCGTCATCGCGAGATCTTCGGTTCGCACGTTTTCTCACCCCTTTTATCAAGCCTTTCGTCCTATCTATGTATATATGATATACGCGTCCACGGAGAGCGAGTAGATGCAGAAATAGTCCTTGCAGCGTCACTTCCCCTCGTCCTTTGTGCTCCTTAGCGCGGGGGTGACTTCTTCTACCCTCGATTCGTCATACCGTTCGTCCCCATGTTCATATCGATCCGGAAAAAAAAACACTCGAAGAGCAGAAAGAACAACGTGACTTGTTTCGTGCAGAAGATAGAAGATGCGTAGATAGACTCGGGCTTTACGCGTGTCACGTCAACCTGGAAGCCTTATGAGTGCACGAGGGAGACAAAAAGGGCGACGTGGACATAATGGCCGTAGGAGGGAGGTGGAACTTGAGAACGGTAACGAAATTTCGTTCATTTGCACGTGGACAAAGCTTTCATTTGCTAGATTATACTTTATTGTCTTTATCGTATTATCATTATCAGGGAGCTTTCTACGTGACGTAGTCTTCACGAAACTGCTGGCCAATGTTCGCTAAAAGACAACCTCTAGAGCAGACATTTCTCCTATAGGGTTTTATCAAATCCCTATGGGGATTTGATGAGTGAGTGATCATTTGACACATTGGAATCCAAGTGGATTTCGCGCTATTTTCCGATTGATGCCGTTTAAGGCCTTAGGCCACAGTAACGGGTATAAAATCGTGTGCGAATTTAACAACTTTTTTTGTATGAAAAGGGATTCACTCATAAAATTAATTACACATCTATTTAGTATGAATATCAAGCGGTTAGAAAATATATATATTTTTTTTTCGATGTACACAATGGCCGACTACTCGATACTTCTCGAAAAAGCTTTTTTCCAACTGGCGTGACAAATAACTTCAACAATTTTCACTCGATTTACTTCAAATTTGAAAGTTATGTGCCTAATTGCATTTCGCAGAGAAGTACGTACGGTATTACTGATTAATCGAAAACTTTTCATTTTACGAGCAGTTTATGAGCAGTTATAACGAAATTTTTCACTGAAAATTCATTTCTTATGTTCAAATACCTACAACTTTGGAATAAAACAATATTTTTTAAATTCCGTAGGTCCTTCTATAGGTATTCTAATGTAGATTGACGAGAATTTTTGTTTTTTGTTCTAGGTGAAAAATTGTGGATGCTAAATGTCACGCCGCGGAGCGCCTAAAAAAAAGATGACAAAAGACAATATTAGTAGTCGGCCATTTCGTACATCGAAAAAAAATTCTAATAGCTTGATATTCATACTAAATAGATGTGTAATTAATTTTATGAGTGAATCACTTTTTCATACAAAGAAAAATGGTTAAATTCGCACATGATTTTATACCCGTTACTGTGGGCTAAGGCCTTAAGGGGCCCGTCCACTTTGGAGCCACGAAAAAAGGCTATTTTCGCGATGTTTGTTTTGGGGATTTTTTTAAAGGCATGGATATAAAAGTTATTGGGCTTGATAAATAATGTCTTGAAATGCATGAAATTTTTTTTTTATTCATTTTTAAGTACAAAAACTATAGTTTAACGTAACGTCTCAAAAATAGGTGGACTAGGTAGCTCCATCACAACTCGGCAACGGCTTGTTTGAAACAAAAAAATCAAAGTCCATTAAATTCAGTATGACACGAGCTACAAAATGACCCTCGTATATAAAGTTTTATCAAAAAATAAAGAAATGGCAGATGAAAAACGAAAAAAGTATTTAAAAACGCGTTTTTTCGCAGTTTTTCGCAAAACAAAGAGTGAAAATCAAAATTTTAAAACCTTCGAGGGTCATCTTGTTGCGAATAATGTTTACAATATGTGGTTCAAATTTCAAGAGAATCGGTTTATTAGTTTTAGAGATACGATGCAGCTAGATTTTAAAAACATTGTTTCGAGAAAAACGCGTTTGAAGTTTATACTATGAAAAATTCTTACCCAAAATCAATCGGCAATTCCTGCACCGTATAAAATCCCTTCTGACTCATCATCGTCGATTTCGTCAAGTCTTACTTGGACTGGCCCCTTAAGGTCTTACATACACCTGAGACGGCTAAAAGTAGGGTTATGTTTAAGAATTTTATTTGTGTATAAAGCTGAATTTTATTGAACAACCATGATATACATTTTAAAGTATGACATTTTATCTACATTGTGTGAAAATTTTGATAAAAATTTCAAACGGTAAACAAGTTACGGTCGTTTTCCTGGGACGTGTTTTTTTTGACAGCGTTTGCGGTACCAGACGTGCCTCTGCCATTTTTTATCTAAAAAAAAATAAATATTCGTTTCTTAAGGGGGGATTGTCTTTTTTTTCGCAAAATTTACCGCTTTTTGGGAATTTTTTTGTGAAGAAAGTATACAACGGAAAACTTGTGAAACTTGGCATATAGTTTTATTGATCTGTTTACTACATACAAAAAAATGTTTAAACAATTTCATCAAAAAATCCGCCTCCTACCCCCCTCGACGCGCGATGGTCCTTTTTTGATGGTGTGCACGATTTCTCAAAAACTATTCAACCGATTGCCTTCAAATTTGGACAGAATGCTCAGCTGACATCCTTTTATCGTTTGATGAAGCAAAAAAGCAATACGTTTAAGAGTTTTTTTATTTATAACAAAAAATCGATCAATTTTTTTCGAAAAATCGATACTTCAAGTTCAAAACGTCACCAAATCGTCAATTTCTTTTCCCTTCATCGCACGATAGCTATATGTGTCTAAAGTAAAATGCTCTTTGGGTTTTTGTTGCAGGATGAACGTGAAGGCTGTAATCGTGCACACCATCAAAAAAGGACCATCGCGCGTCGAGGGGGGTGGGAGGCGGATTTTTTGATGAAATTGTTTAAAAATTTTTTTGTATGTAGTAAAAGGATCAATAAAGCCTATATGCCAAGTTTCACAAGTTTTCCGTTGTATACTTTCTTCACAAAAAAATTCCCAAAAAGCGGTAAATTTTGCGAAAAAAAAGACAATCCCCCCTTAAAGTAGATAGATAAAATTAGTACATATCGAGCCGGAATTTAAAAATTCAATTTTTTCGGGTCATGGCAGTCATGGGAATAAAACAGGCGATTTTTCGCCGCCAAATTGTTCAGTACTTATGATGAAAAAAAACTATGCCAGGTATCGGAAAAACAGCTTGATAAGTACTAGATTATTGTGTAAAGCATAACTGTGCGAAACTTGATCCCGATCGGTCCAGTAGTTGCGGCAATATTTCTGGTACGAATTTTGAAAATACGATTTCGAGTAAAACGCGTTCAAAGTTTGCTCGGGCCGTTAGTGGTTGCTCACCCGGCCAGTTACAAAACGCTATAGCTTCGTCATTACTGCGAATTTTCTTATGAAGTTTTCAGGGTAGACACTCAAAAGATAGTACTTTCGAATGAGCACCTTTTTGGAAAATCGATCTTTTTTACCTACCCAGGTGTATATAAGCCCTTAAGAATTTTTTATTTGAAATTCTCAACCGGGATTTATTGGATCTACCAAGAATAATATCCCTCCGTGGTCTAATGCACAAATTTGTTGGGGAGTCCTAAGATGCATCGACATCTCTACAGGGATTTGTTAGGGACACCGCACATAGGGAGTCCCCATTGGGATCCAATTCGATTCTGCACTGTCCCCCGATGAACGCCGTTTGAAAATTCTTACCACGTTCGAATAAAAAATATGGGAAAGGTCACGAGAAAAATAGTCGGAGTGTTGAAACATAATCTGCACGCTTCGTGAGCGTGTTCGTGTGTGGTGATCTTATCCACTTATATGATAAGTGCAGTGAAATAAATAACAAACGATAATTACAGTGGATTTTCAGTGTTGTGATTCAAAACGATTTTTACGATGTACTTTTTTAAATGAAGTATGCTTTTTTAAGATAAGATTTATTCTTATGCGAGATCCACTCATTTTGTATATATAAAAGGTGTCTCCAAATAACCTGACATTTTAAATTGCGCGCCATTGTTTTGCAGCGATCATAAAGTCGCCACAAAATCTAATCTTTGACAACAGGCATCAGGAAGTATGGAGATTGAGTCGTGGAGAATTACACGATCAAGCAATGCATAGAAATTGTTATTTGCTGTATTGTTGCTACATAGTTATTGCAGACGAAGTTTCATGAGCGTGTTATCTCGCGCCGCGGCGATGTGAATTGGCCACCAAGATCGTGAGATTTGACGCCATTGGACTTTTTACTTTGGGGTTTTCTGAAAGGAAAAGTGTATGCCAATTATCCCCAGACGCTTCCGGAGCTCAAGAAAGCAATTGGACGGACCATTAAGGGGCTATACCAGTGTGAAAAGCTTCAGCCTCTCAGCAGGTATTATTCGAGAAAGAGGAGGGTCCATTGTATGGGTCAGTTATAGCTGATTAGTAGTTTTTATGGTAAATATCATTTTATCGTGAAAAAATCGATAGCTAATCTTTAAACGCGTTTTTCTCAAAGTGAGATTTTTCAAATTTGCTGACATTGTAACTCAAGGAGCAATTATCCGATTGACTTGAATTTTGAACTGTGTACTCTTGAATATATTTACTCTAGAATGACCTAGGATATTTTTGATTGGATGAAAATTGACGATTTGGCATAGAAATAAACGACCATTTTATAGGCAAGAAAACCGACTTTTTTTCATGATTATGCCATTTTATTAGATTTTGATATTATTCGAAAATCCTACGTTATTGTACAGGAAATATCTTCCAGTTTAACGGCATTTTTTCCTTTTTCGGTTTCGCTACTCAATCGGCTGGAATCATGCAGTGGAGGAACTTTGTTTTTTCGCGCCTTCGAAGGCAGTGCATAAGTCGCTTGGATCTCGATATTTTTCTATGAAAAAATTATCTAATATAGGTCAAATATAGCCAAATATATTATTAATTTTCCGAAACATTTAATTGAGTTCTTTTCTTCCAAAGAATTCCCGAAAATCACCTAAATGTTCAGCGTTTACACTGGTATAGCCCCTTAAGGCACCACGGTAAACAATTTTTTTTTCTCATTTTTTTTTTCATTTCTGAAAGATACATTTGTTAAGAATGCTCTCACCAAATTTTTAAAAGAACTTTGTAAAATTGGCGTAGATACAGCATTTTATGTGAAACCGTTCGAAGCGCACGACCGCGCCGAGCAGCAGATGTGGGCGGTGAACGCGTTTTTCTCGAAAATACTTTTTTTTCTCATTTTCTGAAAGATACATTCGTTAAGAATGCTCTCACCAAGCGTTTTAAAAGAAATTTGTAAAATTGGCGGAGATACAGCATTTTATGTGAAACCGTTCGAAGATCACGAAACTGCGTCTTTCAACCTGGTTGACAACATATTTAAAAAACTATTCAGCCGATTTGCATGCGCCAAGTCTCATCCTGTTAAAAAATCTAGTCTCTATGGCACCACATAGGGATTTTTTTTATAAAGGACCCATTTCTATTTTTTTATAAACAATGAAAATTTTCCATGAAAATCGCAAATAAAATTCGCTGGTCCGCCATTTTTTTCATTTTTTTAGATATCAAAATTCCCTTACGTGATGCTGTACACCTATATGTCTAGTTTCCATATATATTTTTATTTTATTTTTCAGACCAACCGTATGGCTTAATCGCTGTCAACCGCCGAGCAGCAATTTCGTCGGAGTGTCCTCTTGAAAGCGGCGTACACCGCAAAATATACTTTAGATTCGAGTACAAAAATTTGTATACAATCTTCTATATGTATATATTGACTATGCGTATTAATAAAAAAAATTACATTGCTCGTTTGCTTGAAAATAATTACGAAAAATACCCCCTCGTACTGCGCACGAACCGTGGTGTGGTGCCTTAATGAAATTAGTCCGCAATTATGCAAAAATGTTATTGAAAATTTCGTCAAAAGAGTGAACGTTTGCAAAAAGGGACGAGGCGGCCATTTATCGGATATTGTGTTCCACACGCAACCACCATGTTTGTACCTTATATTGAAATAAAAATACACCAACCTTTCAAATGAATAATACGTTTTATTAATAGATTAAAATGTCAGGTCATTTTGAGACACTCTTTATGAATTTTGTTTAGAAAATTCAACGTACACAATGCAATGGGATCCATCAATAATCGTATCGGATTCAGCCCAATAATGGGGGTATCCTTCAGGATTCAAATTGGATTCGTGCATGGGATTCAAATGGAAAAAAAAAACAAAGTCCATTAAATTCAGTATAACGCCAGCTACAAAATGACCCTCGTATATAAAGTTTTATCAAAAAATAAAGAAATGGAAGATGAAAAACGAAAAAAGTATTTAAAAAACGCGTTTTTTTCGCAGTTTTTCGCAAAACAAAGACTGAAAATCAAAATTTTAAAACCTTCGAGGGTCATCTTGTTGCGAATAATGTTTACAATATGTGGTTCAAATTTCAAGAGAATCGGTTTATTAGTTTTAGAGATACGATAGAGCTAGATTTTAAAAACATTGTTTCGAGAAAAACGCGTTTGAAGTTTATACTATGAAAAATTCTTACCTAAAATCAATCGGCAATTCCTGCACCGTATAAAATCCCTTCTGACTCATCATCGTCGATTTCGTCAAGTCTTACTTGGACTGGCCCCTTAAGGTCTTACATACACCTGAGACGGCTAAAAGTAGGGTTATGTTTAAGAATTTTATTTGTGTATAAAGCTGAATTTTATTGAACAACCATGATATACATTTTAAAGTATGACATTTTATCTACATTGTGTGAAAATTTTGATAAAAATTTCAAACGGTAAACAAGTTACGGTCGTTTTCCTGGGACGTGTTTTTGTTGACAGCGTTTGCGGTACCAGACGTGCCTCTGCCATTTTTTATCTAAAAAAAAATAAATATTCGTTTCTTAAGGGGGGATTGTCTTTTTTTTCGCAAAATTTACCGCTTTTTGGGAATTTTTTTGTGAAGAAAGTATACAACGGAAAACTTGTGAAACTTGGCATATAGTTTTATTGATCTGTTTACTACATACAAAAAAATGTTTAAACAATTTCATAAAAAAATCCGCCTCCCACCCCCCTCGACGCGCGATGGTCCTTTTTTGATGGTGTGCACGATTTCTCAAAAACTATTCAACCGATTGCCTTCAAATTTGGACAGAATGCTCAGAATGTATCCTTCAGGATTCAAATTGGATTCGTGCATGGGATTCAAATGGAGAATCCCGACGAGAATTCCATGTACGAGCATGACGTTTCAGTACAGGGGTCCAATGCGATGACCTATTGCCTTCATCGGGAAGTGAGGCAAGTAGGGAAATCCAATTGGATCCCTGCGACAATTTCTGCACGGATTGCCCAGCCTCGTTAAGGGCCCTGGGGCGTCCTTTCACCGAAATTCTATTCTTAAAGCTGCGCTTCCCCAATTGGAGAGCTTCCAAAAATGCAATGGGCCAAACATCGTTTCGCTCTACATGGAATACCCCGTGTGTATGTAGGCGAAACAGCCTTGTCATCGCAGTCGTTCAAAGTTGACGAGCCCAGATACATTATCGATCGGCTCTGGCGTTCATCGACCTTCCCGGTAGGAAAAAAAAAACATAGAAAATACACCACGCAAAGTAAACTCCTTTTCCTCACTCTGACTTGTAGCTCCGAAATTGGTGTGAAAAACACGAAAAAAGGAGCTGAACAAATAAAAGGAAAGAAAAAAATTCGGGGATGTAGCGATTCCTATCGGGTACGCGACGATTACTACGCACGCACATCGTGATGTTATTACATCGGAAAGTAACGTTTTTCGATGGGAGCGTGGGAAGATGTTCGAACGGGTGCCAAGTATGAGAAACGCGAATATTTCGAAATATTTACGGGCATGTGGGAGTGATGCACGAGGTGCGACGTTTCAGTGTATAATTGGTTTTGGTACAGGTGCTTCCCAACCGAAGCGTCACTCCGTTAAGGCGGGATATACATTTACAACGATCAAAAAATCGATTTCTTGTTTTTTTCGTTCTGTAAGGGGTTAGGCCACTCTAGAGGCCGAAAAAATAGGCTTTTTGGGGATGTTTTTCAGAAAAACTACAAAATAAATCGAGATTACGAAAAAAGGTGTTTATCATACATATCAGTGACTGCCCGTGCGGAAAACTGATAGGGCATCCCTAATAAAAATAAGGGCCTTTCAGGGATTCCCTAGTGCTTTCCCTAGTAGGGATTTCCACAATGGGCCCAGACTTGGCCATGATCGGGATAAACTTGTAGGGATTTCCACAATAGGCCCCGACTTGGCCATTATGGGGATAAACCTGTAGGGATTTCCACAATAGGACCCGACTTGGCCATTATAGGGATAAGCCTGTAGGGATTTCCACAGTAGGCCCAGACTTGGCCAGTATAGGGATAAACAAGTAGGGATTTCCATATTAGGCCCGATCTGACTATTATAGCGATAAACCAGTATAAATAGCTTAGGCTACATGGTTGATGGTATTTCAATTATTCAAATAGATTATATACATCGAATAATATTATCGAACGCAAAATTGGGAAAAAGGGTAAAGGCATTAGCAAATAAAAAATCAACGATGAACACAAATATGCAGACAAATATCAGACAGTATTTATTTATCAAACTAAAGAAACCTTTTACATAGATACAAACAATTACTCATGGTTTCATTCATACATGGAGTAATGCTAGCGCATAAGTGTGAACAGTCCCAACCGGTTTTCTCGACATTTTTATAGCAACTAATTTCCGCTCAATACTCATCATAGGGAAAATTATTTCTTCTGAAGATTCGCTGATATTTCCCATTCATAAACTTTATCTGACTGTGTAGGATAAGTAAATAAATTGGTCTTAGTTTTCCAGATCTTTCCCTCAATGGAAATAGATTCTAGTGATTCAGTAGACCCATATATTTTTTTTATTTCTACTACACATCCATTCCTTAGAATGGATTATTTTTTGTATTAATTTTGTCATGGCAGTTTGTCATGAAGGCTCACATGCAAATACGCAATCACATTTCTACGCGCGCACACATACATACACATGTACTCACGCCCACACCTACGCACATGAACAATTACGTACAAACGAATACAGATATACCCTGACGCATTTAACATACACGTATATCCACTGATACGGATATTTTATGGCGCTGAAATGGCTATGATGAGGCGCCGTTGAGGCATTTTCAAGGCGCTAAAATGGTTTTGATGAGGCGCCACTGAGGCAAATTATAAGGCCCCGGTCGTTGCGCCTTTAATGGCCCTTGTTGACAAAGTGTGACCGGCCGCTAACGGCCCTCATGTGGCTTCCAGATTAGGGCCCGAATAAAGTTAGGGGAATATTATTGGGGCCCGATCACAGCCCCAACTCAATTTCCGCACGGGTGTATACAATAATTTTTTTGACGCGATTCATTTCAAAATGGCGGCTGTGCAGCGTTTATGTCAAAATTGCATTTTTTAAGGTGGCCGGAAACATAACTCAGACAATTTTCAACCGATTTACTTGAAATGTTGAATATATCTTGAAAAATACATTGTCTATGGAAGTACCTAGGATTTTTTTTATATTGCATAGTTCATTTGTTATTAACAATTATCTGACGATTTTTTAGGCAAATTTTTCACTTTCCAAAAATTTGATTAAAAAATCGTCAGATAATTGTTAATAACAAATGAACCATGCAATATAAAAAAAAATCCTACGTACTTCCATAGACAATGTATTTTTCAAGATATATTCAAAACTTCAAGTGAATCGGTTGAAAATTGTCTGAGTTGTGTTTCCGGCCAACTTAAAAAATGCAGTTTTGATATAAGCGCTGCACAGCCACCATATTGAAATTAATCGCTTCAAAAAAATTATTGTATGCAGTCACTGATGTGTATGGTAAACACCCTTTTTTGTAATCTCGGTTTATTTTGTAGTTTTTCTCAAAAAAAAATCCCCAGAAAGCCTATTTTTTCGGCCTCTAGAGTGGCCTAAGGCCTTAAATTTACTGTTAAAATATACCTAAAGTTTGATAATTGTAGAATAATGATTTCTTAATTTAAAAAATCCCTCCATATTGTTTATTTTTTTCCTGTCTAAATGTATATCCCGCGTTAACCATGTTTATCACTACGCTCACTCCATTCGTTGATGCACTTGGGGATTGCGAGTGCTTCGAATCTGAGATCGAGTCGCGAAAATTTACGGTCGTATGTGGCTCAGGATTGACCCAAGCTCGGCAAATTAAGATCATTTTCTTTAGGGTACCAATTCGAGAATTTTACGATTCCGTGGCTCGTCTTCACAGACAGCCGAGAGAGACAGAGATAGAAATAACGAAGAAAGGCAACCAAGATTGATCAATTTCGTGAAATGTCCTGCTGATCGGTGGATGAGTTTCCGAAACTAACCCATCGGTCACTTGTCAACCAGTCACAATCTCTCCTTCCTCTCGTTCCTTTTTATCACCCTGTTCGAACTCTCCCTTGCTTCGTCGACCGAAGCAGCTTTGGGCAGCGCGATGGGATAAAAAATGGGACACCTAATGGACAAACGGGACGCGACCGAAAATGCGAAAATTTCCATGAAAATGTATTATCCCACATCGGTTTGATTTAATTACATGCTTTTTCATTAGCCGAACTCTCTCGTTTGTCTCGCGCTCTGGGCCAAATTTGACGCCAAAAAACTTTCGAACCGGGTCGAATTTTCGTGACACACGAACCAACGATAACTCCCCATCTCCCGTTATTTCTTTTGTTTCTTCTTAATGCAATTTTTTATTTCGACGAAGTGACGAGAGAAGAATGCTTTAATCTCCTCCACTTTGACCTGCGTCCATGAATAAAACATAAAGCTGAAGTATATGTAGAAGGATCAGCATTATTAAGTCCTTCGTCTCTGGAAAATCGGAGTTGTGAGTGGGAGTAACAAATGTGCCCTACTCTGTTCGACGTCAGACGTCAGACGGTTGCGAAAGGAAAAAAGCCAACGAGCTAGATGACATATCGCTCAGTCCGTCGTTGTATATACACGAGATAAAAATGCTCGAGTAATCGGCCCTTTGCGATAACTGTGGCGAAATATTTGAGCAAAAACGAAGCTTGACTTGGCAAATTACGCGGGAAAAATTATGGGACCTACATTTTTTACGAGGACATCCAAGTATTCGAAACGTATCTCGCTGATTGAATCTTTCGGTGGTGGCCTTTCACTGCTCTGCAGTCTGACATTGAGTTTGCTACCTCCAAAAATTTATTCGCCTTGTCCCTTTGTCCAATTTCTTCTTTTTTCCCTGCTCGCTCTTCATCCTGTCAATGCTTTTCGTGAAAAAAAATATGATATTGAGCGAAATAAACGTGATCAGGTTCAATCTACCTAGGTGGGTAAAAATTGCATTTTCCGAAAATATTTTTATTCGATAATATTACCTTTTAACTATATTTCCTGAAAGTTTCATTGAAATACTCTTAAAATTGAATGAGCTACTTCGCATACATCAAACTTTGAACGCGTTTTTCTGTTTTCAAAGTCGGTGGACATGATATCTCGAGAACCCCTCGATGTATTGTTTCCAAATTTGCAAGAGATACGATGAGAAACATTTGAAGGTCGTTGACGATCTCAGTTTTTCAATATCGATCTTCATTTTTTAATAGCGAGGTAAAAATGACGACCTTTTTCATAGATTTTTTATGCTCAACATTAAATTCATCGTCACGTTGTTGAAAAAAATTACTTTCATAATCGACGATCGTCAACGACTCGTATTTATTGTTAACTCGAATACCCCGTTTGGTTTTTAGATTTCGAACGGACCGTTTAAGCTGGAGAGTGTCCACCGCCAAACGTCGCGAAAAAAATTTCATCATCTCTCGACGGCCTTGTTTTAGTTGTTTTTCTGTATTTTTGGTGATGTTTTTAAGACTCTCAATACGTGTACCCTTTTGTTTAAAAATCGCGTTTTTTTCACCAATCGGTCATTAGATAAATAAAGAAAATACCTGACATTCATTCTCTGCCGTTTTCCAGCGTAGATAAAATTATAATGACGAAATTGGAGCTCGATAATTAAATGTGTTTGATTAAAGACGCGAGAAACGAAATTAGCCAGCAATGGTGAAACTCTCGCGCAGTGAGAGAAGACAAAAAAAAATAGTGCAACGCAAAATCGAAGGGTAACAAAATGTTGGATTACTCTCATTCTCTCTCCCTTCGCGTGGAATTTCTCCACCGCAACGCGAGGGGCGAACAAGATAAAGCTCTCGGTGATCGACTTTTCTGGAGCATTTTTCTTTCCCGCCATACTCGCATCTATCTCGCACGTACATTCGCGTGTATACATACGAAAAGACTAGTCGAGGAGGGAGAGGAGGGGGTGAACGCATCCCCTGCGCTTCTACCCCCGGGGACCACGATACCGAGAGAGCCATCGACGCCACCGCCCCCGTGACGCCGGACTCCGATTCAACCCTCTAACTCAACCTTCTCATCCTCTCCGGCAACCTCCGCGCTCTCGTTCAGTATCATTTCTGCACAGTAGACTCAGAGAGAGGGAGAAAGATAGAAAGAGAAATGGACAGCAAAGCGGGAACAGCCACATCATGACGATGAACGTCAATGGCTTGAGAGCAGCGAGAGATTCCACATAATCGTCGTGAAAACTTGACGATATAGTTCGGATCCCCGAATAGCGGTGCAGAAATTTGTCGGGGAGTCCCCAGATCCTACTACATCCCCTAAGGGATTTGATAGAGACGACCCACGTAGGGATACCACATTGGAATCCAAGTGGACTCCGCGCTGTTTCCCGATTGACGTTTTTTGAGCACTTTTCATTTGAAATTCTCAATCGGAATTTGTTGCATCTCCCAAAAAAACACAGGGGGCGTACACAAATTACGTAACGCCAAATTCTCAAATTTTCGACCCCCCCCCCCCCTCCCTCTATGCCGTTACGTAACTGATGCTTTGTCATCAATAATTGCAATTTTTTTTCATTGACATAACTAATTATGAAATCATCGGGTTTATACTCATTTTATTAAGTATATATTAATTTAGATCTATATACATTTTTATGAAAAAATCTTTAAAATTAACTGAGATGTATGTCCCGATTTGAAGGCAAAAAAAATTCTCTTCATTGTCCCATCGACATCTTTATGAAAGGTTATCTGTAAATAGGAAGTGAAAAATTGATCGATATCTATACAAATGTAGCTATCGTTATGCGTATTCGTTTCTTTATTTTGTTTCTTATTTTTTGGACAGTTTGGACATTTTTTTTCTATTTTCAAGGCCCTTTTTTGTATTCAAGCAGTCTTTAAAAATAGTAATTATCAAAATTAAAACAATCGGCTCCGTACAAACGTAGTCACTGCGATTACAAAAGTGGCAAAAAAAATTGAAAATCGGTTGATAAGTTTTAGAGTATTCGCTGAGGCAAGGTCGAAAAAAGTAGTTTCGAGAAAAATGGGTTCAAAGTTTTCGTTCCATTTTTCTTGATATAAAGTTATGTTTTTTTTTCTTGAATATTGATACTTACATTAAAGTATCTAGCCCCGGGCGATATGACGGTTCTTCATCTTCATTATATTTCACAAAATAATAAGAGCCTGCACCGCATCTATTGTGAACGATGCCACACTTGTAGGGACTGAGGGCACTAACCGGTCAATTTTCGAACTTGTGACTGAAAATGTTGCCAACATATATTTGAATAACTTTCAAGAATTATAAAAGACAATTTTTTTTTCTTCAAATTTTGCTTGGGGAAATTGGGAAAGGGGGAAAGCTACTGTGCAAGTTCTTGCACAGTGTCTTCCCTCCTAAACTGACATTTTGTATGGAAAGCTGTGAACTTTTTGCGGAGAAATTGCGCGCGAGTTTTAATTTCATCACTTAAACATGCAGAAATTTTGCCATTTTTGGCAGTTCTAAAAACGTGACGTAACACAAACCTTGCCCCCCACCTCCCCCACGTACGTAGACTGCGTTACGTAATTTGCGTACGCCCCCATATAAGGAGTCCTCATTGGCATCCAATTGGATTCTGCACTGTTCCCTGATGATCGTTGTTTGATAATTCTTACCACGTTCGAATCGAAAATATGTGAAAAGTCACGATAAAAAACTCGGCGTGCTGAAACATAACCTGCGCGTTTCGTGAGTGGTTATAAGTATGATGATATTATGTCAAAGTACAGTAAAATAAATAACAAACGATAATTACAGTGGATTTTCAGTGATGTTATTCGAATCGATTTTGAAGATATACTTTTTCAACCGATTTATACTCTAACATAATTTATACTTTAACATAAAAATCATGTTTTTTAAAAATACACCAATTTTGTATATCTATATGCACCGCTGGCCAAAACTTTCTCCTTCCCCTTGATTTAAAAAAACGAACAATAATTTCTATGTGAAATTTCCTATATTTACAGTATACAAATAATAGGGGGGGGGGGGGGGGGGGGGAGATGGGAAACTTTTGGCCAGCAATGAATTTTGTTTAGAAAATTGAAGGTACAAAATGCGATGAGATTTATCAAGAATCTGGTGGGCTATCAAGTATGGGAACCCATTTGGATCCCTACGACAATTTCAGCACGGGTAAGCGGGTCAATTTCAATTATCCCGAAATATCAATTACACGCAGCCAATACAGGACGCGATTCTCATAAAAATATGATTGACCCTGCGTTGACACACTTGGTCATTTTGACCCGGATGATCTGTTTAGTAAAACTCTCGCTATTCCAAAAATGAAATTTTGTAATAATAATTCTATCAAACGATTTAATTTTACATTTTCGGGATTTTAATTATGTAGATATATTAAGAAATATTAAAAGTGTGTCTCCGATTTTTTTTCTATAAAAACCGACCGAAGGGTTGTTAAATGCAGTTGGATGAAGTACTATCCAGGTGAAATTGAGCCAGTGTGTTAAGCGGTCTTCTCACTTCAGACGCTAAAAGAGGCTCTTTTCGTGAATTTCTTTGATAGGTTTATATTATAGTACTATCCAGGTGAAATCGAGCCAGTGTGTTAAGCGGTCTTCTCATTTCAGACGCTAAAAGAGGCTCTTTTCGTGAATTTCTTTGATAGGTTTATATTATAGATATTGATATAAAAGTTGTGACATTTAAGCGGTAAGGCCACTGTAGAAATTAAAAAAAAATCGATTTCTTTTTTTTTCTTCAATGATGCCTTAATATCTTAAAAATGACATACGCAAAGGATTAAGGTGGGAAAAATGTCTAATTACTTCTATTTCGAATTTTGGCGCAGCCTCTCTCAGTCCGATGCAATCCGTACCGAAAACTTTAAACGCGTTTTTCTCGAAACTACATTTTTCAAGTCGGCCGGACTCATAACTCGAACAAATCTTGACCGATTGATTTGAAATTTTAAGTGTATATTCACAATTACATTCTCCATAGTAGTACGTAGGATTTTCTCGATATATTACATAGTTTTTTTATAAACAATTTTCGGACGATGTTTTTTTGAGAATTTTGAACTTTTATTTAAAAAAACGCGCTGTTTTTGCAAAAATCGATATATCAAAAAAATCCCACGTACTTCTGTAGCTATTCACATGTATAATCGAAAAAAAAATTTCATTCACTGTAATTTAAAAATTGCAGGTGCCGTTGGTCCGGCCGCGCGCCTATGAAAAAAGGCTTCGCCGAAGAAAAGCTGTGCAGCCGCCATTTTCTTTTATATTACTTTGAAAAAAATAGATTATACAGTTTATGATATGTACAATAAAGGACCTTTTTCAGAATTTTGACTTATTCCATTGTCCGGCTAAAAAAAATTCCCAAAATATACTTATTTTTTCCCCCGCTACAGCGGCCTTACCTCTCAATAAATACGCTTTCGAAATACATTTTTAAAAAATGTATGTATTTATGTAACCCGAATGATGGGGAGAAAAATTGGCGGTGCAGGATTTCGATAAAATCTTCGAAACTACTGAATCGATCCCTGTGAAATTTTAACCACATTTTCTTTACAACTATAGCTGTAGCGCATATCAAGGATTTTTTAAGTTTTGATATTTACTTTTTTGCTAAAAACTGTAAAAAAACACGTTTTTTTGTTTATTTTTTTTCGAAAAATGTCCGCCATTTCGTTATTTTTGCACATATCAAAAACCGTTTGATATTCGCTATACCCATTAACATACTGAATCTAAAACCGTATGATTTTTTTGTTTCGGATGATCCATGTCCGAGATTTCATCAACAGCGCAAACCTACAATTTTTTAGGACATTTGTTTAACTACCATTTTCGTCTATAAATAGTGACTTAAATAAATAAAAAAATTCTTTTATCTATTTCGAAAGTGTATTCATGACGTGTAACGACTTTTGTATCAATATCTATAATATAAACCTATCGAAAGAATTCATGAAAAATTTCTTTTTTTTCGGCGTCCAAAGTGACCAAAGGACCCTTAAAAACGTGGCCAAATACAAGTGTGTCAACGAAGGGTTAATCTTCTTCGGCAACTTCCCCAAATCGAAAATCCAAATAGACGAATACCATAATCAAAATAGCCAAATCAAAACCACATTAATCAGCCCTTCCTATTCACAAATAAAACTTTTCCTCCCACCATGGATAATTCATATAAATGCACGTGCAAAATACGCCACGGGACACGTGGAGAACTTACAAAAAGTTTCTTGCCGCGATTTTTGTTCGGGAACATAGGAGGGTTGGGCTGGAGTCGTCTCGGTCTCGACGTCGAGAAATATTGACGCGAGTGACATATCGATCGGTCAGTAATGAACGAGGAGCACCGCAGATATTTTATCCGGTGTCGAGTCGACGACCCCTCTATTTCGATTATGCCACATGGATTATTCATCTGCCAATGGGAACGCCCGGTTTTATGGTAAATGTAGATTGAGGCAAGAAATACAACGCACCGGGGCGTCCAACCCAGTGAAACACTTTCCCGAGTATGAACGAAATAAAAAAAAAAAAAAACGAAACAATAACATACTTTTTGTTTCCGGTATGTTTGGGTGAGTGCGTGCTAACTGTGGGGTGAGCCACGCGCACCGTTTCCAACCCCTGCTGTCACACATTGGCGCGATACGATCGAAAAGGACTATGTTGTACTTCAGTACGAGGGTTCGAGGGGAAAAAGGGAGAGAGGGCGAAAAGTTTCGAGCTTGGGGCGCGATTGGTGTTCGAAAACATTCACATATACACACGCATATTGGTGTTCGGTGGATAAAAGTGCCGCCCATCCCCCGTTCATCCCCGATCGTACGACCGCGCTTTCGAATCCGTAGCAGGAGGAAACTCGCGCCAGCAAGCAAGTCCGTGTACCCGCAATCCATCCGTCGACTTCGCCGAGACAAGATCGTTCACAGTGCGCTCTCGTCGAATCAGTTCTCGCTGATACAAACAAACATTGCCCATTTTTCGTGGTGTTTGAAATCTCAAATTTTTCGTTGACAAACGAACATACCTCGAGGATCTTCAATCCAAGGAAGAGACGTCGAAGCGTACGGACGCAGTGAAGAATACACGTTAACAACGAGTACAACAATGGAATCGAGAATCTACGTACCAGCGGTCGCCCTAGTGCTCGCTTTGGCTTTTGCCACAGGTCAGCATTATTCTTTTATTGTCCAGTAATTTGTTCTTCTTTTTTATACTCGATTTGCTCAATTTCGCCGTAGAGCTCTTGGGAATTATCTCTTTGATTGGGGGATATGTGAAGAAAAAAATTTGATTGTTGGTATTGTAGTGAGATTTTATGGAAATGTTATACAGCGTAGTATTTTGTGAAATTGAATTTGCGGATCATTAATTATTTGCTTTCTATTCGATGGAAATTGAAATTAGGTATTGGAATATAGTATTGATTTACTAACTATAATTATACTTGTGAATTGTGGTCAATATTTGGATTCGGAACTCGACCGCGGAATGGCCTGAATTTTGGTCGCTCGAATATTCAGAAATTACTGAGTATTGTTTGGTGAGATAATATGGAGGAATGAAATTAATAATTACTTTTATCAATTATTTGTGTGGAAGAATTGCAAAGTACAATACTATAATTATGTTTTCAATTATTGATGGTATGTTCAAGGGAAATTGCAACAAGGGACAGTATAATAATACTCGACTAATCTGTTATCAAATTTGTCGTGACTGGTTTGTGGGTAAAATTAGCGTAAATTCAATTGTCGAAATTAGTCTCTTATGTGCCTACCTTTGCCCTCTTTTCTGTTTCCTAAATTAATTGGATTCTTTTTTTCCAAATAAATTATTTTCTTTTCCCAAATAAATGTTTTCTTATTCCAAATAAATTCTTTTTTTTCCCAAATAAATTATTTTCGTTTTCCAAATAAAATCTTTTCTTTTGACGAATAAATTCTTTTTTCCCAATACCTTTGTCATCTTTCCTTTTATCCAAATAAATTCGATATTCGGCACACTGCAGTCAATTCAGATTGGTTATCACGATCCCTCGGATTGTTTATTACTCCCGTGACGATATGGTTTCCTGTTTTCGATTGTTAGTTACCATTGAATTACCTTTCTCTCTATGTGCTCAATTTTCCCTTGCCACTTTGTCAATCGTGACGAGACAAAAGTATAGGAGAAAAAAAAAGCTGGCTACGTAGATTATCGATAATGAAGGACAAAGACCCCTGAGGTGCCTTCGCCTCACCTTCGCTTCACCCTGTCTACTATGTATTCTATGTGCGTGTATATATGTTACTACGTGCTATATTTACAGGGGGTTGGGTGGGGGGGTGTTATGTATCCACGATCGTGCGCGCCAGGCCATACCTCTCACGCACTTTCACCGCTCTCCCGTCCCTTCCTCTAATTAGATTGCCGCTGTCGTAAAAAAAAAGTTCCTACCACGTTGACCAACTGCCGGATTACAATTCATTTCACACACGACATATTCCACTCTCGTTGGAGAAAGTGATTAACGAGAAAATATCCAGAACAGCCCAATTTGGAATCGAGGGGAAAATTGAAATTTCATTAAAGCAATGGTACGAAAGTGGAAAATGGGAAATAAAGAATAGTCGCTTTTTGCGTCGGAACGGGGGACTGAATCAATTTTGTAAATGAATGATCGATCGAAGCATCAGAGGGATGGGACTGTATAGTCAGGCTTCGGAAAATGCTAACTCGATTATCCTATCATCTACGTTTTTAAAATTACTTTTGTGAAAGGGCCGGATATAGCAAGCGATTATTTTATTTCGATATTAAATGCAAAAGACGAAGCGAAGAAAATTTAAAAGAAAACGGCGAAACGTTGCGCGTCTTTAATTCTTTACGAATACTTTATTAATAATAACAATAAATAAATAATAATATTTCGATAAATAGTTGATGAATAATAAAAAAATAATATTTTTTTGATTACTTGATGAATAATTAAATCAATAAATTATAAATTATAATATTTTGATAAATACTTAAAAAATAATAAAATCATTAAATAATAATATCTTGATAAATACTTCGCATTTGATAAATGTAACTTGACGACCATGCGAAAAGGGTACAATAGAGAATGAGAAGGACCACTCCATGTATTTTCAAAAGCAATGCAATCAATCAATTATGATATTTCGATAAATATTTGATAAATAATAAAATCAACAAATAATAATATCTTGATAAATACTCGATAAATTTAAAAAAAAAACCAATAAATAATAATACATCGAAAAATACTTCGCATTTGATAAATGTAACTTGACGACCATGCGAAAAGGGTACAATAGAGAATGAGAAGGACCACTCCATGTATTCTCAAAGGCATTTGAGAAGCCCTGTTTCCGTTCTTTTCTCGGGGCTTCACCACGAGAGGATCTCCCTAAAAGCAGTTGACTTCGTTAGAGATGAACAGCACTCATTGCTGTAACTGTAATAAATAATGGTAATTTTCGAATTGCCCTTCAAATATGCTGCCTTCGCGATTTACAATTACTGCGTCTCGTGCAGCATAGCCGTCATCATTGATGCTCCTGTTCGAGGGGGCACATCTTGCACGATTACAATATCAGACCTGGGTCAAGAGGGAGCTTCGCAATATTAAGTCTCGTTAACGGCGACTTAAAGGTCGCTGTATATAAACTACAATATACATCCTTATTCCGTGCATTTTTGCTATCGTTCTGACCCAAAGGCCCAAAGACTTTTCTTTCAATATTTCTCCAATCGAAGCAAATTCGAGCGAATTATATTTTTACATGCCACATGCCCAATCATGTACTTGGGGTCTCAAATACAACATTGAAAAATATTTTCAAAAAATCGCTATCAAATTGATTTCCAATTGATTTCTCGGGAATGTTAGTGAAATTTGGGGACCGGAAGTGACAGCCGTCGTCGACGGAGATGACGTTACGAAACTCCAAGAGGGGGTGTATCAACAATGTCCATTGCGACTCGTAGACAGACAAAATGGCGTAACACGGTGAATTTATTGCTCGGAGCAATGTGGGTTACGCCTTTCGACCACGAACGTTCTGCGGCATATGATATCCGTGTATGGATAAATACAACGCATGTGGTCGAATGCGGAGCATAAAGGGAATACAAGCACGGAGGGGTGGTTTAAATTTTCGACATCCGGGAGGAATGGGGTTACGCTTCGAGGGCTTTTGGCGCGTCACGAAGACGTTCCGACGACCCAAATAACACACGACACGCTCTTGTATCTATCAAGTATTTTTACGTATATTCATGCACATCCACATATACGTATATGCTTATGAGGCTTGGAATTTGACGCTTCCAGGGCTCTGAGACACGTTTCGTCGATGAAGAGGTGAACGTCACGGGTTGTCGAAACTGTCAACTTGTGGTTCCCATAGAACCGCCATACTCAAAGTGTGCTCCGCGGAGCCCCAGGGCTCCGCCGAAAAAAAAACAACTCCATGCCTCCAATTAAGGGGTTTTCTCACTTTAAACGCTAAAAAAGGCCATTTTCATGAATTGTTTGATAAGTTTATATTATAGATATTTATATAAAAGTTGTTACGCTTAATAAATACACTTCCGAAATACACAAATAAAAACATTTTTTATGTATTTATGTAACCCGAACAAACTTTAAACGCGCTTTTCTCGAAACAACGTTTTTCGACGGCTTGTTGATAAAATCTTGCAAACTACTGAACCGATCCTTATGAAAATTTAACCACATATTCTTTACAACTATAGCTATAGCGCCTATGAAGAATTTTTTAAAATTTTGATGTTTACTATTTTTTTGCCAAAAACGGTGAAAAAACACGTTTTTTTCGAAAAATATCCGCCATCTTGTTATTTTTGCATATATAAAAAATCGTACGATATGCGCTCCAGCCATTAACATACTGAATCTAAAACCGTTTGATTTTTTTTGTTTCGGATGATCCATCTCCGAGTTCCATCAACAGCGCAGACCGACAATGTTTTTAGGACATTTTTTTAACTACCATTTTCGTCTATAAATATTGACTTAAATTAATAAAAACCTTTTTTTCAAACATATTTCGAAAGTGTATTTATTATGTGTAACGACTTTTATATCAATATCTATAATATAAACCTATCACAAAAAAATCATGAAAATAGCCTTATTTAGCGTCTAAAGTGAGAAGACCCCTTAAATGGAAACAATTTCCATTAATTTACAGTGGAATGAATACACTGTTATGTAAAGTACCTATTTTTGTGTGATTTTCATTAAGGGGTAACACCACTGTAGAATATTCAAACAATTGATTTTTCAAAAATTGGCTCAAGAGATGCTTTGATCCATCTAGAATGAGGGGGGAAAAGTTTGGTACATGTAAAACAAAGATCCGCAGACACGTGTGAGTCGCGGTGGCAGTGGCGGGCACGTGTGCAAGACGGTGACCGTTTTTCTCGGAAGACAATTTTTCAAAACTGCACGCAGCATAAGTCCAAGAATTTGCATTCTTTTCACTTCAAATTTTGAGCCTATTTTTTAAATAACATTTCGAAGAGAAACACGTACACGATTTTCCACGAGTTAATTATAACATTAGTTGTTAGAAAGTGTTCTTTTCTTATGTTGAAAATTGAGTTTTTACTTTAAATGCTGCCAATTACACAAAAATTCATATATTCAAAATCCCCTACGTATTTCTCTAGCTATACTCATGTAAATTAATAGAATTTTTTATATTTTTTTCTAAATTCAAATTTGGGTCAGTTATACCGCGTGCCGCAGAGCGTCTCAAATTCAACATGCCTCGTGAGAATGGCTCCAGCGTCACCATTCTGTATATTCTTTTAATAGACATTTTTTTTGTTCACTCGAAGATATGACTAATAAAATCCTTGAATATAATTATCCTCTTACTTGTTTTTCCACCCAAACAAAATTGCTCAAAATCACTGAATTTTAGAGGTTTACAGTGGTGTAAGCCCTTAAGGAGTTAGGGGGGTTTTGAAGCGAAAAAAGCATATTTTCTCTACTTAAAAAAATATAATATATAAATTATTTAATTCAAAATGTTAAGCACATAAAAAAGCAACATTTACACAATATTAAAAAAAAAAAATGTCATCCAAAAATTTGGGCAATTCAGCCGGTGGGACCTGGTTTCCGGAGACCCCTAAAAAAAGTGTCCTCGTGGTGGTCAGAATAATTCATGATAGCTTTATATGAAGTTAAAAAATCAAATGTTTTCTGTTGGGATTTTAGAACGAGGGATTAAAAAAAAATGAAATTTAAATTGCTGGCAGAGTTGTATGCAAAATGGTTCAATTTTTGATACAATTTACACTACGTATAGCCTTGTAAAATTTGTTGTAATAAAAAAAACCATCGTTCAATCACTAGTCAATGACATTTTCAAAAAGCGTGCAATATTTCAATAAGATCGGTGCATTAGTTTTTGAGAAATCGTGTCCACCGACTTCAAAAATAGGGTTTCGAGAAAAATGCGATATACCTGCGTCGCTCCCGGCCAGTCTTTCCCAACGGGGGGGATTCCCAAAGGCTCTCCCTCCTAGACTTTTACTCCATTTGACTTAAAACTTTGGGAGAATATTCTACACATATTGTACTATTAGTTAATAAAATTTAAAAAATTGATTTTCCGAAATTTTCAAACCCACGTAAGTCCTTAAGAAATAAACATTAAATCAGGTTTTGCTTGTTTTAGGACTGCGTAAATGTTTAGTGTTTTAAAAGGGCCGCCAAAAAAGTTTGAGAACCACTGCCACAGAACATTTTTAAAAAAGTGGTACACACGAGAGACGCTCCGAAAAACTTCGTCATCGAAGTATTCGAGTACCCACGATAAGTATCCGAGTTGGCTCCCTCCCTATCTGCTCCTCCGCGGCACGTACGAAAAATTCAAATTATCATAATCCGCTGACCTCGATATTTTTTTTCTCCTGGTCAAAACCTTCTGCAAAACGCGAAAAATTCCTTCGTACACGATTTGAATACATTTATTCGGCCGTATTCTTCGATAACGTCGTGATGGATTCGATCGAGGAAACTTCAGACGAAAACGCTAATCGCTACTAGCCCAAAAGTGTCGCGGAATTTGTCATTCGCCAAGAAGTGGCAGGAGGTTCGTTTGTTCCGCTATTCCATCGACACGAGTCGATGAGTATGTTTCGCTGTGCTCCTCGTACGTTTTATCAGATCTCGACGGAGTATACGAATTTAAATAATCGACCGAAAACTTTGCACGGTAATGGAGTGGAAAAGCGAATTTCGCGGATGCGACACTTCGTAAATTCTACCGAATCACTTCGCGCCGGCACGAAATAGAAATCTTGGCAGGGCTTTCTCGTACGTGTGCTCGTGATAAATATGTGACGGAACGGAAATCCGCGAATTCGTTTGCCTCGATTCAACGTAAAAGCCCGCCAAAATCCATTTGTACACTCGCACGAAACTTGTCAATGCTTAAGGCAGTCGTTGTGGAGACACTGGAGGAGTAGTCGACCATTGTCATTAACATGTTGGTTGGCGAGAGGGTACTATTAATTCCAGGTACAAAGAGATTGCCAGCAGAATGATCAATTCACGATGAATATGGAAACATATTCTTTGTTTTCTATTTCTGATTATTTCTCTTACGGAGGAAAAAGTATAACTCAACGTCACGTCTTTGTTACCTAAATACTCTATTTTTCCCGTAAAAAAAGAACTATTTTATATTTTTCTTGTCACGATTTTTTTAGATTTTTTTCAAATTCGTAGCAAACTACTTTTTCCCCCGCAGTCGATCGAAAATTGAAAATAATTTTTTGTATTCACAGCAACTCTTGATACTTCCAAGTGTCGAACGCGTTCGAATACACAAAATTTTCAGCAAAGAATGTTTAGGTACGAATTATTTCGAGACCTTCGAGCGATATAATCGACTTTTTAATTAATGAATTTTCATGTCTGTCGTCATTTCGTCACGGATATATGCGATGGATGTGAAAACACATTCTTTGTTTTCTTTTACTGATTATTTCTCTTACGGTGCAAAGAAGGGTAACTCAACACCATCTCCTTGTTGCCTAAATAATTCATTTTCCCCGTATAACAAAACGGAGAACTATTTTATATTTTTTTGTCACGATTTTTTGTGACTTTTTTTAAATTTGTAGCAAACTATTTTTTCCCTCGCAGTCGATCGAAAATTGAAAACAATTTTTGTATTCGCAGCAACTCTTGATACGATACGATACTTGGAAGTAGCATTCGAATAATTAAATTTTTCAGCAAAGAGTTTTTAGATACGAATCATTTCGAGATCTAACGAGATTTTTTGTCTGTCTTAATTTCCTCACGACCATAGGCGAAGCACTCAAGTGTTACGAGTGCAAGTCCGTCGGGTCGGCCAACCACGATTGCAGCAGTGAAATGATGAAGAGCATGGGACAAAAACCGATCGAGTGCAGCCTGGACACGATGAGATCCTGGCACAACAAGCTTGCGTCTGATACAGCCCTTGATCGAATCGCTAGTGTATTCGAGGTCTACACGAACATGGGAAACGGGCAGGGTCGCGAGCCTCATACACCGATGGCCTGTGTCAAGATGACTCTTCGAGGTAATTTTCTCATCGAGCTTTTCAATCAAACGTTTCACTTCGGCCCTAACAGCGATACATCACATTCCATCTATTCTTCTCTATCCTTACATTTTTCCAAAAAGCAACGAACATCAGCTCAAATTTTCAAGCAGCAATGAATGACCATAAAATTATAATTTGAAAAACCAAAAGTCACATTTGCACATACTATTCCAGCGAAAGAGACGAAAACCCAGCACCTTTAGCGTAGAATTACAATTTTTGACTGAAGCTATATGGTTGCATACTGAAAGTAACCCCAATGAAATGTTGCCCCTCAAATCGCCTCAACTCTAAGGAATAGGGGTTGGAAAGTTAAAAATCGCCGTATCTCGATAATGAATGGGCCGATCAAAAAATGATTCAAACAAAAGTTGTTTGGAATAATGAAGTATGTATAAAGTTATCTGACGTCCAACCTCCTATCTTCGAAAATAGCGGCACAAAAACGGTTAGAAATTTGGGTGCGTGTGCGAGCGGGCCAGACCTCAGATGAACGTCAGATAATTTTATACCTATTTTATTATTTCGAACAACTTTTGCTTGAAACATTTTTTGATCGATCTATTAATTATAAAGATACGGCGATTTTTAAGTTTTCAACCCCTATCTCTTAGGGTTGGCGCGAGTTGAGGGCCGAAATTTCATTGGGGTTACAGCGACGAAAACCCAGCACTTTTAGCGTAGAATCAGAATTTCCGACTGAAGCTATATGGTTGCATACTGAAAGTAACCCTAATGAAATTTTGCCTCTCAACTCGCCCCAACTCTAAGAAATAGGGGTTGAAAAGATAAAAATCGCCGTATCTCGATAAAGAATGGCCCGATCAAAAAATGTTTTAAACAAATATTGTTTGCAATAATAAAATACGTATAAAGTTGTCTAACGTCCAATCCTCTATGTTTGAAAATAGCAGCGCAAAAACAATTAGAAAATTTGGGGTTGATGCGTGTGCGAGCCGACTAGACATATCGCTGCATCCTTGTCTGGGTCAGTGGAGCTCTCGCGTTTTTGTGTCGCTGTTTTCAAAGATAGGGGATTGGATATCAGATAACTGTATACGTATTTTATTACTCCAACCAACTTTGTTTGAAATACTTTTGGATCGAGCTATTAAGGGGTTATGCCACTCTAGAGGCCGAAAAAATAGGCTTTGTAGGGATTTTTTTTCAGAAAGACTACAAAATAAAGCGAGATTACAAAAAGGGTGTTTATCATACATACCAGTGTATGTATACAATGATTTTTTTAAAGCGATTAATTTGAAAATGGTGGCTGTGCACCTAACTCAGACAATTTTCAACCGATTCACTTCAAATGTTGAATATATCTTGAAAAATACATTGTCTATGGAAGTATGTAGGATTTTTTTATCCTGCATAGTTCATTTGTTATTAACAATTATCTGACGATTTTTAGGCAAATTTTTCACTTTCCAAAAATTTGCCTAAAAAATCGTCAGATAATTGTTAATAACAAATTAACTATGCAATATAAAAAAAATCCTACGTACTTCCATAGACAATGTATTTTTCAAGATATATTCAACATTTCAAGTGAATCGGTTAAAAATTGCCTAAGTTATGTTTTCGGCCAACTTAAAAAATGCAGTGTTGTGATAAACGCTGCACAGGCGCAATTTTGAAATTAATCGCTTCAAAAAAATTATTGTATACAGTCACTGATATGTATGATAAACACCCTTTTTTGTAATCTCGATTTATTTAGTAGTTTTTCTGAAAAAAAATCCCCAAAAAGCCTACTTTGTCGACCTCTAGAGTGGCCTAAGACTTTAATTATCGAGATACGGCGATTTTTAAGTTTTCAACCCCTATTTCTTAGGCTTGTGACGAGTTGAAGGCCAACATTTGACTGAAGCCATATGGTTGCATACTGCAAGTAACCCCAATTTAATGTTACCCCTCAAATCGCCCCAACTCTAGGGAATAGGGGTTGAAAAGTTTGGGTTTGAAAAACCGAACAAAATTTGTTCGGAATAATAATATACGTATAAAGTTGTCTGACATCCAACCCCCCGTCTTCGAAAATAGCGGCACAAAAACGATTAGAAAATTTGGGGTTGTCTGGGTCAGTGGTGCTCTCGCCCTTTTGAGTCGCTATTTTCGAAGGTAGGGGATTGGGCGTCAAATAACTTTATATGTATTTTATTATTCCAACCAACTTTTGTTTGAAACATTTTTTCATCGAGCTATTAATTATCGAGATACGGCAATTCTTAAGTTTTCAACCCCTATTTCTCAGGGTTGGGGCGAGTTGAGGGCCAACATTTCATTGGGGTTACTCTCAGTACGCAACCGATTAGCTTCAGTCAAAAATTATAATTCTACGCCAAAAGTGCTGGATTTTCGTCTCTTTCACTGGACTAATATTACTTCAGCGTAGCTTGTGCCCAAACATTCTTTGAATACAAAAGAAACAAATATTTTTCTTCTCTAGCATTCACAGCATTTCTGCACCCTCGACTCCACTATCATCATTTCAATCGACATCGTCATATGCGTTAACGATCCTCCATTTTCAATTTCCTTTTCTTTCACAGTTGACAACCAGCCGGTGACTTTGAGGACTTGTCAGTCCGCGAAAACGCCCGAGGTCGACCCGTGCAAAACGACTCGCGACAAAATCTCCAAGTCTTATCACAGCACCTCCGTCGAGTACTGCGGAATGTGCGAGACCGATGAGTGCAACGGTTCGTACTCCCTGTCACCGACGATGATAATGACGATTGCACCGCTGATCGCCTCCGTACTCATGAGCCTTGGATACAGCAGCGCGTAACCGATTTTTCGCGAACATTAACGAGGACGAACATCGCGTGACCTTCAAAATCATCTCGATCCCCCGTACGTATGCTTATGGACGAATATAAATATACGCAACACACACACCCACCCACCCACACACACACCTACCAATTTACATAAACCCGGAAAAGAAGACCGCTGCAACGAAAAATTCGTTTTTTTTTCTTGCCCCTCGCACGCCCTACAGCGACAATTCCATATTCCGATCCGCCGTGGGGCAAGAGAAAGGGCATTATGGTATACATGCAGATATATATTGAAACATTTTATATGTAATTCGAAGCCTGAGTGAACTTCTGCTGCAATGATTGTGGCCCGTGACCCGTATGAAAAAAAAATTCTTCGTTTTATGCGAACGAAAGAAAAAAAATCTCAAGCCTTAAGGAGGTACACTAGCTTCAGCAAAATGGTGATAGATCAATAAAATTTGGTGAATATATTCTTTAGTATTATTCATGTAGATACAAATTTCTTCAGATTTTTTGGTTGTGCCGTTTTCTTACAAATAATTCACAAGCGTTTATTCTTATACCCGGAATATATACCTATATCTATAAAAACGCTATGCTTATACACGTGAACTTCAATGTTCAATTACTCGATAACGGCACAATGAAAAAATCTGAAAAAAATTGTATTGACATATATAATACTAAAGAATATATTCACCAAATTTTATTGATCTATCACCATTTTGAAATTTTACCATGGTTTAGCATGGCAACATTGTATGAAGCTGGTGTACCTCCTTAAACGTGCACTCACGAAATTCATCTAAAAAGTATACCCTATTTCAGCATATATATATATATATATATATATATATATATATATATATATATATATATATATATATATATATATATATATATATATATATATATATATATGTAAAACTTATACCAA
Organism: Ophion ellenae; assembly: GCA_963210295.1. NCBI lineage: Eukaryota > Metazoa > Arthropoda > Insecta > Hymenoptera > Ichneumonidae > Ophion > Ophion ellenae. The sequence continues at coordinate 36,297,019 of OY723391.1, read as the reverse complement.
CCAGCGTACAATGTTCGATGCTCTCTATACACAGTTACACCTATAGTTATATATACATACGTATATACATATATGTAAGTATGTATGTATATATATTCGTTGTTAGTTACAGATGAAATTTATCGCGAATATTTCACGATGGAAAAAAATGCCGGGATTGATTAATTATAATTACAGAAGACGAGAAACAACCGAATGACACTGTGTTCGAACGCTTGTTGCTCGATATTGCAGCAGTTTTCTCCCATACTCCGTTGCCTTTAGCACTCGAAATTTTTGTAAAAAAAAAAACAAAAACGTAAGACAACCAAAAAAAAGGATTTCTCCGGGTCTTGAGAATCGCGTTGCATTTTCCTCTCTCGTACCCTGTATGCGCTGCACCGAAATTTCGTCATAAGTAATCGTTAACGAAAAAAAAAGGAACAATAAATTATAAATGTGCGTTACACAATCCCGTAAACGGCCTGCAGTTCGTTTCGTGATACCACTCGAGAGAGTGAACAGAAAAACCAGCAAGAAGAAAATAAATTGATATAATGGAGGATTTGAAAAAATTAATTTGAAACATCGAAGTAATGGAAAGCTTGGTCGCCACGATTTTTTCTTGTTTCTTTTGGCTGGTCTTTTTTGCACACTCTCGTACCTCAGTCGTTTTTACCGTACACGTAAGAGTGCGTAGGAGAAACAAGAAAATGAAACCAATAATACATTATCGTTCCTCGTAAAAGATGTTATGCCTTATTTGTACACCGAGTGATGAATTGCATTCGATAAACTTTATTTTCGTAAGTTATTTATACACATATTCTATATATAATATATATATGCACATACATGTATGTATACACATGTATGCATATATATATGTTATATTACACAATATATTGATATGAGAATTGTTCTGTCGTGCTTGCTCGTCGTGAAAAGCTTTTCGTATAAGGAAAAGACGAAATGAAGAGTATTTATAGTCGTCGCTTTGATAATAATGTTAGAATGTCCAACAGCGTTGATGCTTTACCATAAGCTTTTTCATTATTTAGAGGGTATTTTTTTGTAACCGTGCGTCCACGAGGACGCAACGCCTGTATCAGCGAAAGGCATGTACACATTATAATTATACACGATATACATATACGCACATACGTGGGTATATATAAATATATATATATATATATATCTATATTAGAGTCTACAAAATAAAATTTACCTCTCGTACAACGACTAAAAAATCCGATGAATTATCCGTTCGGAATAATCGCGATCACCACCAAGAAATATTGTCGACAAAATGTTGCATTTAATTCACAAAAAAAGCACGTTTGCATGCACATTCCGGCAGGCCTTCTCTTTTTTTTTACTTCGATGTCACGCGATTCGAAAAGTGCGATTACGCGCTTCCGCTGAACGCGGCGAAAAAAAGTTGTTCAGGGTAATCGAAACTCGTCGCAGAACCGGGCGAAAAATGTAATTGAGAAAAAATGCCCGAAGTGAAGAACTTGGTGTATCCGATTGAAATGTGTACCGCAGTCATTGTACTGAGCAATAAAGATTTATTCATGGACAAATGAAGGATTTGGTTGACTCGGAATTGCTTGAGCACGAAAATTCGGTGAAAAATATACATCGAAAGAAAAATCGAACACTTCGATAGATCGAGAAAAACAGAGAGTTTAAGGGGAGATACACCTAGGAGCCGGAAAAAGGTCATTTTTGTGAATTTTTTCAAGGACAACTATTTGAAATTTCCGATTGGGGTTTTAATTATCTAAAAGTATATACATTCAAAAATATGTTTAATTTTCTTTATTTAAAAATATCAAAAATATATAAGGATATTGTATGATCCTTGAAGCGTCGTAAAAAAATCTGCGTGCACGGTACCCACTGGCGTTTCTTCAAAAATCATCTGAAAAAAAACCAAAAAGATTATTGAATCAGATACTATAATCTAGTACTTGTCATAGCCGATTTTGAAAATATCGATTTATGACAAAATGGCGGACGTTTGAACATAAATAGTGATTTTTGGGCCAAAAATTAGTTATTATTTTGCCTATAAAACAAAACCTAAGTAACGGAAAAAAAATCCTATGGCAAGTACTAGATAATGGTGTATAGAATAACCACAAAGAACCTCAAGGCAATCGGTTTATTTGTTTTCGAGAAATTTTGGGTACGGATTTGAAAAACGTGGTTTTGAGAAAAACGCGTTTGAAAATTTGGGAATGAATAAATCATGAAATTTGTCAACGTACATGGAATCATCGATACCAGGCCCATGGTGTGGGTCTTCTACGGTCGACGGAATGTTCATAGCTTCTAAAACGATTTTTTCGATCGTCTAGGTGTATTGAAATATAGACATCGAGTTCGTGAGGCCTCAAGTGTATGGGGCGTTTCAGATTAAATCGGGGAGACCGCAATTAACTTTTTTTTTCCAAAAAAAAAAAAAAATACTCAATTAGTATTGCACCGATCGACATTTCGTAAATTGACAGCGCGCCAAAAATGAAAAAGTAAACGGGTGTCAAAATTTTTTTCTACGCAGCCTCGAACGCCCCTTGCATATGGAAGCTCGTAAATTTTTTTTCGTACTCCGTCCCCGTATACACGCGAACACGCGATCGTACGTAATTCGGTCATGTACATGTACATAGGTGCGCATGCCGCTGTCAAGTGTTGAGCAGGGACAAACATTGAAGCGTGTAAAGCAAACAAACATAAATACACCCCCCACTTTAGCACGGTATTTAACACCTATCGTGACTGTTTTTCGAGACTCCGGCTGGTCCATGCTGAGAATATATTAGTCAGTGATACCTTATCTCGGCGTCGAACGAGACGGCGTGATAGCGAGATTTCTTATGCCGATGAACTCTTTTCGTGTATCGCTCCAGGATGAAATTTAGTCCCACGGAAATTTACACTCTTCTCGCGTGTGTGACGTTCGGTGAGTTCGAAAATGTATTTTTATATTCGCAAAAAACAGACATGTCACGATTACATTTTACAAATGTTGACACACTGGGTCATTTTGACGAATTTGGAATAAAACACTCACTTTCTCAAAATTAAAAGTTTTCACTAATTTTTTACAATAATTTAATTTTACAATTTCTGAATTTTAATCATGCAGAAGTATTGAGAAATTTTTCAAGTGTATTCCCGATTTTTTTCAATAAAAATCGAACGACGGGTTGTTAATGGCAGGTGGATGAAGTATTGTCAGGTCAAATTGACTCAGGGTGTCAAAATCGTCTCGAAATATACACGTGTCAACGAAGGGTTAGCAAAATGTGGGGAAATACTGATTTTTTTCAATCGTCGTGGTTGAATAAAAATGTTAATACGGCGTTTTTTTCAAATACATGATATTATTTTTGAGAAATAAATATTTAAATGCAGGCAATGGGATTGTGTGGATTTATGCTCAATTAAAATTGTTTAGATGATCATTTTTCTGTAGCAAATAAAGCAGTGGACCCTGCGAAAAATTTCAACCTGAACTTTCAATATCGACGATGAAGAAAAAATCAGTATCGTTATATATTCGTCAGTGAAACACGCTACGCTCCTTTCATTTCATACGTATCGAATTTCGTTCTCTAATGAGATGTGAGTCGGAGCAAAAAATTGTTACTCATTCAATGGACAATCCGTGCGCTAATTTTTGTGATTTAGCGGGAATTGCCAGGGGCGATAGTGAATTATGGTGTTATCAGTGCAATGCTGATTTGAGTCAGGGTCGCAAGGCTGAATGCAACGACCCATATTCACCAGCTCCAACCGGCGATCTGGTCGCATGCCCGCGTAATGATTCTTACGTCTGCCTCAAGAGTCTTATATTCTGTACGTATAGCACAATTTTTATACTTTTTCATTTATTCGTGTTTGTTTATAGTTTCGAAACATATTTTTTTAATAAAAATAATTCATTTTTATTCATTTTAATTTAAAAATGATTAATTAATATGATATTTAATTCTTTAAATAGGAATACCACATAAATATATTAATATATCGATATTGTGAAATTGAATTTGTCGAATATTTTTAGCTTTGATATTTTTTAACAAAACCTTGGAAAATTATTTATTCTGTACGTATAGCACAATTTTTATACTTTTTCATTTATTCATTTTGTTTATCTACTCGAAACACATGTTTAGATAAGAATGATTAATTAAATTTAATATTCAGACTAAAATGATTAATTACAATAATTTGATATTTCATTAAAAAAAAATGGCATATAAATATAGTCGAACACTTTCAGCTTTAATTTTTTTTTTTTTTGATAACACCTTGGAAAATTGTTTGTTTGATAGTTTTTCCGATAAAATGCTTTGAGTATTTTTTCCCCCGATGAAAATTAATAACAATTACTCAAATTGATTATTCAATTGAAAACTTAATTCCGATCTTCACTATTAAAAAAATCAATCAGAGTTTATTTAAAAATAAAACTATAAAACGTAAAATAACATTATGGCAATTTTCATTTTAGAAAAAGATTAACGGGTGCCTTGGGCAGTTTGATTATTCAAAACGTGCGTGTCTCTCGATCGAGACATTGAATCTAGGCGAGTCGCAATGATTCAAATACGCCCTGTGTATCACGACATCGACGAGACCACCTCTATTATTTTCCCAGTATGAGTCATTCTCCGGAGCGGTTTTTGCAACGTGCCTCGTGCTCGTAACCAATTATTGTCGTTGTTCACCGAACGACATTCATGCTTCCTGGCCTTCCTTCTCACTCTCCATAGTCATCATAACGCCGCGAGCGTGCAATGAAGATTAAGCCGAACAGTGGATAAAAAATTTGGCATTCAATTGCTGCCGACCTTCCTCTTATTTGATTTGCGACCACACAATTGCTAATAAACTTTCAATAGTAGACGAGTTGCAGAAAAACAGAGAAATATTCTTCGCACTCAAACAAACTTTAATCTGGGGAGATACAAATTTAAACTAATTTTAATTAAGGGAGAACACCACTGTGACGGGCCGAAAAAGGGTTGTTTTTTCCAAATTTTCTTTGGAATCTACATTATTCGTTTGGGATTTGGAAAATGGTATGTCATTAAGCATACATTAAACTAGTTGTACGTAAATTTTGATTCCAAAAAGTAAAAAATTAACAACGTTATTGAGGTAAGATAGAGCCTCCGTATAAAAAATGTGGTCCAACTGCCAGATCGATAGCTTGACGATGGCTCATCTGAAAAATAAAAATAAAAATGTTTTATAAACTATGTAAATGTAGTTCTCATTGTACGTAGCCGTTTTTCGAAAAAAAATCACAAAATGGCGGGAGTTAAAAAAAGGGTAATTTTGACGAATTTTTTTCTTATACAGGGTGTTTGGCGCATGGACCTACACAATTCTTTGGGCAAGGGGGGGGGGGATCATCGGCTAGTTACGGTAAATGAGATCTTTGTTTTCTTTTTTTTTATTACTCGAAATGTCGCCTTTAAATCGTCATAACTTTTATATTTGCGGTTGTAATAGCACGAGATAACTTTTATTATATTCTCAATGTATGTTTATTATAAATGAATCATTATAACCACAAACAAAAAAGTTATGACGATTTAAAGGCAGAATTGCGGGTAATTAAAAAAAACGAAAAAAAAAATCATATGTCAATTACTTTGACATTAAGGACATAGGGTCTGAGGGTGAAAAAAATTAGCAAATTACCGTCCCAATTGCTCAAAAAATTGTGTCGGTCCATGCACCAAACACCCTGTATATGGGGGCTTAAAAGATACTAAATTTAAAAAACTCACCTACAACGACAGCTACAGAAATTGCCGAAATTTTGTTCTTTTTTTAATTGGAAATCGGACTATTAGAGCTAGAGTTATGATTCTGGCCAGGTCGAGAAAAGTCGTTTCGAAAAAAACGCGATTGAAAGTTTTAGTACACGTAAATCGTTGCGTTACGTGCTCTCATTAAGGGGTTAAGCCACAGTAACGGGTATAAAATCATGTGCGAATTTAACAATTTTTTTTTCGTATGAAAAAGTGATTCACTCATAAAATTAATTACACATCTATTTAGTATGAATATCAAGCTGTTAGATTTTTTTTTCTTTCGACGTACAAAATAGCCGACTACTGATATTTTCTTTTCTTATCTTTTTTTAGGCGCTCCGCGGCGTGACATTTAGCATCCACAATTTTTTACCTAGAACAAAAAACAAAAATTCTCGTCAATCTACATTAGAATACCTAGAGAAGTACGTACGGAATTTAAAAAAATATTGTTTTATTTAAAAGTTGTGAGTATTTGATTGAATTTCCAGTGAAAAATTTCGTATAAAAATGCTCATAAAATGAAAAGTTTTCGATTCATCAGAAATTCCGTACGTGCTTCTCTGCGAAATGCAATTAGGAACATAACTTTTAAATTTGAAGTAAATCGAGTGAAAATTGTTGAAGTTATTTGTCACGCCAATTGGAAAAAAGCTGTTTCGAGAAAAACGCGTTTGAAGTTTTTGGTACTCTATGGCAGTGCCAGAGGTGGGCTCAAAGGCGGTGAAAAAAATGTTCTTGCTATAAATCAAATAGCAACTTATTCTTACGAAGATAAAGCACCGTGTTAGCGAAAAAAAATCGATTTTTTGAAAATTCTACTGTGGCCTTACCCCTTAAATAGTCTGTAACTTGATCAATTTTCCATATTTTCACTTGACATTTTTTTCGCATATTCTTGAATATGTAAACTTTGCGAAAATGCGAAAAAAATCGATCTTTTTACCGGATCTCCCGCCTTGATCATCCGCAATAAAAATGACGATTTGTGTACGGGTTCGTTCGAGAATTCGAGTTCAGGGAGCTGAACTCCATTCCCCAACTTCCTTACCTTAGGCACTTGAGAAAAATAAGTAAAAACTTTTCGAGACTTTTTTGTATTGACGTATTTTCGTAAAAAATCAATCGACTTCGAACATCGATCCGCGGGAATAAAATCGCGCCCCTTCGCACGAAATGTCCGATGTATTTGGGTATCTCACGCACTGCGGGTGTTCAAAGGAGTTTGGGTGATCCGACGACGATAAGAAAGTCCTCACTTTGCAGGTACAGGTCGTAAAAGCTGCATCGATGGGCTTACTCGTCTGGCTGTGTAATTACGTTGCACGACGTACATCCCACGGAAGTAATTTTCTTTCCCGCACCCTCTCGCTTCCGTGATCTCGGGCATCGTCTTTCGTGGCCATTATTTTGCCTCGCCACCGTTAAAACCATTAATGCTATTCTGTAAGGGTAGGCAAGAATATATCGCGCGAAAAGCGATATAAAAAAATAAGGATGGCACCTATAAGTACATCGACCCCCCCCCCGACTCTCCTCCGCATATTGTACCGTTTTATTATTATCCAACCGCAAAAAAATGCAATTTGTTAAAACATTATTAGGAAGCATTGGGGGAACTCGGGGTAAGATGATAACGCTAAGCTCATGTTCAAATAAAACAATACATATACGAGTCAGTCAACTTCAATTATTCTTTCAAACTAATCAACATTTATTAATATTTTAATTCTGGAAGCAAAAAATCATTCTTTCTGACTGGTACCATACAAAACCGCAAACTTTGAACAGGTTTTGGGAGTTTTTTGTAGGTAACTTTTTTTTAACATCCTAGATACCAACTTTTCTTGCTCCAATAGAACAGTGTGCCCTTTGGCTATCAAATGTATAAGAAAGTCAAGCTCCACCACCCCCTCACAATTTGATATATATACATTTTTCAAAGTGTCAAAGTAGCCCCGTGTGTGGGGCTTCTTTGACAGGGCATTGCAATGCAACTTGTGTCAAAGATTAACGGTTACTTTGGAATCATTTTGATAAAAAATGTAATATTTTATGCATTATACATGGAATTCAATGAAAAACAACGATTTTTCATAACCAAATTGTCATCGTTTTTAATGCAGCAGAACTCGAACAATTTTCGTCCAATCGACTTGAAATTTTCACCGTAGCTTCTTAGATTGCTTTAACAGTCACGTACGAATGCCGTTTTCGATGAATCGAAAATTGGAAAAAATAAATCATTTTTTAGATGAAAATTATGGTCGAAAAAACGATGTTTTTTTTCAAACTCGTCTCTATTTATCTTTTAATTATTTTTTAATTCCTCCTGTACTCGACTGCTCAAAATAATATAATTAACGAAAATATTTCACTCTTAGTTCCGGCACTAAATTTACACCGTTCTACTGCGTCCCGCGGAGAGGGTTGGCTGAAAAACGCTAGTGATATAGTGACTCGTGCGCCGCCATTTTGTATACTTTTGACAAATAATTTTTTTTTGCATACTTCAATAAATACCTTATAAAACCTAAAAGCTCTTTTGACCATGTACCTTATTCCTTTCTTTAAAAAAAATCCAAAGAAAACAGTCGGAAATGGGCAGTTACACTGGTGCCCGCCCTTAAGGAAACATTTTACATTAAAATATCAAGTATCTGGGGTGCTATTATAGGCACTTAATGAATCTTATAATTGTCATTGAGATCAAAATCAACTTGAGCAATATTACAATCAACTTTTGCAACATTATAATAAAATTGAACAACAAATTGTTGTTCAAGTTTATTCCCCGCACCCACCGCCCGCAATAGAAGGTCAAGCGGGCTCGCTGCGCACACATTTAAAACGTATTTTGGCACTCTGTCAAAGTATATATATTGTTAATTAAATTAACAATCTAAATTAATTGAATTTAATTTAAATTAATTGAATTAAATTAAATTTAATTAATTAAATTAAATTAAATTAAATTAAAAGTGTATATATGTGTAATTAAATTTTCATTTTTCCCATCTTGACCCGTATGCGGGGCAATATGAAACAGCGCTGGGAGAATGATGGGACACGAATTATTGGCATCTTTCGCATATAAAAGTGGTTTAATTCTCAATACCAACAATTCGATAAGCCACTCATCTAAGTTCTGTAGTATTTAGTCCGAATAATGTTGCTTCCATATAATTTTAATCATTTGTAAGTTCTTTTTCTTTCCCTGGTAGAAACACCGGTTGAAGAGGAACCAAAGGCTTTACTAGTTTCATTTCACCCTTTCAAACCTCTTGCCCCATTGCTCCCTTTCAAACATCTTGCCGTATTCATCTTGCCCCATTAGACGGTTAACGAATTAACAGAAAATCACGCAATGACTTTAAACATTTTTGACAAATCGTTCTTATTATATTAATAATTAGTATTTTCATTGTGTTTACCTGCCAGTCTCGAATCAATATCGGCAACTCAAATAAACTGAAATGATGGTAAACTTTAACAAAAATTCGATTTCACCTAATTCCAATTTTGAGCACATGTTTGAAGTAACATTCCGAAGAGAAATACGTACAAGATTTTTCATGAGTTAATTATAACACTATTCATTAACAAATAATTATTTTTTTTTGTCGAAAATTGAGTTTTTACTTTAAATACTTGTCAATTACACACAAAATAAGATTTTAAAAATCCTCTACGCATTTCTCTAGGTATACTCATGTAAATTGATAGAATTTTTTTTAATCCACATTTAAATTTGCGTCAGTTATACTGCGTGCCGCAGAGCATTTCAAATTCAACTTTTTTGTCCACTTGAGAATATGACTAATAACATCCTTGAATATTATAATCCTCTTACTTGATCTTCCACCAAAAAAAAAAATCGCGAAAAATCGCTTAATTTTAGACGTTTACAGTGGTGTTACCCCTTAATATAAAGTACATTTTTTTTCGCAAAGTGCATGATTTATTTTGTACTTTGTCGACTGAATTCTCCTCCGAAGTATTAATTCACGAGTCACGTGATCATTTTTATGTACATGGTAAAAATGCAACACGAGAGTCGATGAAGTTACGTGTAGTGCGAGGATGCGCGCGCCGGCCTTTGTCAATATTTCAAGATACAATATTTTCACAAGAAATATTACAATTTCAGACAGAAACGTTCACGTAACGGTGAGGGGTTGCGTGCCGAGCACCGAAAGGAGCACGTACTGTTCCTTCAAGGAAGCTTATCCCGAAGCAAGCCTGGAGTGTCTCTTCTGTGACGATTACGCCTGTAACGCATCGCACAAGGGCTCGGCATCGTTTCTCGATCGTCGTATCATGATCGCCGCAACAATTATTTTACTTGTATCCTCCGAATATCTACGTCTCCTAGCTTGAATTAAGCATCTAACTTGAATTAATGTGACGGGTCGAAAAAAATGTCGTTTTTGCGATTTCTTTTGTCTACTCGATCATTTATTTGGGATTTGGAAAAAAGGTACGTTATTGAGCATAAAATGAATTTATTTCGTATACATTTTTATATTTAAAAAAATTAAATCAACATTATTGAGGTATAATAGATAACTTGACAATGGTTAGTTTGAAAAATAAAAATGAAAAAGTTTTGTAATCTGTATAAATGTAGTTCTCGTAACAGTTTTCGGGAAAAAATACCAAAATGGCGGGTGCTCAACAAAGTATAATTTTGGCGAAATTTTTACTTGTGTACGGGGGTGTAAAAAATACTACGTTTAAAAAAAAGGCTGAGTACAATGATAGCTACTGCATTTACGGTTTTTTTTTAAATTAAAAATCGGACAATTAGGGCTAGAATTATGATTCCGGCCAGGTCGAGGCAAATCGTTTCGAGAAAAACGCGATTGAAAGTTTTAATATACGTAAATCGTTCTCACTAAATCATCCATAACTCAGTCAATTTTCAATATTTCAACTTGAATTTTTTTTCACGTATTCTTGAACATGTATATTTTTAGAAAATACCAAAAAATCGATTCTTTCGCCCGTCACAGTGGCGCCCCGCGTTGACTTCAATTCTCAAATCAGCAACTGCATAGCATTATTTTCCACATAAGTTTTTTTTTAATAACACTTTTGCAATCATTTTTTCAAATCCGCCACATTACTTACCGCGTTAAAAAATCGCAATCGTATCACGAACATTCGTTCCAAAATTACGTCATCCCTTGTATCATCAAATATTCGATAGAATGGATTCTGATATGATGGCACGAGTCATTTGGCAACCAGGCTGAACAAGCCCAAAGGCACGTAAATACAAGGAAGACGTTGACAGTAAGGAGAGTATGTAGTTGTAAGTAAAAAATTAGTATTACAACTAGACTCTTCCGAATAAACAAGAAACTAGCGCATTGGGACACTTGTGTATCGAATTAGCCCACGATGAATAAAGTTTCTTAGAAAATTCGCACTATTCATTATATTTTAAGAAAAGGAAATAAAATAAAATCCCGAGTGAATGTGTTTGCCACAATTGACATTATGTTATTTAAAGACACCGTCACCCGCGCGAGATCCCGATGACCGACGATCGATGACGAAGACGATAAATACAATGAGCTGGGAAGCTCGCGAGCGCACGACCGGAAAGACCATTTGACTTGGCAGAAGTTAGAAATTAAGCAGACCGTCTTATGAATGAAGCAGAAGGGTTGTAGGAGATGACGGCAGGCGTCTTAGCGTACCGCAGTAGTACGTCATTCGTATATATGTAAATATTATATATATATATATATATATATATATATATATATATATATATATATATACATATATATGGTCCAGTGTAAAAGGCATTTACCATTGCGGTAAAGCAACGTCGCCAAGGGTACGGGTCAAATGCCTGAGTCAATTTAGTAATGCCCGCTCCGCGGGGTTAAATTTTATTGTGACCCCCCTATCTCCCCGCTCCCGGCTCCCCTGATCGTAATGAGAGCCCGAGGCCTCGCACTGCCTTGCTGAATTTTTACGAATCATAACACGATAAAAGCATCTCGTACGCGTATCACCAGGTTTTTATCGAACATAGCGCACACTGTCCAGCAGAGCCATTGCAAAGGACTTGATCGATAACGCAACTGATAAATTCTGAATTAAGGGGTCTTCTCACTTTAGCTAAAAAATACTATTTTCATGAATTTTTTGGATAGGTTTACATTATACATATTGATATAAAAGTTGTTACACCTAATGAATAAACTTTCGAAATACATTTTTAAAAAAATGTATTTATTTAAGCCACTATTTACAGACAAAAATGGTGGTTAAAAAAAGGTCCTAAAAAATTGTAGGTCTGCGCTGTTGATGAAATCTCGGAGATGGATCATGCGAAAAGAAAATCAAATGGCTTTAGATTCAGCATGTTAATGGCTGTAACGCATATCGTACGATTTTTTATATATGCAAAAATAACAAAATAGCGGACATTTTTCGAAAAAACAAAAAAACAAAAAAACGAGTTTTTCTCACCGTTTTTGGCAAAAAAACAGAGTAAATATCAACATTTCGAAAAATCCTTGATATGCGCTGTAGCTATAGCTGTAAAGAATACGTGGTTAAAATTTCATAAGGATCGGTTCAGTAATTTCGAAGATTTTATCAACAAGCCGTCGAAAAACGTTGTTTCGAGAAAAACGCGTTTGAAGGTTGTTTGGGTTACATAAATAGATAAGAAAAACTTTAATGTATTTCGAAAGTGTATTTCATAAGTGTAACAACTTTCATATCAACATTTATAATATAAAACTATTTTTAAAAATCATGAAAACAGCCTTTTTAAGCGTCTAAAGTGAGAAGACCCCTTAATGAGGTCTAATTTTGCCTGCGATGTCAGACCAGCATTCTATTAGATGGCGGAATAAGCTCGCTTTTAGCCCTGGTGTTGTAAGCCTTCGATCTGGTAGGTGAATGTCGAAATTAGTAAATGTGTGTCTGCGCGCGCGCGCGCACGCGTGTGTGTGTGTGTGTGTGCGTGTGCGTGTGTGGACTAATATAGAAATTAGAAATAGAATTGATAGAAATTCTTTCGATTAATCATATGATAAACTAATATGTGTGTGTGTCCTCTTCACCGAAATGTTCAAATTTTTTTCAAATTCTGTCTGACTTTGGCGGGACCTACTTAAGGCGGCACTTGTAGCGCAAAAAAGGGCCTTTTTCATGATTTTTTTTAAAGAAAACTACAAAACTTTTTTAATCGATCAATATACCATCTTAAAGAACGCATCTTGAAGAACTTTCAGTAATTTTTTTATTGAAAAATATTACATTGTTTAGTGGCAAATGGCCGTCAATGAAATAATGTTTTTATATACACGGTTTGCGGTGACCAACATTGCGGCGAAGTGGATCATCTGGAAAAAAAATGCGGATGGATTTAGTCAAATATAAGTATAAACTAGTCTTTAATCGAAGGATTTTAAAAAATATTCATTTTTCACAAAATGGCGGACAGTCAAAGTTAATGGTTCGATCTTAACGAAAAAAAACGGCCGTTTTTTAGCTATAAAACGGCCATTTTTTTTCGAAAAAAAAAATCGAACGATTAAAGACTACATTTTTATGTATTAAATAAGCCTACAGAATTTCAAGAAGATCGGTTCATTAGTGTTCGAGTAATCTTGGTCACCAACTTCAGAAATGCCATTTTGAGAAAAACGCTTTTAAAGTTTCTCTTTCAACGCTCTTTCAACGCGGATTCTTCTCTTTCAACGCTCATATCTCAGTCAATTTTGTTCGGATCGACTTGAAATTTTCAGGACATATTCTCAGATACTTATACTTCAAAAAAATGCAATAAAAAAATCGATTTTTTCAAAATCACAAGTGGGGGTAACCCCTTAATTTTTCTAAGCAGATAAGGATTAGTGCGAAAGGCCATCGTGATCTAGAAGCAGTATTGTTCAATTCAGAGATTTAGCAAATTGACCAAGAGTGAAAATGCGAGTAGTCAACCAAATATATACAGTTAAGTTTCAATAAAAACTTAAGAGCTTGCATCTAGTTAAAATTTTTGTAAATACCGATTTTTCTTTTTCACCGGTTTCTCATAATGTAACATTTCACAAATATTCTCTGAAAATTTCATGTCGATCCGCTCAGATGAGGGAGTTAAGACCGTTTATGGGTAGGTTACGCGAGACGGCGAATTTTAACGCGTTTTTCCCAAAATCACTTTTTCGAAATCGATGACTGCGATGTCTCAAAAATCACTGCGCCGATCAACTTTAAATTTCACAAGCTTCTTCAACCATCAAAAAGCAGGCTTGAAGGAAGCATTTTTGTTCGATGCATACTTTTTTTATCGACGAAGATAGAGGGTTTTTTTTTCACCGAACATTGATACTTTCACTTTGGACGGCGACCATTTGTTTAAAAATCAATATTTTTATTGAATCCTTCGTCCAATCACTAGATAATTTCATGCAAAAACTGAATGCGTTTGATTTCTTTATTTCGGATTATTTGTTTCCAAGCAGAAGTGGTATTGAAGCACTCTGCACAAACTATTGTATATACCACATTTTTAAATATTTTTCAATACAAAAATTGTCAAAGAAAATTGTTTTTCGAAGAAAATTAAAAACCAGCATTTTCCCAGAAAAAAATTTACAAAAAATTCTCTTTTTCCGGCCACAGACTAGGTGTAACCTGTTGAGTCGAAACAAAACGTCATCGGATCCAAAACGACCAAATCAGTGTAATGGAAGAATGGAATTGAATCGTGCAAAATTGGACCATCATTCTAAAGTTCATATTTGAATTTTAACATCTATGTCGAAACTCGATAGCTCAATTAGAATTATGATCATGAACCCGTTAATTTCCGTGTTTTTCATCCAAGTAACGGTGGCTTATATCCAAAGACGCGTCTTCCCCGATGTCATAGAGACGCGCAGCAACGGAGATAGGAAACTGGGAGAGGAATTAAGTGGGAGGCTTAAAGTGAAGCAAATTAAAATTACGTGCCTAATTATCCGCAGTTAAAGTACGACGGTCAGAGACCATGTTGATGTTTCGTGCGTGTACGCATACATACACACTAACATATACATATACACATTTATATACAGAGTGTCCTGTTGTCAATGGATAATCCTGCAACTGTCGATAGGTCCGATCACGTCCGACTGTATGCTGGAATTTTAGTTTAGTAAAAGTCCCATGGTTTTCGAGATTTTAAGCTTTACGTTATTTTTTGAAAAAAATCATCTGCTCTTGATTTTTCGCATGCTATTTCTACAAATGATATGAATCGACAACAACTAAGCAACTTTTTTGAGTAATGTGGTTTGTATGAACATTCTACGTAAGATTTTTTTTCATAAAGTTTTCCCAACATTTAATGTTAAAAAGAATACTTTTCTAGATAAAACAAATAACCAAGAGTATTTTTTCAAAAACCGGGTCAAAAAAGTTATCATTTGTAGAAACAGCATGCGAAAAACCAAAAGCAGATCATTTATATCTCGAAAACCGTGGGACTTTTACCTACGTGAAATTCCAGCATGAAGTAGGAAATGATCTGGCCTATCGACGGTTGCAGGAGTATCCATTTATAACAGGACACCCTGTATATACAGGGTGTCCTGCCACCCGAAAATCTCTGCCACCCGAAAAAACTCGGTAACTATCGACGACACAAAAAAATGTGCCAGACAAAAGTTGTACGGTGTGAAGGGGGCCATAAAATGCGAGCAATTTTTTTTTTATTTCGTTGGCGACGCTGACGCACAGTGAAGGACCTTCGCTTTTTTGAATGGAATGGTACATTTTTTTAATTCCAAAAATGTACCATTTCATTTTAAAAAGTGGAGGTGACCTTCACTGTGTGTCAGCGCCTCCACCGAAATAGAAAAAAAAAATTGGTCGCATTTAAGGCCTTAGGCCACAGTAACGGGTATAAAATCATGTGCGAATCTAATTTTTTTTCGTATGACAAAGTGATTCACTCATGAAATTAATTACACATCTATTTAGTATGTATATCAAGCTGTTAAAAAATATATATTTTTTTCGATGTACAAAATGGCCGACTACTCGAAACTTCTCGAAACAGCTTTTTTCCAATTGGCGTGACAAATAACTTCAACAATTTTCACTCGATTTACTTCAAATTTGAAAGTTATGTTCCTAATTGCATTTCGCAGAGAAGTACGTATGGAATTTCTGATTAATCGAAAACTTTTCATTTTATGAGCAGTTTATGAGGAGTTATAACGAAATGTTTCACTGATTATTCATTTCTTAAGGCGTTACCCCCACTTGTGGCGCAAAAAAGGCCTTTTTCATGAATTTTTTTAAAGAAAACTACAAAACTTTTTCAATCGATCAATATATCATCTTAAAGAACACATCTTGAAGAACTTTCAGTAATTTTTTTTGTGAAAATTATTACATTGTTTAGTGGCAAATGGCCGTCAATGAAATAATGTTTTTATATACACGGTTTGCGGTGACCAACATTGCGGCGAAGTGGATCATCTGAAGAAAAAAATGCGGATGGATTTAGTCAAATATAAGTATAAACTAGTCTTTAATCGAAGGATTTTAAAAAATATTCATTTTTCACAAAATGGCGGACAGTCAAAGTTAATGGTTCGATTTTAACGAAAAAAACGGCCGTTTTTGGCTATAAAACGGCCATTTTTTTCGAAAAAATAAATCGAACGATTAAAGACTACATTTTTATGTATTAAACAAGCCTGCAAAATTTCAAGAAGATCGGTTCATTAGTGTTCGAGTAATCTTGGTCACCGACTTCAGAAATGCCATTTTGAGAAAAACGCGTTCAAAGTTTCTCTTTCAACGCTCTTTCAACGCGGATTCTTCTCTTTCAACGCTCATATCTCAGTCAATTTTGTTCGGATCGACTTGAAATTTTCAGGACATATTCTCAGATACTTATACTTCAAAAAAATGCAATAAAAAAAAATCGATTTTTTCGAAATCGCAAGTGGGGGTAACCCCTTAAGTTCAAATACCTACAACTTTTGAATAAAAAAATCTTTTTTTAATCCCGTACGTACTTCTCTAGGTATTCTAATGTAGATTGACGAGAATTTTCGTTTTTCGTTCTAGGTAAAAAATTGTAGATGCCAAATGTCACGCCGCGGAGCGCCTGAAAAAAAATAACAAAAGAAAATATTAGTAGTCGGTCATTTTGTACATCGAAAAAAGAAAAATTCCAACAGCTTGATATTCAATAGATAAAAGACTAAATAGATGTGTAATTAATTTTACAAGTGCATCAATTTATCATACGAAAAAAAATGGTTAAATTCGCACATGATTTTATAGCCGTTACTGTGGCCTAAGGCCTTAACGGCCCCCTTCACACCGTACAACTTTTGTCTGCAACATTGTTTTGTGACGTCGATAATTACCGAGATATTTCGGGTGGCCGCGATAAGAGGGACACCCTGTATATGTACACATCTATAGTGAAATACGTGCGGGTCTTCGCGGTCGTCTCCGTACGACCATTCGATAATTCGCCCTCATATTTTACTTATGCTCAACCTCGCGAGGGTCCCTCGTCCAGTTTATTTTCGTCCATCATCCATATTGCGATGACCCACCCGTATCGACAATGAAGGAGCAACGACGCACGCGAGGAATCGAATGGGGCAGTCGAGACGATTTTACGAACCAAGTCGTGCGCGAATTTCGCCATCTTGGTTCACTAGAGCTGCTCCAAAATGTAGGGTAAACCTAAAAAGTGGAGAAACGAATATGAGAAAAGGGAAAGTATGTCAATGGAAGTGTACAGATGTATTGCTCCCGGACGACAGATCGCGACAGGCCGGTTATAGCGTTGACAGAAAAGAGAATCGCGCGATGCACATAGCCTCCAGTGCAATACCTTAAACAAGATCACACGTGCAGCAAACCGTGTCGTATTTTTATAGCAAAGAGAAACGGCGAGAAGTCTCGGTGCCCTCGTATCTCGTACCGCGTTGTATCCATAATACGAATTATTGCGCTAACATCCGTCTCTCGTGATGTTTTGAAGATTTAAATACTCGTTGTTTTTCAGGTACACAGGAATAGCCGTAATGAATAAATAAATATGTGAACTTGGAGATCGTTAATAAAGGGTGTCTCAAAATGACCTGACGTTTTAACTTATTAATAAAACGTATTATTTATTCGAAAAGTACGGATATTTTTATTTTAAGGGAGACTTTGTCCTTGAAATGCAGCGGGAGATGTTAGCGGCTCAACATGAGCAGCTAGAAGAAGAGGAGGGATGCCTCTATGGACCAGGCATTGCCGATTAGCGGTAATTATAAATACATTTGTGTAAACACATTACAAAACATTAAACGCGTTTTTCTCGAAAACACGTTTTTAAAAATGGCTGACATTCTCCTGACCGCTGTAATTGACATATCGACCTGAAATTTGGAGAGCATACTCAGAGAATATGTCTTCACGGAATGACGGATCGTTTTTTCGATAGATACATTTTTGCATTTATTATTTATCTTTTTGTGCGAAAAAAAAAACGCGACAATTCGATTTTTTTTTAATTGCCGCCATTTTCCGAAATTTGTACTAAACGAAAAACCCATCCGTCATTCCATGACCAAAAGGTCACAGATTGATAATATGCTTTGGATTTGTGTTTCAGATCAACAAAGAGGGGGCAGTGATGTCAGCCGTTTACCTCCCGCGATTTGAGGACCTGTTTTTGCGGAGCTGCAACGGCCGCCATTTTGGTTTTCTTTTCAAAAAAAAATTTTTTTAACGTTCTGTATATCATGCATAAAAGCAAGAAAAAAAACGGCACTGAAAAAGCTTTACTCGTTTCCTTTAAAAAAAAATAAAATGCAAACACCTGAAATATGGCACTCCAAGGACAAAGTCTCCCTTAATATAAGGTAAAAGCGTGGAGGTTATGTGTGGAACGCAATATTCCATAATTGGCTGCCTCGTTCCTTTTTGCAAACGATCACTCTTTTGACGAAATTTTCAGTAACGTTTTCGCATAATTGCGGCCTAATTTCATTAATCGTGCGTCCAAATGCTTCCTTGAGCTCCGGAATGATCTGTGGATCATTGGCATACACTTTTCCTCTTAGAAAACCCCAAAGAAAAAAGTCACTCCCTAACCACACTA
Source organism: Ophion ellenae (assembly GCA_963210295.1). Lineage (NCBI taxonomy): Eukaryota > Metazoa > Arthropoda > Insecta > Hymenoptera > Ichneumonidae > Ophion > Ophion ellenae. The sequence continues at coordinate 36,278,050 of OY723391.1, read as the reverse complement.
CGCTAATCTTACCTAAGTTCCTATGCGTCCACAGCCGTCTCAAGAGGTTATGGCCAATTGTAAAAGTAAAAAACATCACTTTTTTAAAATCACCATATTTTGACAGAATATTATCTTATAAATGTTCTCTAAAAATTTCAAGGCGATTCGATCAAAATTGACAGATTTGTAGCTATGTTGACGCCCGTCGGAACGCTCGGAGCGTCTTTCGAAACTTTAAGGGGCTATACCAGTGTGACACTTTAAAAGAATCGATTTTTTTGTTGTTGTCTTTTTCGACAGTTTATACTTTCAAGAATATGAAATGAGATTTTTCAAATTTGCTGACATTGTAACTCAAAGAGTAATTATCCGATTGACTTGAAATTTGAACTGAGTACTTTTGAATATATTTACTCTACAATGTCGTAGGATATTTTTGATTGGATGAAAATTGACGATTTGGCATTGAAAATACGACCATTTTATAGGCAAGAAAACAGACTATTTTTCATAACGACGCTATTTCTTTCGATTTTGATATTTTTCGAAAATCCTACGTCATTGTACAGGAAATACCTTCCAATTTAACGACATTTTTGCCTTTTTCGGTTTCAGCTACTCAATCGGCCGGAATCATGTCACTAGTGGAGGAAACTTTTTTTTTGGCGCCTCCGAAGGCAGCGCACACGATCACTTGGAGCTCAATATGTTTCTATGAAAAAATTATGTAATATAGGTCAAATATAGCCAAATATATTCTTAATTGCCCGGAACATGTAATTGAGTACTTTTCTTTCAAAAAATTCCCGAAGATCACCCAAATTTTCAGCGTTCGCACTGGTATAGCCCCTCAAACGCTTTTTTTTTCTCGTAAGTACGTTTTCAAAGTTGCGGAGCAAAATATCTCAAACACTACTGCATCGATCTTTCTGAAATTTCTAGGACTTCGTCTAGATTTAAAAATATAGTATTTTTTCGAAGGATTTTTTTCCGATGTATACTTTCGATGTGATAAACGAAATATGCCCATTGTCGCGCAAAAATCGAGACTCACTTTGAACACGCGCCATTTTGCTTTAATTTGATATTTAGGAAATTCCTTCGATTAATCGTAGGATAAGCTAATATAGTAACGCAATCTGTTTGATTTTTTTATATGAGACAAGTTAGTTCAGTAGAACATTGCTTACCGCATAATACGTTTTCGAGACGTTTTTCCCGGACATACTCTGTAAATCGATCATAATTAAATTCTTCGGGTGATTATCTTTCAAATACCAAATGTTTGTAGAAATTTATCATCACGATCTGAAAAAAATCAACTATTTTCCACGATTGGGGTAGAATATCCATAAGTCGAATTTCCGTAATCGAATATCCATAAGTACGAATATTCATAAGTCGAATTGTCATAACCGAATATCCATAAGTGCCAATATCCATGAGTGAATATCCATAAGTCGAATATCCATAAGTACGAATATCCATAAGTGAGTATAGAGTAGAAATGATTGCCAGAAATGGCGGGAGGTAGAGGAAAAGTGAGTATAGAGGGAACCCAAACAAATCCAAATAAACTTGTCTCTTGTACCTCCCGCCATTTCTGGTACTCGTTTCTACTCTATACTCACTTATGGATATTCGACTTATGGATATTAATTCTTATGGAAATTCGTACTTATGGATATTCGATTTATGGATATTCACTTATGAATATTTGACGACAGTGGTTTTCAACTGTTACAACTGGGCATAACCCATTGAGCTATACTACACCGCATTTGCCGAGGGTACGGGGAAACTGTGGAAAACCCATACCGCTATAAACGGCCCCATATTCTTCTAATTATCGGGTCTACAGACGTTTTCTTCAAGTGTCTGAAGGTCTCAGAAGTATTGGCCTTTCGCTGACTAGTTGACGCGCCAGTCCGTGCACGGCCAAGCAGTCACCGCTCCGAGTATCGACCATGCACAACGCTGCTTAACTCAGAGTACCGTCAGAGCCCAACCCGCCCATCCTCAGTGTCGATTTTCCAAAATAAATAAATATTTATGTATATAAAACTCGACGGCCGTAACTAATGAATTAATATTACGAGAAAACGTGGGAGATTCCACGCTCTGAATAAAGGGCAAACTAGGCTTCACAAATATGGCCCCATGCCGTCAGTGACTCAGGAATTGTATACGTAATTATTAATATATGCATGGTTCGCTACGGAAAGAAATTTTTTGGACGATTTAACGCGACGCGAAATCAAACATTTGCTTCGGTGGTCCTAGAAAAATGTATTGTAATTGTAGAACTTCCGGTTCTATTTACTGTGACGAAGTATACACGAAGTTTCACCATGCGTTCAATGGCCATAAAGTGCAAAATGTCGACGGGAATCAATTTTTGGTGTGAGCGACTGGCATAACTGGAATAAACCCTCCGAACCTCGTTTTGATTTTTTTTATTATTCTAAAAAAATAAGACGTTTTTGGCATTTTTTAAAGAATAATAAAAAAAATCAAAACGAGGTTTGGAGGGTTTATTCTACATGTGTTGAAGCATACATAAAAAAATGGATACATAAAAAAATTATTTTATGAGGAAACTACAAACGAGACAAAAAAAACAAAAATACACCGCGCTTAGCTACACTAAGAGGGGTTTTTTGGGCACTCTACGGGAGAACGCAGAACTTTTAGGTATAAGCACCTAGAACAAAAAAAAGGTCGTCATTTACGTTATTTTTCGCAAAATGGCACCATTTCTAATGAATTTTCTTTCTCAAAGAAATCGGTCTCAATTTGTTGATAAAAACGGGAAATATTAATGATTCGAGATCTATTTGAGATCGAGAATCTATTTGTGAAGCTATAGTTGAAATGTCAAGTTAAGGGGGGATTGTCTTTTTTTTCGCAAAATTTACCGCTTTTTGGGAATTTTTTTGTGAAGAAAGTATACAACGGAAAACTTGTGAAACTTGGCATATAGTTTTATTGATCTGTTTACTACATACAAAATTTTTTTTAAACAATTTCATAAAAAAATCCGCCTCCCACCCCCCTCGACGCGCGATGGTCCTTTTTCGATGGTGTGCACGATTTCTCAAAAACTATTCAACCGATTGCCTTCAAATTTGGACAGAATGCTCAGCTGACATCCTTTTATCGTTTAATGAAGCAAAAAAGCAATACGTTTAATAGTTTTTTATTTATAACAAAAAATCGATCAATTTTTTTCGAAAAATCGATACTTCAAGTTCAAAACGTCACCAAATCGTCAATTTTTTTTTCCCTTCATCGAACGATAGCTATATGTGTCTAAAGTAAAATGCTTTTTGGGTTTTTGTTGCAGGATGAACGTGAAGGCTGTAATCGTGCACACTATCAAAAAAGGACCATCGCGCGTCGAGGGGGGTGGGAGGCGGATTTTTTTATGAAATTGTTTAAAAAATTTTTTGTATGTAGTAAACAGATCAATAAAACTATATGCCAAGTTTCACAAGTTTTCCGTTGTATACTTTCTTCACAAAAAAATTCCCAAAAAGTGGTAAATTTTGCGAAAAAAAAGACAATCCCCCCTTAAGTGGATGAAAACTGCCCGAATTATGCATTTTCTCAATTTCAAGAACGTGATTTCAAGAAAAACGCGTTTAAAGTTTCAAACCTGATTTAAGGGGTTAGGTCACAGTAACGGGTATAAAATAATGTGCGAATTTAACAATTCTTTTTCGTATGGAAAAGTGATTCACTCATAAAATTAATTACACATCTATTTAGTATGAATATAAAGCTGTTAGAAAATATGTACATATTTTTTTTTTCGATGCACAAAATGGCCAACTACTAATATTTTCTTTTGTTATCTTTTTTTAAGCGCTCCGCGGCGTGACATTTTTCCACAATTTTTTACTTAGAACAAAAAACTAAAATTCTCGTCAATCTACATTAGAATACCTAGAGAAGTACGTACGGAATTTAAAAAATATTGTTTTATTTAAAAGTTGTAGGTATTTCAATGAATTTTCAGTGAAACATTTAGTATAAAACTGCTTATAAAATGAAAAGTTTTCGATTGATCAGAAATTCCGTACGTACTTCTCTGCGAAATGCAATTAGGAACATAACTTTTAAATTTGAAGTAAATCAAGAGAAAATTGTTGAAGTTATTTGTCACGCCAATTGGAAAAAGCTGTTTCGAGAAAAACGCGTTTAAAGTTTTAGGTACTCTATGGCCGTGCCAGAGGTGGGCTCACGTTATACGCACAAAGTCGGTGAAAAACAAAAGTTTTTGCTAAAAATCGTATAGTAACTTATTCTTATGATGATGAAGCACCGTTTTAGCGAGAAAAAAAATCGATTTTTGAAAATTCTACTGTGGCCTTACCCCTTAAGAGTTATCATTCACACGACGGAATTGAAGCTCTCATTCGAATTCTGCATGTGCCGACCGAAGTATTTTGATAGTGGGCCTCCAGTTAGGTCGTTGTATCTTTTTGCACAACTGGACTAAACGACTCCAAATTGCTGCTTTTACCGTCTTGGCTGTTTCCTGCGTTTCGGAGCGCTGAAGGAGCTTCGGAGAATGAGCTCTAAAAATAAATAAAAAAAATCGCCTATAATTCCTGTTGTATATGATTTTGTGATGTTTATAAATCATTAAAGCCGACTTGAAAAAAAAAACTGAAAAAATCAATATTTTCCACTCAGATGTAATGCCTTCAATATCTCCTCTGGCCTTTCACGAATTTTCCCAAATTCCAGGCCCCACCTGAATGTCATTGTGACACCCGAAAACGATAGATTCAGCCTATAACGTGAAAACCTCTAGGTACTTTTCCACGATATAATTGATAAACTGATTGAATAAAATGATTTAAGGGGTTACACCCACTTTCGATTTTGAAAAAATTGTTTTTTTTTTATTGCATTTTTTTGAAGTATAAGTATCTGAGAATATGTCCTGAAAATTTCAAGTCGATCCGAACAAAATTGACTGAGATATGAGCGTTGAAAGAGAAGAATCCGCGTTGAAAGAGCGTTGAAAGAGAAACTTTAAACGCGTTTTTCTCAAAATGACATTTCTGAAGTCGGTGACCAAGATTACACGAACACTAATGAACCGATCTTCTTGAAATTTTGCAGGCTTATTTAATACATAAAAATGTAGTCTTTAGTCGTTCGATTTTTTTTTTCGAAAAAAAATGGCCATTTTATAGCCAAAAAACGGCCGTTTTTTTTTCGTTAAAATCGAACCATTAACTTTGACTGTCCGCCATTTTGTGAAAAATGAATATTTTTTAAAATCCTTCGATTAAAGACTAGTTTATACTTATATTTGACTAAATCCATCCGCATTTTTTTTTTCAGATGATCCACTTCGCCGCAATGTTGGTCACCGCAAACCGTGTATATAAAAACATTATTTCATTGACGGCCATTTGCCACTAAACAATGTAATATTTTTCAATAAAAAAATTACTGAAAGTTCTTCAAGATGTGTTCTTTAAGATGGTATATTGATCGATTAAAAAAGTTTTGTAGTTTTCTTTAAAAAAAATCATGAAAAAGGCCTTTTTTGCGCTACAAGTGGGGGTAACGCCTTAAAGCACTCTTTCGAATTCTGCGTGTAACCATCGAGGCATTTTGATCGTAGTTCTCCAGTTGTTAGGTCGTTGTATATTTTTCCTACAACTGGACTATACCATTCCATAAGCGCTCGGAGGCGCTTCGGAAAATAAGTTATACAAATTGAATAAACATTGTTTTCTCGCGTAATTGCTTTTGTATATGATGCTTGTAATAATTATACATCGTTGAAGCCAATTAAAAAAAGACGGTCAGAATGTTTTGTTCGATTCAGATGTAACGCCGGCTATCAAAACCGAGATGATTTATTCTCTTATCTCTCTCTCTCCCTCACTCTCTCTCTCTCTCTCTCTCTCTCTCTCTCTTTCTCTCTCTTCTCTACACGGAAAAATATCACGATGACAAATCTACGTAAAAAAAGAGTACAGAATTAATGAAGAAGGAACCTTGTTTGTTTCTTCCTCCTCTCGACCCGCATTATTTCCCCACTCGGAGTTTTCAAAGTTCCCACCACTATATTCGTTTTCCCCGCCCGTCTAACCCACTCTCCCCCCTCTAGATTATTGTTCACAAAGTCCTTTTCTTCGCTTCCCTGTCTTTTTTCATCCTTCGTATCGAGCGTCGTCGCGTTCCCGTCGAATCGTCATTGGTGCGTAGATGATCCCGATGTTGTATACGCTCCTTTTTTGCTATTCGCTCTCGTCCCAGCTCCCTGCATTCCTATACGTAAACACACGCGATCTTTGAGTCTTCCGGGGTACATCCAAGCTGGGGATATGGTGGGGCTATGAGTCACTCTCCGTCTCTCCCCCCCCCCCCCCTCTCTCTCTTGAACGGCATATTACGATATAATAATTCACGACGACGAAGGAAGCTGGGAGTGTCATTAGCCGAGCTTTCCTGAGTGCATCCTTGCGTTCCCCAAAGACAAGTTTTGTCGGAGCGAGCTTCACAGTATCATCGCGACCACCTTCCGCATCGGTCTCTCACCCACATCGTACTCTCGATCATTTGTATTTTTTTTATTTTCTCCGTCATTCTCTCCGAGACGTGAAAATTGCGTAATTGAAATCTAACACTTTGCGCGGGTTTGCTCTCCTTTCATCGTCGTGCGTCGAACATTTCGAAAGCCAGAAGCAAGATGGGATTAGGACTGAATTTCAACGCCTGCGCGGCTTTCGCCCTTTTGACGATTGCAGCCCTCGTTCAATCCGGTGAGTAACGACAAATTTAACCATAATTAATCATTTAGGTCTACAACTGCGGTTGATAAAAACAAAATATACATAATTACGCGTACTTAGTGATAATCGTACTGTGTGACAGTTTTGGCAAGCTTCGTCGTAATTTCGGGCAATCGAATAGTGTCATTGTACAATGAGCGACGAATCGTTGAGAAACGCAACGCGATCGGGCCTTTTCTTTAATTCTGTCAAAGAATTGTTTAACGTATATTTTGGAAAATGACCTCCCGTTACTAAATATATTTGAACACGTGCCGGAAAGTAAGAGTCCATAAATCATTTTAATTGTCAGCGAGGCTTGGAGGGAAAACCTCCTTGTGGGTGGAGCACGTGGACGAGGCAGCGGAAAAAGAGGGACGCAATGAGGGTTAGATTGCTGAAACTTTATACTCCAGCTTAAAACTGTTCCTTAAGAGAATCTTCCTCTTGTTATATTAAAAGCGCTCCGGGGAGGCGTTTGGTGTCCCATAAATGATAATGCACACTGAGTTGACAGCTATGCCGGCTAACGACATTGTTATTAGCTTGCGAAAAGAACGATAGTTATTGCAAAACGTGTGTTTAGAGGTTGCCGGGTTTTTTCGAATATCTTCTCGTGAGCATAATTTCGCCTCATTTCTAATGCTTGTGCCATAGAGTACGAAAACTCGATAAAAAATTAGATTTCTGTCTCTCATTCTTGTAAAAATGTCATTTTCAATCGGTTATCGTGATTTCGTGTTAAGTATCTTCATCTTCAACTTATCTTGAATATCATCTTAAGCTTATCTTAAGTATCTTTATCTCAAGTATCTCAATCTTAAACTTGTCTTAAGTATCCCAATCTTAGACTTATCTTAAGTATCGTCATCGTCATCTTAAACTTGTCCTAAGTATCTTAGTTTTCAACTTAGCTTAAGTATCTTTATCTCAAATGTATCTCAAGTTTCTCAACCTCAAACTTATCTTAAGTATCCCAATCGTGAACTCATCTCAAGTATCTTAACCGTAAAGTTATCTTAAGTATCTTCAACTCAAATTTATCTCGAGTATCGAAATTTCAAATTTATCTTAACTATCTTAATCTTCAACTGTCTTATCTCATCTTAAATATCTTAATCTTCAACTACCTCGATAAAGTCTAATTTATCTTAAGTATCTCAATTCCAAATTTATCTCAACTATCTTAATCTTCAACCACCTCGATAAAGTCTAATTTATTGTGAAACGCCATTGACCCAAACAACTACTTCATTCATTCGTGCAAAAAACCGACTGCGGTGCAAGTGAAGTAAACGGGATAGAAAAACTCGCTATAGCTCGAAGCAAAATACATTTAAAGTTCGTAATAACTCGGAGTAATAAACGACGAGCGTAAAAAACTTGTCGTTTCGAGCAATTTTATATTTCGTTTGTTTCAAGAACGATTTCATATTGAAACGGGGACAAGGCAACCGTGACATCGACATAAGCCTAATAAAAAAAAGTACATCAATTCTATAAATATCTCCGTAATTCGATTCAGTATTTTTGATTTTACAAAAAATACCCAATACATCGATTTGGCATTCGTAGGAGGTTCTACGAGGCGAAATGGCAAATAAAAAAGTGACTCATACTTCAGACTTAATGGGTTTTTTTCTCAATCACAATAATGGAGCTCGATCGGCACACCGTAGCATAACGATAGTCCATCGTTGCCTCAAAAGCGGTGGGTGCGTATCGGGTTTATCGATGAATTGCAAAAACCCACGCGATGCGTTCACCATCGGTTGGCGACCTTGTTCATCCCGAGGCCCTTTCGGAAAAAGCCTTAATTAACAGTCGATTACGTAATAACGCGTATTCCCTGGAGGCATTGCGTATCGCAACTACGTCGCACGCTTCGTGTTATTCATTGCACCCCAGGCCACCTGTTGGAAGAGAGCAGCAGGGGATGCCCTTCTGCATGATTTATGGCAAAATAGTCACGCGTTCGTTTCCAGCTGATTTATGTAACTGCGTTTCGTACAACCGAATTACTCGAGAATGTATTAACTAAACGACGAGTGAAGGTCTCAGGCCACAGTAACGGGTATAAAATAATGTGCGAATAACAAAAAAAATTCGCACGAAAAAGTGATTCACTCATAAAATTCATTACGCATCTATTTAGTATGAATATCAAGCTGTTAAAAAAAATATATATATATATATTTTTTTCGATGTACAAAATGGCCGACTACTCGAAACTTCTCGAAACAGCTTTTGTCCAATTGGCGTGACAAATAACTTCAACAATTTTCACTCAATTTACTTCAAATTTAAAAGTTATGTTCCTAATTGCATTTCGCAGAGAAGTACGTACGGAATTTCTGATTAATCGAAAACTTTTCATTTTATGAGCAGTTTATGGGCAGTTATAACGAAATTTTTCACTCAAAATTCATTTCTTAAGTTCAAATACCTACAACTTTTGAATACAACGATATTTTTTAAATTTCGTACGTACTTCTCTAGGTATTCTAATGTAGCTTGACGAGAATTTTTGTTTTTTGTTCTGGGTAAAAAATTGTGGATGCTAAATGTCACGCCGTGAAGCGCCTAAAAAAAGATAACAAAAGAAAATTTTTGTCGTCGGCCATTTTGTACATCGAAAAAAATATATATTTTCTAACAGCTTGATGTTCATACTAAATAGATGTGTAAGTAATTTTATGAGTGAATCACTTCTTCATACGAGAACAAATTGTCAAATTTTCACATGATTTTATACCCGCTACTGTGGCTTAAGACCTTAATTAATGAACAAGATTATTATATATCGCAGCTAGTGATCATTAATCACTGAGGTTAAAGTTCAGACGCGTCGTGATATCGTATAAAATTATCACGTACAAACGAGCAGCGCAAAGCAGTGCAAACCCAAATAAAATCCACTCCACATTGTAGACCCTATACAAAAGCGCATCAATTTTTTGGGCCGCAAAATCTGGGCGTCGTTCATCACGGATCCATAGAATCAAAGATGATAGATGATGCGGTGGAATGCCAGATGTTCTTCATCGATTGAGGCGAATTCGCTTCGTGATGATTGAAAAAAGGCCAGCAGACTCTGCAAAGCAGGAGTGATGTCGTAAACCAGTTTATTATAAACTGGTCATTGGAATCTCGTATAGCATCGTCGTAATTCGCGACAACACAAGATACGCGTTTGCGTAACACTTCCATATTACGTCGCGCGTATATAACGCGTATAAATACCCAAGCAGGAACTCGTTGCGCATGCTGAATAATTGCGGTGTAGGAGTGTAGGTTGGGCGTACATGAACAACTCCATTGCAATTCAATCCGGCATCGCCTAGCGTCAATGATCGATCCTGTTGATTGAACTTGATTCAATTTCTGCCCTAAACATCATCGAATGCATTTGCGCAATGAACGCGCTCAATTCTGTCACGCTACATCGGTACTCCGTAGCCAAATTCAAACTGAATTGTTCCATTGCTGAATTAACTGGTGTTTTGTCCCCCAGGCTCGGCCATCAAATGTTGGGCTTGCACGTCAACGCTGAGCAAGGATTGCGGCGATCCGATGAACGTAACCGAGCACAATCGTAATTTCCACACCCGAGATTGCGAGTCATCCGTATCGCAATCTTCCTACGGATACAACGAGAAATACGTCTGCAAAAAAGTCGTGCAGAGAGGTAACTTTCAATTTTCTACAATCCCGCGGATCTTTGATTTGCTGATTTTTCGTCTCCTTTTGAGAACGAAAATTCTGAGAGTAATCTCTCCCAGAGGAGTTTAAGGTAGTTCCTCTGCGAAAATCTCAACCAAAAGTTTACATACCATGTTCATGTTTAAAAGATTGATAATTGGTTTAATTAGTAATGAATAAAATTAAAAACTACGCAATATTGACTCGGTACTAGTAGATAATACGATGGATATCATTTATTGCCGTAAAATATATTTTGTATTGTGTTTTTCATCGACCATTGCCAGTAAACTTTTTGCCGGGACTGTCCAGGCTTTGCCCCAATTGTTTTTTTTTCCAGGCTTTGCCAGGCTTTGCACCAAAATTGTGAAGGCTTCTCATGGTTATATCTTGGAAACTAGATGGTGAATCATTCTCATTTTTTTTCACATTATTCGTGATATCTTACTGTAGCTTATCCTCGTTTTTTAATCAATTTCTTAATTTTAGTTTTAACGGTAGAATTAATGATGCTCTGTTTGCGCATCATAACGCATTTGTTACGTGTAAACCAAGCCAACTTTAAGTGTAAATATCTCAGGTTTGGGGTGGTCAAACTTATTCAAATTGCACAGATGTTTGGATAATGTATTAAATAACGTATATGTCAAATTTCAACCATTTCTTAATTCAACTCTTCTGTGGAGGTACTACCTTAAGGGGCCAGTCCACTTTGGAGCCACAAAAAAGGCTATTTTCGCAATTTTTTGGACGATTTTATAAACGATATGAATATAAAAGTTGATGGGCTTGATAAATAAAGTCTTGGAATACATTAAAACATTTATATTCATTTTTATTCATTTTTAAGTACAAAGATGGTTTAACGTAACGCCTCAAAAATAGGTGGGCTAGGTAGCTCCACCACAACTCGGCAGCGGCTTGTCTGAAACAAAAAAATCAACGTCCATTGGATTCGGTATGACATCAGCTACAAAATGACCCTCGGATATAAAGTTTAATAAAAAAATAAAAAAAATCGCCGATGAAAAACGGAAAAAGTTTTTTTAAACGCGTTTCTTTCGCAGTTTTTCGCAAAAAAAGAGTAAAAATCAAAATTTTGAAACCATCGAGGGTCATCTTGTTGCAAATCATGTTTACAATATGTGGTTCAAATTTCAAAAGAATCGTTTTATTAGTTTTAGAGATACCATGGAGCTAGATTTTGAAAACGTTGTTTTGCGAAAAACGCGTTTGAAGTTTATACTATGGAAAACTCTTACCTAAACTCAATCGGCAATTCCTGCACCCTACAAAATCCCTTCTGATTGCTCATCATCGTCGATTTCTTTAAGTCTTGCTTGCTTTCGATTTTTTGCAATTTTCAAAGTGGACTGGCCCCTTAAGAAAATCCCGGGGGAATTATAATTTGTTTTAGGCCTAACATCGATCAACGGCTGACGGGAATTTGTTTTTTTTTTTTCGTCGATTCTAATCGTACAACGTAACTTATTCGAAAAGATGCACCAGAGGAATGTATCGATCCACATGACTTTCCGAATTCCAGAGATCATTTGCACCTAATCAATCTTGAAGATTCTAAAGCGAGAGGAGCAATTTCAACAATGACGCAGCTACAATTTTTTTTCCGGCGTCTTCACAAGTGTCAGTTTCCTCGCCAGTCTCGTCTCTGTGACGTTATTACAATTCAGTACTTTTGTGCTTGTTAATCCAACACATTGACGAATCCCCTGGAGCACCAAACGTGACTCATCTCCCTCTGTCTGTCTTTCTCCGTCGCGTCTTGAATATTGCATGTACACGCATACAGCCGAGAACAGGTGTATGTAGCGAGCACAGTGGCACAAATTGCGATAATTAACTTGACGACATGCTAGGTGAATCCCAAGGACAATGCCACACCCGATACTCTGCGTCGTAGACTTCACATTATTCGCTCGGGTATGAGAAAATGAAATCAAGATCTTCGTACGAATCAAAAACGTTTTGTCCCATTGCAGCCGCTTGAGTGGAAAATAATGATGTAACTGATGATGCCTTGTTCATTGTCGATGGAAGGATTACAATTGTCGACGACCCGATGTGTTTGCCATACATGTATGAATGAAATTTCACTTGAAAATAGGACGCGAAATGGTATCTCAATTTTCGTGATTGCGTATACTTGGAGAACCGAACTTCTCAGAGAAGGGCTAAGGGCGTAACATTTCTTATATTTTGCTACATCACTTCTGAAGACACTCACTCAGAAGCATCAAGATGATTAACACAAGGCGAATAAGCGACCATTTTTATTTTATGATTCGTAAACTTTCCTTTCGTAGGAATCAATCTGAATTAATTGCTTATACAGGGGTGGATTTTCGTATAGGCTGGGTCGACAATACTTTTTATGGGAAATATTTTTTATGCGAATTGAGGAGTCTGCCGCTGTAATTGACGCGTAAAAAATGTCGATACACATAACATTGCAATCGACATTGATCGGATAACTTTTTTTGGCTTTTGATTACGGTGACGGACTAAACGTGACAGTGGTTTCAGTAAAACAAAAAGTGGATTGTATTGCGGGTATAGTATTTTTTTGTAGCGTGGTAGGGATTACCATTCGTAAAAAAGCCAACTAGGAGAATATCCATCATTTTTCAACTAAAAAAAACAAGGTGTTATTTTCATATGTATACTTTTATGCGTAATGATGTATTATTAACAGCATTGTGTACTCACATTTGAATTTCCCTTTTTCAATTGCTTTGCCCTGCGACTATTGCTCCAGGCTACGCCTATAGGCTAGACATAGTTTCAAGGCGCTACATCCATGTGGCTCACCGAAAAATGGGAAGGTTTTCGGATATTTTTTTGAGAATACTGAAAAAGCAATCAAAATGCGGTTCGGGGGCTTTATTCCACATGTGTTGACGGACACAACAAAACAATTTGAATGAAAATGAATACGAAATGACGACTCAGTCGTAGCTGTACTAAGCGGGTTATTAGGTGCTTGGCGGGAGGACGCAGAACTTTTATGTTCCAGCACCCAGGATTATCAAAAAATTTCATTCCTTACATCAGTTCTGCTAGAGAAGTACAGACGATTGTTGAAAAATATGATTTTTTTTCGGAAAATGGCATCGGCTCGAATAAAAGAATTCTTTCGCTTGAAAATAAAAATTAATTTGTTTATAAAAACGACAATTGTTGATGAATCGAATTATTGATGAATCCGATTTCAAAATGGGTACTGTTTCAAAACTGATTTTAGGATCTATTGTCCGTACGACGGAATTGAAGCTTTCATTCGAATTCTGCGTGTCCCCACCGAGGCATTTTGACAGTAGGTCTTCAGTTGTTAGGTCGTTGTATATTTTTTGCACAACGACTGGGCTCAACGACTTCAAATTGCTGCTTTCACCGTCTAGGCAGTTTCGTTCGATTTTTATTTTATTTTCGCGTATAATTCCTTTTGTATATCAGTCTTGTGATGTTTGTACACCATTCAAGCGAACTAAAAAACGATCAAGATTCTTTTCCACTCAGATGTAACGCCCCAAATTCCCTCTGGCCCTTGATGAATTTTCACAAAGTCAAGGCCCACCTGAATCTCAATGTCACACCCGAAATTATAGATTCCGCCCATAACGTGAAAATGCCTAGGTTCGTTTTCACGATACAATTGACAAACGTACGAGAATGGCTTCGTTCGACAGTACAAGATGTAGCATCTCTATTCACAAATTGTTTTCCCCTTTGTGAACAGAAAATGGCCAACTCATGATTGTTCGTTCTTGCGCGGTGCCAAACCCAGACGAGCGTGACATCACCAACGGTCCGTGCGGGCCCCACACGGCAACCCAGAGCCAAGTGACAATCGAGTCGTGTCACATCTGCAACAGTGATTACTGCAACGGTGCGAGTTCCATTTCCGGAATGCAACTCATACAGGCTGCCGCGATCACTCTCATCACCTGTGCGCTCTCACCGTCGATTAGGTCGTTTTTTTAATTTGAAAAGAAGGCACGACAACAAATGAAAAACGAGGTGAAAAATCGATGGGTGTTCGAGACGGGCCAGTCTCGATGAGCACAAAATAAATCAACTCAATCGCGATGATTTCTCAGTCGCGTTTAATTCAAGCACGAATTGTTTCAATGCCGGAGCTTCGTCCTGAAATATTATTTTTGTTTTTTCAACTCGATATACGGATATTATACGTACAGTAGATTCGGTGGAAAAAAAATACAGAAAATATAAGATTCGCCAATCGTGAGTGTGCACCGGAGGTACAAAAATCTCAGATTTGCCAAATAGCCTCGAGATTATCGCCGCCGATGATTTCAATTATGCCGTATACGTTATAAATATATTGTAATAACGAAGAACAAAAAGGTGGCATTTTTTATAATCATCCACGTATCAAGTATTCATAGAATTCGACGTCTCGAGATTCTCCGCGATGACGGAGCATAATTGCTATACGATCAGAATTAGTCATTTTTTAAAAACAGATTTCTTGTTCGCACTGTATCACATTGCAAGTGAAAACGCACTTTGCTGACTATCAATGCTCACATGGCATCTCGAGAATGATCTTTGCCGTAGATGGAAAATTTTTCTTGCCTGTACAATTGCATATACACATTCTAACAATTTTATACTCTCCTTACTACTAAGCTACACTTTCGTTATTGATAATAATATTATCGAAAAAGAACTAATCATTATTTATTTTTTTCTCTTGAATAATCCTCACTGTATATCCTTTTGAACTTCTATCACGTTTTCTTTCTGTTCGTTTTGCGTGATGTGCGATGTGTATCTCAATTCGTACGTTCTATTCACGTAAAACGTGGCTTATCAGGAATCCGTCCAATTGATAGAATCGCGGCTACAAAAATTGATGAGCTTCGCGAGTTTCTCGAATTTTATTTTGCTCTAATGGTTGATGAACGAAAAAACAAGTGAAACGACACTCTCAAAGAGCCACGTGGAATTATTTAGCCTCAATGATATTTGATTCGTCGTTGATAATATCGAAAATAAAAATAAAATTTTTAATGCGCCCAAGTTTTGTAGATTTTTTTTTTTGATAGATGTAAAAAAAGAACTCGCCTAGTTTTGCGTACGTGAAGTCACGAGTTATACATGTGGACACGTACTAACTTTTTCCCCGCAAGCACAGGCCTACCGAATAGGAAAGTGGGCGTTGAAAATAATTTCGTAATACTAAGGAACTTGTATCGGTTGAATTTTTATATTTTTTCAAACTCTACGTTGTTAATTCATTAGAGAGATGAAGTTCAACTCGTCGTCGTTGAATTCTTGGAGTTCCAGTGCCAAATGTTTTTCCTTTTAATAAAGATTTCGTGAATACACCGACTGTAGCATGAAGCAATGCGTTGTTAAAGATACGAGATAATGTGCATTTTACGGAGCATTAACCTCTACGAAGGGCCGAAAGAGGTAGTTTTTTCCGATTTTTTTTGCCTGCTGGATTATTTATTTGGAATTTGGAAAAAAGGTATGTTATTAAGCATACATTGAACTTATTGCATGTAAATTTTTATTTGAAAAAATAAAAAATTGACAACGTTATTGAGGTATAAAAGCCTCTGTGTAAAAAATGTGGTCCAGCGGCCGGATCGATAACTTGACAATGGTTGATTTGATAAATAAGAATAAAAAAGGTTTATAATGTGTGTAAATTTGGTTCTCGTCGCACGTAGCCGTGTTTCGAGAAAAAAAATTCACAAAATGACGGGTGTTAAAAAAATACGAAAAAAAATAAAGAAAATACTCAATAAAAATAGGCTACCTTCAACTGCAACGACAATTACGGAAGTATGGGTTTTACAAAATTGAAAATTGGACAATTATATCTAGACTTGTGATTCCGGCCAGGTCGGGAAAAATCGCTCCGAGAAAAACGCGATTGAACGTTTTAATATACGTAAATCGTTGCGCTGAATTTGTATACTTTGAGAAAATGCAAAGAAATCGATTCTTTACCCATCCCGGTAGCGTTCCACCTTAAGACCTTTTTTTACCAAGGAAACGAGATTAAAACGCAGCGGCATCTGTCAAGCATGCTTCGGAAATCCGCTCGTTCAAGCAGACGATATCTTTTGAGAGTCCAGTTTCTGAAAGGCTCCGAAACTATGAGGATCTACTGCCAAATGGAGAAAAAGTGATGTCCCTCCTCGATTCTGACGTTTAATTCTCTCTCGTCGCGATTTGAAGCTGCATGTCGCAGGTACAAGTATGATAATTGCCTGGTCAAGGCTACCACGCCGAGCTCCACCGTGCCGGCAATGATATCATCTCTGAGTAATCGTGATCGTCGAGTTCCGAAGGATGATACGATCGTTTACGCTCGTGCAACCTCATCGTCTTCTTGCAGTTAACAATATGTTGAAACGCGAAATAACCACGGTAGTCCTTTATTTTCATTTAGATTTTCACCTTCACTATTATAAGCTGTTATGTGCCATGACATTAAGTAATTTCGTTGTTTTAAGGCTGGATACACATTTACGACGAGCAAGAAATCGATTTCTTTTTTTTCTTTAAACGATAGTACAGGGTGCGCCAGAGAAACTTACTTATTTGAAAAAATTCCCGCGCGGTGAGTTGGGCGGGTAGAGGGGCGAGAGGGGGCGCATCTGGAGGGGGAAGTTCCCAAGTTTGTTTCTCCCTCCAGTCAGTTGCCATCATGCTCTGGTCTAGAGAGCAGCGGGCCTTCGCAGTCGAGAGCTTCTTTTCTAACGGTCGCAGTTAAACGAACGCGCCGTTACCGTGAATGGAGCTCGTTACAGGAACATGATCGAAGAATTTTTTCTTCCAAGACTCGAAGAAATGAACGTTAGTAACGTGTGGTTTCAGCAAGATGGAGCCACAGCACACACAGCACGAGACTCAATGAATTTGTTGCGACAACATTTCCCCGACCGCCTCATCTCTCTCAGAGGCGATCTCCAATGGCCGGCACGCTCTCCAGATTTGACTCCATGCGATTTCTTTTTATGGGGTTATTTGAAATCTCTGGTTTATGTCGATCGACCACGGACCATAGCACACCTCAAGAACAACATTCGCGACGCCATTGCCAACATACCGATTGATATGCTGCAAAGAGTGGATACGAATTTCAAAAATCGACTTCATCAGTGTATGCGCAATGAGGGTCGCCATTTATCCGATGTCATTTTCAAGACTGCATGAAAAAAAAATTGGGATATTGTATTCTCAAATAAAAAGAAATTTTAAACAATAATTGAAGTACTTTTGTTTTGATTGACCTTTCAAATAAGTAAGTTTCTCTGGCGCACCCTGTATATGTAGAATTGTATATGGAGAATATTTTCCTAAAGTTTCAAAGCGAAATTCGAAAAACTTCAAACGTAACAGCCTGTCAACGCTGCGCCTCACCGCTCGGATTTGGAGCGGGCGTGTACTTCAACCGCGTTTTTCTCAAAACTGCATTATCGAAATTGGCGTGCAGGATTACGTCAAAAGACGAGAATTGTTTTTGAAAAATTGGAAAAAACCACTTTTTTAATCCACACTTTACAGAAATATTGCGTGAAATGTTGATTTTTTTATTGTAAATGCGTGCCATTTTCACAAGACCCCTTAACAACCCTTCGGTCGGTTTTTATTGAAAAAATCAGGGATAAACTTGAAACATTTATTTTTCTCTTTTATTGTGTCTGCATAATTAAAATTTGGAAAATATATGTATGCATAAATTGCTTGATTCAAAAAATTGAAAATATTCAATTTTAGAAAAGTGAGCATTTTACTAAAAATTCATCTGTGTAAAAATGACCTAGTGTGTCAACGTAGGGTTAATGTGGCTCGCCCAGGTTAGCCTGCGATCGAGGTACATGCCAAGATAATTTACCTCGTTAACTGGTGTGAGGGCTCGGCCGTACAAAGCAGTCGGGCCGTCCTTTTTCTTCATTGTAAAGGTGATGTGCATGGATATCGCCGGCTTTGAGTAACTACGGCAGTTACAAATATTTTTCTAGCCGACTGAAGTGGCGGGAAGGCTTCGATATTTTCTGTCAGTTATTCGCAGTACGAGATTTTTTGCTGTCAATGACATACGAACATTCTGATGTCGAAAGAGCAGAATGTACGGTGAGATTAAATATGAAAATTTGAAAAATGCAGTAATGGAAAGTAATGGAAAGACAATATTATTATGCGGAATATATTATGGCCAATTGACTCTGTCGTAAATTCACGACGTGTCGCATGTTTTGGTACATATACAACGCGCATTTTCTCGTTCGGTATTAAGGGAAGGGTAGGGGTTTCAGCGTGAAAAACAAACACTTTTTTGCGAATTTTTGTCATCTATATGGATAGAGTAAATTTATTGAAACCTCGTGTACATTGTTAAGTGTCATTTCAAGAACATTCCATGAAATTTGTACGCGAAAATATCTACAAACAAGCCGGTGACAAAGCTTTTCCAAGAACGCCTTTGGAAAAACACGATTTGCGGTGTTCACTGTATCTCAGCTAGAAATAATCTGAAATCAAGTACCATTAAAATTTAGTCAAAGTATCATCAAATCCTCCCCCCAACGGTCTTTGATAATTTTTTTTTTTCATTTCTAAATTTTTGTTGGTCATGTAAAGTGAAAAGTGCTATTTTTCACGAAAAATTCTGCCATTTTAGGGGTGGAAAACCCCCTCACTGTAAAAAAAAATCTCAAACTAACCGTTGGGGTCGGGTATTTTATATGTAAAAAGTATGTACCAAGTTTGAAATAAATCGGTCATAGAGTTTTCAAATGGCAGTGAACATGGACTTTGAAAAAGTGGTTTCGAGAAAAACGCGGAACCGGCTTGTTTGTGGATATTTTCGCGTACAAATTTCACGGAATCTTCTTGAAATGACACTTAACAATGTACAAAAGGTTTCAATAAATTTACTCTATCCATATAGATGAAAAAATTTCGCAAAGTGTTTTTTTTTTCACGCTGTAACCCCTACCCTCCCCTTAAAAACCGTAATTCAATTTACTTGCTGATGAAATGACATAATGCAGAAATAAGAAAATGTTTCACCTTCCCGCACTTTCGGGTCCCCGTTACAAAAGTCAAACACGCTCTACGCGAATTAAGGGGCTATACCAGTGTGAACGCTGAAAATTTCGGGAATTTTTTGGAAGAAAAGTACTTAATTAAATGTTTCGGAAAATTAAGAATCTATTTAGCTATATTTGACCTATATTACATAATTTTTTCATAAAAAAATATTGAGATCCAAGCGACTTATGCGCTGCCTTCGGAGGCGCCAAAAAAAAAGTTCCTCCACCGCTGACACGATTCCGGCCGATTGAGTAGCTGCAACTGAAAAAGGAAAAAATGTCGTTAAACTGGAATGTATTTCCTGTAAAATGACGTAGGATTTTCGCAAAATATCAAAATCTAACAAAATGACGTAGTTATGAAAAAAGTCTTTTTTTTCGCCTATAAAATGGTCGTTTTTTTTCAATGCCAAATCGTCAATTTTCATCCAATCAAAAATATCCTACGTCATTGTAGAGTAAATATATTCAAGAGTACTCAGTTCAAATTTCAAGTCAATCGGATAATTGCTCTTTGAGTTACAATGTCAGCAAATTTGAAAAATCTCATTTCGAGAAAAAACGCGTTCGAAGATTTAACTATCGATTTTTGCAAGATAAAATGATTAGAGATACGGCTTTGAAATTTTTACAGGATATTCTTCAAAGTATAAATTGTCGAAGAAGACAAAAAGAATCGATTTTTTGAAAGTGTCACACTGGTATAGTCTCTTAAGGGGGGATTGTCTTTTTTTTTCGCAAAATTTACCACTTTTTGGGATTTTTTTTGTGAAGAAAGTATACAACGGAAAACTTGTGAAACTTGGCATATAGTTTTATTGATCTGTTTACTACATACAAAAAATTTTTTAAACAATTTCATCAAAACATCCGCCTCCCACCCCCCTCGACGCGCGATGGTCCTTTTTTGATGGTGTGCACGATTACAGCCTTCACGTTCATCCTGCAACAAAAATCCAAAAAGCATTTTACTTTAGACACATATAGCTATCGTTCGATGAAGGGAAAAAAAAATTGACGATTTGGTGACGTTTTGAACTTGAAGTATCGATTTTTCGAAAAAAATTGATCGATTTTTTGTTATAAATAAAAAACTATTAAACGTATTGCTTTTTTGCTTCATCAAACGATAAAAGGATGTCAGCTGAGCATTCTGTCCAAATTTGAAGGCAATAGGTTGAATAGTTTTTGAGAAATCGTGCACACCATCAAAAAAGGACCATCGCGCGTCGAGGGGGGTGGGAGGCGGATTTTTTGATGAAATTGTTTGAAAAATTTTTTGTATGTAGTAAACAGATCAATAAAACTATATGCCAAGTTTCACAAGTTTTCCGTTGTATACTTTCTTCACAAAAAAATTCCCAAAAAGCGGTAAATTTTGCGAAAAAAAAGACAATCCCCCCATAATGTTGGTTTAGCTTAGGGTCATTGTAGTTCTCTTCTGTCTCGATCGCGGACTCTCCGGTGATCGTTTACCGACGGACGAATTTCAGGATCGAATTAACGAATTGCACCTACCTCGTGGGATTTTTTTTCTGAAAAAACGTGTGCAGGTATTCAATTTATTTGTTTACATTAAAGAGTATGGTTTTAATTATCTTTTACAATTTGTGTATTGGGAAATATTCGCTGTTATTGTTGTAAATAACGCTGTTTGAAACACGTCCTTCGCGGTGGTGCTCGGAAACAAATCATCCGGAATAAAAAGAATCAAACGCATTTCGTTTTTGCATGAAATTATGTAGTGCTCGGACGGAGGATTTAATAAAACATTGATTCGAAAAAAAAAACGGCCACGGTCTACAGGGAAAGTATCGATTTTCGGCGAAAAAAACGCTCTATTTTCGTTTTTTTTTAAATTATGCATCGTTAAAAAATGCCTCCGTTCGAGCACTACATTTTATATGTAAAAGAAGCTTGTAAAATTAAAAGTTTATCGGTGCGGTGATTTTTGAGATATCGTGATTACCGATTCTGAAAAAGTCATTTTGAAAAAAATCGTTTAAAGTTCGCCGGTTCTCGGAACCTACCTATAAACGCCCATAACTCCCTCAATTATGACCGAATCGACTTAAAATTTTCGGATGACATCTTTGAAATGACAACTTTGAGAATTCGTTGAAAACCAAAAATGAATATTTTCCAAAATTTCAACTGGGTGTACGCCCTTAACGCAAAGTATCGCCGTAGTGTCACCGATTCCGAGTGTTCTTCGAGACGTCTGATATTTGGGAAAAAAGAAAAGCAACACCTTCCGCTCTGCCAAAAGACGAACAACGTCCACGTCTTCGTTTCCCTGAAATGTAATCCGTCTCGGAGAAAACTTGGCCGTAGAATTTTTTACCGACCGAGTGTGTGACACGTGGCCTCGATGATAAGCGATGCTCTGTCGGTAACTAGTTTCTTGCGTACGATTAATATGTTTTATTTCATTCTATAAATCGGAAGCGATAATGCCGAGACAACCGAGGAGAATTTGCTTTTTGCAAAAACAAAGCCTCCTTAAGGTAGTACGAGCGCGCAATCTTGATTTCTACAGATTTTGTTCAAATTTTAACCAGACATTGTTCATATCATTATGCATGTTTGAGTGAAATTTCAGAACAGTCGACTATTTATATTGGGAAATAATTGGTTTCAAAATTGCAACTTTTAACACTGCAGGTTCTGCATTGAAATTTAGACAGAATAATTTTCCATGAAAAAATATTTGTCCCCTATAATAAGAAGACATATGGCAACACCGCAGAACAGTATTGTTCAATATTTCGCGAAAAAAATAATTATCGTGTTTCTAAAGTTAAAAATCTTGTCATAAAAAAATATTTGCACTATATATATTAATATTTTATATTGTTTGTGTTATCTTCATTAACAAACAAAAGTGTTGGTTCATTCATAACTAATAGAAAACTTTGTTCGATTAAAAATTACTTCCAAATAAAAATTTGTGTTTCAGTATTATTTTAAATATGCCGCCCAAACTCACGTCATTGGATACGTGGATTTATTATAGGGGACAAATATTTTTACGAAAAATTATTCTGTCTAAATTTCAATACAGACCCTGCAGTGTTAAAAGTTGCAATTTTAAAACCCATTATCTCCCAATCTAAATAGTCGACTGTTCTAAAATTTCACTCAAACATGCATAATGACATGAACAATGTCTGGTTAAAATTTGAACAAAATCTATAAAAATCAAGATTGCACGCTCGTACTACCTCAAGCCGTATATACAGAATGATCCGGTATAATACACAACCGTGAACGATATACATGATGGTTCGAGGCGCGAGAGAAAGAAGTAGGGTTTCGTTTTTTAAATGTAGCTTACAGTCTAATTAGGAGTACGGTAACGATAATAATATATATGCATATATATACAGGGTGTCCTGTTAGGAATGGATAATCGTGCAACTGTCAATAGGTCAGATCGTGTCCTACTATGCTGGAATTTCAGTTTAGCAAAAGTCCCACGATTGTTTAGATAAAAATCATCTACTTTTGGTTTATCGCGTGCCATTTCTACAAATGATAACTTTTTTGACCCGGTTTTTTTAAATACTCTTGCTATTCGTTTTAGCTAGAAAAGTCTCCTTTTTTACCTTAAGGGGGAAGGGTACGGTATTAATTGTTTTTTGCATATTTTAAATGAATGCATAATATCTCAAGAATATTGCGTCAAAATTTCAAGTCGATCGGACCAAAATTGACGAAGTTATAAGTATTTGAGCATCCGTTGCTCCAGGAATTGACGAGTTGCGAATTAGTAGAGCAGAGGAGCAAGCGGCGCACGACAGTAAAGAAGGAAGAGTTTTGCGTAGACAAATGCAAAAAGATACTCTAGATCATGTTGATGGAAGCTTTTGCTCTATGGACCTGGCATCGCCGACTCTGTGTGAGTATAAGAAAATTATCGAGTTTTATTTTGAATTTTTCAGTGTGCAAAACTTTAAAGCGTTTTTTCTGAAACTTGTCATGTTTGAAGTCCGTGACGCCATAACTCAAAATCTACTGGACCAATCGTTTTGAAATTTTGCACAGTACTTCTTCACATAATTCACCAGCTATTGTCGGGAAAAATAAAAAAATCGAGAAAAAAAATCCTCCCGTCGTTAACTTGAGAAACATCTCCTTTAACAAATGCATTTTGATTTTTTTGTTTCAGATGATTCTGTTGCGAGTTATGATGTACACCGCAAAGCAACTTTTTTCGAGGCGCCTCCGGAGTCACTCGCTCAACTTTCAATATTTTGAAATGAAAATTTAGGAAAGTATTGTTCAAATGTTGCATTATTATATGGAAATTGACGGAATAAACTGACACTATCTGTATCGCCAAAAAAAATCTTTAAAACATGCCTTTTTTCATCGCATTAACCTCACCCCGGCCTTAAATGTTAAGAAAACTTTATGAAAAAAGATCTTATGCAGAATTTTCACATCGTGCCAATTACTTCCAACATGTTACTCAGTTATTGTCGATTCACATCATTTGTAGAAATGGCATGCGAAAAACTAGAAGCAGATGATTTTTTTTCGAAACACAACATAACCCCCAAAATCTCGAGAACCGTGGAATCTTTACTAAACTGAAATTCCAGCATATAGTAGGATATGATCCGACCTATCGACAGTTGCAGGATAATCCATTCATAACAGGACCCCTTGTATATTGTCTCCTCAGTAGTGTATAATTACGAAACAAATCCTGAAACGCCACTGGACGCCTCGACGACCTCCGAAAGTCACCAAAGCTTTCCGTCACGAACAAGACCAAGCCTATGCACATACGAACTAAAAATTTCACTATTTCGTGTTTCCGGAAGTTCCCGGATCGAAATTCATTTACACTAGTCGGAAGTTCTGTACAATCGCGCGAAACGCACCAGGATCGTTCTCGCTCAATTAATCGGGCGAATAAAGAGGTTGAAAAACATAGAGAACGTGTCAGTCGCGATATGCTTTTACTTATCCGTTATTGCTCGTTCCTCATTCCATTCTCGAATTCTTTGGACTCGCACACACTCACACACACACATACAAGAGAACAGGATAATTCAAGAGTTTAACGAGCATTTACGAGCATAGAGTTTCGCCTCGAATGTTTTTGGGGATGCACCAAAAAGTCATTAGTCCACCGCGTTGCGTGGCTGCGCGAAGCTTCGCAAAATCATCCGATCTTTTTCTCCCGCGGAACGCGCGCATGATTGCGCATGCGGAAGAATTTAATTTCGATTATTCGTCTTTGGTGAGAAAATTCGACTCGCGGCGGTCTTCGGATCGCATCTGCATACGCAACACGAGGGAAAGATGAACCAGTCCATGAAGATGCCTTTGCAGTCCTCGTCGGGATCGTAAGCGAGCAGTCTGTGCCACTTGTACTTTTGCTCGCAGCCGCAATCATTGTGGCAACGATTCGTTTCCCTTTTCCTGTAACACGATGAATTGAGGAAATAAATTAAGCTGCTTCTTACGACAATGCCTGTTTCGACAGTATTCATATTTATAGTCGCTCAAAATAACTGTGATATCTAGCTGCTTGTGAAGGTTCATGCAGCTTTACCCTGTTCCTAGCTCGAGATATTGAAAATCAAAGTTAAACATTTTTTCACATGTCGCCTCGTAGCAACTGTATCTGGTGTTAGCTCCGTTCTTTAAATGTCACTTCATATACTCAATTTAAGACCTTAGGCCACAGTAACGGGTATAAAGTCATGTGCGAATTAAAAAAATTTTCGTATGAAAAAGTGATTCACTCGTAAAATTGATTACACATCTATTTAGTATGAATATCAAGCTGTTGGAAAAAATATATATTTTTTTTCGATGTAGAAAATAGCCGACTACTCGAAACTTCTCGAAACAGCTTTTTTCCAATTGGCGTGCCAAATAACTTCAACAATTTCCACTCGATTTACTTCGAATTTAAAAGTTATGTTCCTTATTGCATTTCGCAGAGAAGTACGTACGGAATTTCTGATTGATCGAAAACTTTTCATTTTATGAGCAGTTTATGAGCAGTTATAACGAAATTTTTCACTGAAAATTCATTTCTTAAGTTCAAATACCTACAACTTTTGAATAAAACAATATTTTTTTCATTCCGTGCGTACTTCTCTAGGTATTCTAATGTAGATTGACGAGAATTTTTGTTTTTTGTTCTAGGTAAAAAATTGTGGATGCTAAATGTCACGTCGCGGAGTGCCTAAAAAAAGATAACAAAAGAAAATATTTTTTTTTTTAATTGGTTTTTTCCTTAGGTACACGCTTTTCGCGTTTGTTACCTATTCTTTCCCTTCATTGTGCCCGTTTCTTTCCTCTACTGTTTAACTCCTTTTTTCTCCATCTTTCTCCTTGTCCCCCCCCCCCCCCCCCTCTTGCGGCCGCAGCCGACTTCCCCCTCTGTATTATATTCATCATGACATTTCTGTCATGGGTATAGGGAAACTGCGGAAAACCTATACCAATACAGCCGGTCATCGAGTTCGCCCCCCAGTCGTGGAACTAGTCTTATTTCGCCGCGAAATGCCGAAGAAAAACATTTCACGACGAAATGTACGCGACTGGTATTCGAACCCGGGACCTCCCGTCCACTGGTTTAGTGGCGAGCACGCTAACCACTAGACCATCGCACCGGTCGCAAAAGAAAATATTAGTAGTCGGCCATTTTGTACATCGAAAAATATATATATATATTTTCTAACAGCTTGATATTCATACTAAATAGATGTGTAATTAACTTTATGAGTGAATCACTTTTTCATACGGAAAAAAATTGTTAAATTCGCACATGATTTTATACCCGTTACTGTGGCCTAAGGCGTTAAATATTTTCATGAAATACATTTGCTTCGATGAATTTCATAAAATGCATTTCATTTCATAAATTTTATAAAATGCATTTCATTTCATAAATTTCATAAAATACATGTTCTTTCATATATTTCGGAAAATGCATTTCTTTTATATATTTTATAAAATACATTTTATTTCATAAATTTCATTAAATACATTTTCTTCATATATTCCGGAAAATGCATTTTATTTCATAAATTTCATAAAATGACTGTTCTTTCATATATTTCATGCAATACACTTTCTTTCGTATATTTCATAAGATACATTTTCTTTGATATGTTAACAAAACAATCTCCATACATTTAACTGATATATTTTCATAAAAAATACGTCTGCAGAAGACTATTATTAAGATGAGGTAAGAGAAAAACAAACTATTGATCATTTCCGAAATAAAATCACGAAAAATATGAAATTTTAACCAAGCTCAGGCACGTGATGTACGATTGTCAGTCGAGAGAATTCGTTATGGTGTATGTGTGCCTCCGTATAGACATGTGCTTTTAGGTGCAGCAGTGATTCAAGTGTATTCTCAATCAAAAGTTCAACAGTCCCGATATGTTAGCATGAGTTACGAGGAAAACTTGTTCACATCAGTGTAGTACGAAAACAACCTTAAACAGATCGACTTTCCATTGACGACCGAGTGTTTTACCGATTAGTGTCAAGGGATACGGTTTTTCAGGCATTTGTCCAATAAAAGTCCAATTTGGAAGTTTCAAGTCCACATCGTTATCGGTGAAAAACATGTAATCAACGTAATTGAACACAGCTTCCAATAAAAAAATGTGAGCTGCGCTGAAATTGTAATGTCTGAGTTCGCGGTTGATTTGTCTGCTACATAGGTAATTGTTGAGATAAGTGACTGCCTGAAAAAAATGTATTGCTATTTTCGCATTTATTGGATTATAAATTATGATATTCAGTCAGGGGAAGCTGACATTATTCATTAACAATTTTTTTACGAGCAAAAAATCGTTAAAAATAATTTCGAATTTTTCAAAAACGCAAACAAACTCAATATAGGCGTCGAAATGGTCAAAAATATTTTATCATCATCACGTTTATTTTATCCCTATTTTATCACGTGTTTCCGCGAACTTCAAAATCACATAACTTTTTATTGGGGGGGGGGGGGGGGGGGGGCGTGAATTTCAGCCTTCCCGGACTAAATATCATTATTTATAATCCAATAAATGAGAAAATAGAGAAAGAAAAGTTTTAGGCTCATTTTTCGGAAAAGTCACTTATCTAAAGAATTACCAGAGAATGAGACTTTTTTCCACATTGTCCAAATATGTGTGAAAATTGACTTCCTCGAATTTGTAATATATAAATAATTAAATATGTGTATGTATGTATGAGGCAATCTTCATCAACTGGGCTACTTTTTTTTCAACCTCTCCAATTTTTTTTTTAAACGTCTGTGATTTTTTAAAGATTTTTTAGGCGTTCGTTCAGGATTTTCAACTTTTCATTACGAACACTGTATCCGAAAAATGTTCAACAAACAAAAAAAACGTAAGAATAAAAACTTTTAATTTTTCCCGCGTTATCGAAAAAAATCAAAATCATAATTTTTCTGCATTGAGAAAATTGAAATTTGGCAAAAAAATGAGAATAACATTTTTTTAAACCTGATAACACACTTTCGATTTCGGTACAAATTTTACAGGATGTCTGTCGTTGGGTAAAGAGTCTGCGAAAAAAAATTCAGAATGGTACCTGCAATGGTTAGGATGAAAAAAATAAAAACCCTGCGAAATCTCATAAAAAACCTGCGAAATCTCATATAAAAAAATAAAAACTAAAAAAAAATAAAAAGTTTGTATTTTGAAATTTATGAAAATGAAATGAAATTTTTTCGCAGACTCTTTACCATCCCGTAATAGACAGTCATCCCGTAAAATTCGTACCGAAATCTGAAGTGCTTTATTAGGTTTGAAAAAAATGTTATTCCCATTTTTTAGCCAAATTTCAATTTTCTCAATGCAGAAAAATTATGATTTTAATTTTTTTTCGATAAAGCGGAAAATATAAAAAGTTTTTACTCTCGTTTTTTTCTATGAATACTTTTTCGGATACAGTGTTCGTAATGAAAAATTGAAAATCCTGAACGTACGCCTAAAAAAATCTAAAAAAAATCACAGACGTTCCTTTTGATTAACATTTCAAACTGGCAGATTTTGAAAGAAAAATTAAACAAGTTGAAAAAAAAAGTCGCCCGGTTGATGAAGAATGCCTCATATACCAGGATGATTAAAAGCCATTAGCTGTCATTTTTCAAAACTTTATCGAGCCATTTTCCAAAGATACGAGAAAAAATACTCACGTGCAAATTTCCTGGTGAATCGCCTGTTCGAAGTGTTGAGTATTGACGATAGCTCGAGTCTTGGCAGCGCTGTTTTGCGCCCAATACGGCGAGACTATCTCGGCTTTCGACTCGCAGGCGTCGATACTGAAGTACGAAGGCAAAAAGTTGAGTATCAAAAAAAAAGTGAAAATTACCGATGGTGACTTTACTTGAGTATTTGTATTTGTGTATGCGTAAGAATACCGTCCACTCTCGTTGCCACCAGTACCGCTGGTGGTTGCTTGCCGAGTTTTTCGAACGTTGCCGAAGAACGATTCGCCGCCACCCTCCGGGGAAAAATCCTCGTCTGTGTACCAACCACTCGGACCACCATCCGGTATACCGTACTTGATGTTCCTTCGTCTTCTTTTGCCGGGTCGACGACTCGGCGGACCGTAATCCTCGTCTATCTCGAACACCCCGTACATTCTCTTCATCAGGGCTTTATTCTCGTCTATGAAATGCTCTATCCGATCGCTGCGGGAAAATATTATTCAATTCATTTTTCTCATAGACATTTATCGATCTCGATGTACGGTGGCTTTCTTCGAGAGAGAACTTCCTTTCTATTTCATTTTCATTAAAAAATGACCTACACAATGGCAAAGGCTTCAGGTACCTCGATCGTAAACTCGTTGAACGAAGGAATCACGAAACGAAGCAATTAAGGGGTTAGGCCACTCTAGAATTTTCGAAAAAACGATTTAAAAACATTTAATGGTCCCGTAGGACCTCAATAATGATGTCCCAAAAGATTAGGGCCGGGAAAAATCTCTAAGTTCTCGGTTTTCGAATTTTAGTACAAGGCCGCCGGTCCGCAGCTAACTACTCAAAACTTTAAACGCGTTTATCTTAAAACTGCATTTTTTAACGCGTTACCCCCACTTGTAGCGCAAAAAAGGCCTTTATCATGCATTTTTTTAAAGAAAACTACAAAACTTTTTTAATCGATCAATATACCATCTTAAAGAACACATCTTGAAGAACTTTCAGTAATTTTTTTATTGAAAAATATTACATTGTTTAGTGGCAAATGGCCGTCAATGAAATAATGTTTTTATATACACGGTTTGCGGTGACCAACATTGCGGCGAAGTGGATCATCTGAAGAAAAAAATGCGGATGGATTTAGTCAAATATAAGTATAAACTAGTCTTTAATCGAGGATTTTAAAAAATATTCATTTTTCACAAAATGGCGGACAGTCAAGGTTAATGGTTCGATTTTAACGAAAAAAATTGCCGTTTTTTGGCTATAAAACGGCCATTTTTTTTCGAACAAAAAAAATCGAACGATTAAAGACTACATTTTTATGTATTAAATAAGCCTGCAAAATTTCAAGAAGATCGGTTCATTAGTGTTCGAGTAATCTTGGTCACCGACTTCAGAAATGCCATTTTGAGAAAAACGCGTTTAAAGTTTCTCTTTCAACGCTTCTTCAACGCGGATTCTTCTCTTTCAACGCTCATATCTCAGTCAATTTTGTTCGGATCGACTTGAAATCTTCAGGACATATTCTCAGATACTTATACTTCAAAAAAATGCAACAAAAAAATCGATTTTTTAAAAATCGCAAATGGGGGTAACCCCTTAAGTTGGCCGGAAACATAACTCAGACAATTTTCAACCGATTCACTTGAAATGTTGAATATATCTTGGAAAAAATACATTGTCTATGGAAGTACGTAGAATTT
The DNA here is from genome assembly GCA_963210295.1 of Ophion ellenae. NCBI lineage: Eukaryota > Metazoa > Arthropoda > Insecta > Hymenoptera > Ichneumonidae > Ophion > Ophion ellenae. The sequence goes on along the minus strand of OY723391.1, from coordinate 36,247,551 downwards.
TTTTTTATGTTGCACAGTTAATTTGTTATCAAGAATTATCTGACGATTTTTTAGGCGAATTTTTCACTTCCCACTTTAGAAGTGCGCCATTTGGCCAAAAAGCAATATATTGAAAAAACCCCACGTGCTTCTATAGCAGTTATTATATATAATCGAAAAAAATGGTTGGCTCATTATAATTAAAAAACTACAGGAGCTGTTTGTCCGGCCGTGTACCCTGGAAAAACGGAGACGTCATCGCAAAAACGCTGCACAGCCGTCATTATGGAATTAATCGCCCCAAAAAATTATTGTATACAGTCACTGATATGTATGATAAACACCCTTTTTTGTAATCTCGATATATTTTGTAGTTTTTCTGAAAAAAAAATCCCCAAAAAGCCTATTTTTTCGGCCTCTAGAGTGGCCTAAGGCCTTAAGGAGGCTGAAGCGTTAGGCACAGTCCACGATTTTAAAAAAATATATGTTATTGTCTATACTACACTGAATCTTTATGAATTTTTGGAAATTTTTTCACCATTAAACACCAGAGATAAAAAATAGTTTAATGTTTGTAATTTTACGTGCGGCTAGATGGACGTTCACTCTACGAGTGATGAATTTTTTCGGCTATTTAGCCCCAAGATAAACCATTTCTAACAACGGATTAACGGATAACGGAAAAAAAGCCCATCTTGCCCATCGTAAACCATGTAGGGTAAGGTGCCTAATTATTGGCACTTCAAGCCCAATTATTGGCACTTTAAGGACGCAATTATTAGCACTCGAAGGACCACTGTGTAGGCAGGAGAGAAGTGTCAGTAATTGGTGGGGTGCCAAAATAAGGTCACTTTACCTTAGATTCAATATTGAACCATCAAGGTTTGATAAAAGTTTACGAATCTTGGCTGGTGAATGAGGAGCATTGCTGCCAACCTCAATGTTCACGAAGTTGCCGTATTTCGGCAACACTTAATATTAACCCTTCCTCGACACACTGGGTCATTTTGACCCGGACGAATTTTCAATAAAATGCTCACTTTCCCAAAATTGACAGTTTTCAATCAGTTTTTAAAATAGTTCAATTTTATACTTACCGAATGTCAATTATGCAGATACATTAAGAAATGTTTGAAGTATGCTGGATTTTTTTCAATGAAAACAGATCGAAGGATTGTCAATGGCAGGTGGATAAAATACTATCCGGGTCAAATTGACCCAGTGTGTCAAACTCGTGGCCAAATATAAGTGTTAATATAAAATATAAATCAATGTTAAATATAAATATAAGTTAATTACCATTAATTAATCCTATGGTTAATTAATACTAATATTGACTGATCTCGTGGCATAAATATAAATAAGTATAATTATAAATGACTCAAAATTTCATTCTGAGTTGAATAGAACATTTACTGACGCAGTTATTTCATAATAATCATCGATAATGTTATACTCTTTCAAGTTGGTAGTAACACAAATGTTTTTCCTATTCACGCAATAAAACCATAAAAATGCATAATTTTGCCCTTTAATTATATATTTTACGAAAAATTAGCATCTACAAAAAAATGTATACCTCGTATAAATTTTGTTGAGGTTCATGGAAAAAAGAATTTATAAATTGTCATTTGTCTCAACTGGGCCGCTCCAACCTCCTTAAGAAAAACACACCTCAACCATCTCCTATTGCTCTTCAATTTAATTTCTTTTCTCCAATTTAAAACGTAATATATTTTTTTCCTAGTATGATACTTACGACGGATAAGATTTCCCGGCGGTGGGGCAATAAAGTTGATGATGTCTCTTGATGCAGGGTGTCCCCTTGACGAGATCACCTCGCAGCTCGACTCCCAGAGCAACCGATAGCGCAGTCCAGAGGATCTGAATTGGCATGAAATACAACGCAGAATGGGAATCAATTATCGATCAACCCAATGTTGCTTTTGCATTGGCGCTGTTCATCTTCAAAAATACGAATCTCCATAAATTCCTGTTCAATCGCCGTCTACCGAGACGTCTTCATATGATAGTGTCAATTTTCAAATATGCCCGGTCATTCCGACACCTGCGAATGACACTCCACAAGCTTGACAAGGTGACGTTTGTGGAGCAGGTCCTTGTTTCCAAGTTGTGGGTTAATTTCATCATCATTGTCGCATCTAACAATTCTTTTGGAATACGTTTGTGCAATCCGCTCGTCAAGAGTCCAGGGGTATTACGCGAAAATTGTCTTTCGCGACGAGATCTATGGCATTGCGAGCTTGCGGGTGACTGAGCATTCGAAGCGAAACGCCCGGTGCGTGGCATCAATTGAGATATCGATTCAAGGCTTATGCTAATTGGATTGAACGCGCGCGGTGCAAGCGAACAAAAAAATAGTATTGCCGGGTTCGTCGACCCGGAGGACAACCTCGGTCAACTCTGTGCCTGCCAACTCGACCATGAAAGATGAACATTCCCACGTAGTATACTGCCAAAAAAATATTTAATTTAAATAGGATCTATTTAAATCAAATAGGTTTTTTTTCCTTGTCTGCCTACTACGATCCTATTTGTTTCAAATATACTTTTTTAATTTGTTCCAGCTATTCTTGTTAAATATTAAATATCTTTGAATTCAATTAATAATTATTATATTCAGGTAGATTCTTTTTTTGAACGTATATACGTATAAACGGGAGATATTTGAATAAGAAATATCTTTGTCAGCGTGAATAAACGTCTGTTTGATGAAAATATATATTTCCGTTATTTCTGAAAAGATATTTTTGAATGAAATAAATGTTTATTTGCTAACAATATATGTATCTTTCATTTAAATGTATTTTCACTTCGAACGTACGAAAAATATAGTTGCATCACCGATATTTCTATTTGCATATGGCAAATGTACATTTACCTCAAATAGATTTCTGTGGCCATCATATGAAAGGTGCATTTAAATCAAAAGAATTTTTATTTCATATTTTTGTATAGCATGTATGCATGCATAATGCGTGTGGTAACAGTATGGAAACATATATACATTTGTAGGATCAAATGAAAAGTTTCATGACCAAACGTTGGTCCATAGCTTGATTCAAATAAGTAGGCATTTTTTTAAATAAAGGCAGACCATTAATTCAATCAAATAAAAGCATGTTTGACTCTATCAAAATTCTATGTAATTCGAATTTTAAAAATGAAATAAATACAATTATTAGATTCAACTAAATTGTTTTTTGAACAGATGAAACTGAATCACATATTTATCAGGAATAAATAAAATATTTAGTTATTATACGATATCAAATAGATCTGGATTTGAATAAATAAATATATTTAAAATAAATAATTCCAATAATGGAATGCAATAGGAGAAATTTGATTTCATAAAAAATCTCGTTAATCAAAATTTTCAAAAATCAAATAGATGCATTCAGTTAACATCAGTAGAATTTTTCTGTCAGTGTAGCAGTCTCAAACTTCGAGGCTTTTCTTCCGAATGTAGAATTGGATTTGAATGGTGGTATTGTTGGTGAGATAGTGATCATTGCAATATGTAGCTGTCGAAAAGTACACGTGAAATCATACAGCGTAAAAACACAAGATCGTATATGGCGTAAATCCTGATTTATCCACCGGAATTAGCCGCGCTGAATTAATTTGACGCCGCAACTGATCTATTCACCTCGGCGATGTCGAAAACTATCGCGAATGGATAAACGCGATCGAGACCGAGTCGGCTATCGAGGTCCGGAGATTAATTAATCATCAGCTTACAATAATTTCATTGCAGTGATACAGTGAAGTGAGCTGGAAACTGATTAAAATCCTTTCATAGCGATAGACGGAGGCATTGTGTGCACTCGAGTGAGCTCGGAGAGTAATTAATTCGATGTGAAAAGCGAAGGTATCTTGGTCGAAGGATTTCACGACCGAGTCTGTGTTTAAGCGCTGATTCACTCGCAATTACAGGTGAGGACCTTTTTTTTTCTTACGAGCACCTGCGCAGTAGTTCGCGTGAATTGATTAGCGGAATTTTGGACGGGATTTAGAAAATCCCTTCATTTCATTTTGAAAATTGAAAATGATTTGTGATGTCGTACATAGATGGGCAATTCGCTACTTTCGTTGACGCGATATCAACGAAAAAAAAACAATCATCCGACGCTTCCAGAAAAAATTCAAAAGAGATCCTCGGGAAAAAAAATCCATGACTTTGAAGTTTGCATCGTTGGAATGCAACGATTTTTTTTTCAATTGCCAATTTTCTTCGGCGGGGCAAAGCTACGGCCTCCTTTTTTTAATATCCTTTTATTACAAGGATATTAAACCTACAACCTAATGACCTACAACCTAAATCTATCGAGAACGATTTTAGATAGCAATATAAATGGAGAAAAAAGGAACGTAAAACAATAATCGTTAACGATGCAAACTTCAGCAACGTAAAATTCCGCACTTTGCGTGGAATACCCCGTATGCAGTTCACCCCTACAAATTCCACGTCTCGGTTGTCTCATTTGTCGACTCGCCCGCGTGAATATCTTCTGTTCGAATTGAATAGCGTTCAACGAGGTAATGACAGTCGTCTGGTCGCAGACTACGCGTTTCCTTCCAAGGATCTTTGAGCACTGCAGTGACGTACTTCATGTTTTCTCCCACGTTTGGATCCAAACCTTCACACTACTTTTTTTACGGCATCAATACTTTTCATTCGTCTCGAGTCATAAGTCACGCAGTCATCGACTCTACATTTTTAAGAGGAGAGATACCTTTAGGCGAGGAAAAAATTTGCTGATTTTCATGATTTTTTTTTGTGGAAAGATTTCTTTACTATTTTTGAGACCTATGCTTATGGCGCTCAACATCTTGAATGTTTAATAAATTTGACCAATTCAGTTTCATTAATCGTATTTAATAGGCACGATAGTAATTAGATAAATTATTATCACAGGTTTATACTCAGTTTCAGGATTTTTATTTAAGAAAACTAAGGTCGTTTTACAGTAAATTAAATACTGTAAATATAGTTGATGTGTTAACGGATTTATGTAAATCAAAGATTATATGTCTAAATATTGAGCACCCAAAGCTTTTATTTATAGTCACAAATAGGTGACGTGATAAAAAAAACATTTTTTTTATTTTTTAGTACATTAAATAAAAGCTTGTTTAAAAAGATTTTTTTTTACATATACATTATTCTTTTCTTTTTAGTCTTTAATTATTTTTACTAGAGCTCTGAATTTTTTGCAAAGAGGGATTAATCCTTCCAAACGACCCGTTATTATTGTTTGATTGTCAGGAGAAACCCTGGAGAACTGTGATAGGTGGCATCTGTCATAGACGTTGGCTCACCACCTATTGGACCTTACCTTTTAACCTATTGGACCCTTTTAACGCTTGTGCGATCCGAGAGCACTTAGAGCCAATTCATATGTTCTCGTGCACTTACATGGATCGTCACCTCTTGCAAGGAACATCCCTCGTGACACCCTTCGATTTTGTTGAAATTTGGATATGTTGTAAGCACCGAAAAGTAAGCGATACGTATTTTTTTTTATCGGCGGAAAAACGGTTTTAAGGGCTGAAACGCATCCTCAAAAATGGGGATGTTTTTCGTTTTTCGTCGATAACGTTTTACCGGTACGAGATATTAAAAGAATTCAAATTGCAACAATGTTTATTTTTTTGTGCACTGTACATTGGAGATAAGAACGATAACGTTATCGACGAAAAACGAAAAACACCCCTATTTTCGAGGTTTCGTTTCACCCCTTAAAACCGTTTTTCCGCCGATAAAAAAAATAGGTATCGCTTACTTTTCGGTGCTTCATAGCATATACAAATTTCAACAAAATCGAAGGGTGTCACCTGAGGGATGTTCCTTGTTAGATGCATGTTTGCAAAGCTTCAGAGCTCTAAGTAGTCGGGAAGTGGGTGAAATGTCGATTTTTCGTTTTACATCGCACAGAAAGTCGGTTTTTTAAAGGTTGAATCATACATTGTCACCTCTTAAATGCATGTTTGCAAGAATTTCAGAGCTCTAAGTAGTCGGCAAGTGGGTGAAATATCGATTTTCTGTTTTGCATCTCACACCAAGTCAAGTTAAACAAAAGCTTGTCAAAATGATGCACAAAAATATTGGCTTTAAAAAAAATCATGAAGATCCGCAATTGTTTCCTAACCTAAAGGACCCCCCTCCCCCCCCCCCCTTTCAATCTATTTTACCATGATTTTTTTTAGGTTTCTCCGACTGGATTACGACGATCACCCGAATTGCGTGACAAATCATTATTTTTATTCTCCATGGTCCAAACACACATTTGCAACCAGGGTACTGGAGTATTTGGACGTAAGAATGGACAATCTTCTGATGAACGGACTCCAGTTAAAAATACAGCTAAGGCAGTTCAAACTACTCGAATGCTTCGAACTAACGGTCTATGAGTCAATGATTGTCGCGCCGCGCGGTGGGGGAAGCAACGTCGATCTGAAAAGGTGTGACGCTGCGAGCCGGTTGAAGCGAGGTTCAAGTGTACAAACCGAGCCTGTACGTATGCGCGCCACCCATGATCGTGCAGTCGTGAGCAAGACTCGCGGACCGGAAATCAGCGACGCGTCATTGACGACTATCGTCCCACGAGGAGATACGCTCGAGTGGGTGTCATTGAGGACTCGCCATCAACGTGTATACGATTTCCGCGCGTTTTTTTACGCACATTTATATATACAGGGTGTCCTGTTATGAATCGACAATCTTGCAACTGTCGATAGGTCACATCATGTTCTACTTACTATCTGCTGGAATTTCAGTTTAGTGAAAGTCTCACGGTTTTCGGGATAAAAAATCATCTGCTTTTGGTTTTTCGCATGGCATTTCTACAAATGATAACTCTTTTTCACCCGGTTAAAAAAAATACTCTTGGTTATTTGTTTTATCTGGAAAAGTCTTCTTTTTAATCTTAAATGTCAAGGAAACTTTATAAAAAAAGATCTTATGCAGAATTTTCATACAAATCAATTCGAACATTTCAATTTGATAGCCTGCAGTAGAAAAAAGTACTACGTATATCGTGCCAATTACTTTAAATAGTTGCTTAGTTATTGTCGCTTTATATCATTTGTTGAAATGGCATGCGAAAAACCAAAAGCAGATGATTTTTTTTTCAAAAAATAACATAAAGTCCAAAATCTCGAAAACCGTGGGACTTTTACCAAAGTGAAATTCCAGCATATAGTAGGACATGATCTGATCTATCAATAGTCACAGGATCATCCATTCATAACAGGACACCCTGTATGCATATATATATATATATACAGGGTGTCCCATTTTAATCTTACACCTGAATTTTCTCGAAAAATATTGCTCGGACGAACTATTGTGTGGAACAAAACTTCTAGGGATTGAAGAGGGACGTTTGAAAAAAATTTATTTAAGGAGCCAAAATTCAAAATGGCGGCGTTACAAAGGCTGACATGTTTTTTTCAAATGGAAACATAACTTTTTTTTATTGCCAAAAAATTTGTCAGCTGAAAACTAAAAACTTTTGTCGAAAAAATTTTTTGATAAAGTTCATAGTTTTCAAGTGAGAACATCATTTTCAATTATTTCAGATGTATCCAGGATTTGTGTGTGTGTGTGTGTGTGTGTGTGGGCGCGCGTGCGTGTATGTGTGGATGTGTGTGTGTGTGTGTGTGTGTCCCTACCTCCTACGCTTTGGCTAACGCAAATGCCGGTGGTAGGGACAATTAGACTAAATGTCTCACGGCAAGCCGCTCAATGTTGTATTTTCGAATCTATGACCACTTGAACAAAAAAAGATCCAAATTTTTTTGTTGAAAATTTTGGTTTTTTTTTGTTTTTTTTTTTTGTTTTCAAATTTGGACGATATTTCATGAGAAAATTTTGGAGGAAAATCGATGAAAAATAGTTTTTTTCCATTTTAATAGCGTTTGTGCCATTTTCAGGCCCAAAAACGTGTTTCTTTAAATCCTTGACGAACTTTGATCACGGTGGGTAGAAAAACACACACACACACACACACACACACACACACACACACACAAATCCTGGATACATCTGAAATAATTGAAAATGATGTTCTCACTTGTTCTCACATGAAAAAATCAAAGGTATGTAATTTTTGCGTGAAATTATCTAGTGCTTGGACGAAGGATTTGATGAAATATTGATTTTTGAAAAAATGACCGCCGTCCAAAGTGAAAGTATCGATGTTCGGTAAAAAAACGCTCTATTTTCGTTGATAAAAAATACTAGGTATCAAGTAAGAATTTAAAAGAAGCTTGTCAAATTCAAATTTGATCCGTGCAGTGATTTTTGAGACAGCGTGGTCATCGATTTTGAAAAAATCATCTTTCGCGTGTAAAGTTCGCGGAATCTATCTATAAATGCCCATAAGTTTCTCAACTCTGATCGGATCGACTTAAAATGTTCGGAGAATATTTTTGAAATGCTATATTTTGAGAAACCGTCGAAAACCAAAGAACCATATTGTCAAAAATGTTAACTAGGTTTAGGCCCTCGATAATAATGTAAGTGTCTATTTCAATACTTCAGGATTTCATGAAATTGTTTATTCCTAAGTATGTAAAATGGGCATATGTGAAAAATATAAATTGCACGGTTTCTTCCACCGAGGAATTAAGCAGGATCGAACGTATTTTTTATTATTTAGGTATAGATATGTCCAATGAAAGTTAAGCTACGAAATTCCCATGAGCTTCACTCCAGCGTTTTCGAGCAAGAAAATATTTTGATCTTGCCACTTTATTAGGTGTACAAACTGATTGTCCGCTTTTTCTAGTAAAGTTCAAGATTTATTTATAAACTTACAAGAACATTCTTCTTTAATAAAAGTCCTCAGCATTTTCGATTATCTTAAAAATGATGAAGACTATCATTTTCGATGATCTTAAAAATGATGAAGACTATCATTTTCGATAATCTTAAAAATGACGGAAACTAAAATTTTCGATTACCTGAAAAATGATGGAGACTATCTCTCTTTTCATCAAAATCTTTTTTCCGCTTATTAAATTAATTGGGAATCCTTTTGAAAAAGCAAAAAATTCTTTGGCACACTTAACAGCATAGTTTCTTCTGAAGAATCGTGTATTCCATTGTCACCTCAATGTCTGAATTTTTATAACTTTTTGTCTCCAAAGCAACATCGTTTTCGAGCACGAAGATATTCAAATCCCTGCACTTAATTAGGTGTACAAACTGATTGTCCGCTTTCTCTTGAAAAGTTCAAGATTTATTTATAAACTTACAACAACATTCTTCTTCAATAAAAGTCCTTATCATTTTCGATGACCTTAAAAATGATGGAGACTCTCACTTTCAATGATCTTAAAAACGATAGAAACTATTATTTTCGAGTATCCTAAAAATGATGGGGTCTATCATTTTTTTTACCAAAATCTTTCTTCCGCTTAATAAATTAATTGGGAACTCTATAAAAAAAGCAAAAAATTCTTCGGCCCACTCAACAGCACGGTTTCTTCTGCGAACTCGTGTGTTCCATTGTAACCTCAATGTCTGAATTTCGATATTTTTTTTGTCTCCAAAACGATGTAGCGGAACTTGTCGGAACTTTAAAGTTGAACTTTCATTGGACGTATTTAGTACTAACAAAAAAAAACTAATTTTCTTCTAAGACCTATGAGCTAAACTGTAGTGAAAGTTAATCTAATTTTCCCAATCAAGACGTTTTTGTATGCAACCATCGAGAAGAAAAATGCTGATCATTCTGCCAAGTGCTCTGGCCGTCGTATCACGTGCTCAAAGTCCGGCGTCTTCACTAACGTCGTTTTAAACGGTAAATTGTGTGAGATACACTTCGGCGAGTCTTAGGCGATTATACATGTAAAAATGCGTATATTATAGTAGAGCGATGTGAATGATGGTGAAAGGGTTCGGGATGCCCGGAGCTCGGAAACTACACATATACATAGATTGAATCGATTAGATGATTTCTCACATCGGGGCCTTAGAACTCATAATTAAAAATTGTCTGGCTATTGCTCTTCTTTTCCTTACCTCGGTCACTCTTCATTTTCTCGCTCTCTCTCATTGCTACTGTCCAACATGGCGCTCCTGTTTCGTAAGCTCGTCGGAACTTTGCTCGATCAAAGGGAATAAATTAAATGCTTGTTGCTCACTGGCCGTACAAAAATTGGGAGATCGTAACATACGAATATTTTTCTTAATCCTTTAATTTCGATTTTCCCTCGGGCCAACGTACAAGGCTCACGATATTGCGATCGTTTATGAAAGTCGCTTCGTCAAGCTCGGAAAGTTGTACGTTCGAGAGAGTGTGCAATTACAAACATTTCTGTGACGGTTTTTGACAACTGAATCAAGTTTTTATGACATTGAAGTTTGCATCGTTGGAACGCAACGGAAATAATTTTTCTCTAATTGCCCATTTTTTTGGCAGAACCAACCAACGGAAAACTTTGTTGAAGATCCTCATTAGAGACCGACAACCTAAATCTATTGAGACGCATTTCGGATAACAATAAAAAAGGCGAAAAAAGGGAACAAAAAAATTCGTTGCATTCCAATGATTTTTTTTTCAAAACTGAAGGGAATTTGTTTGTTTGGGTTGTTCAATTGTCCGAGACATTCAACATCTATATATATATATATATATATATATATATATATATATATATATACACGATTATCGATGGAAACAATGAAAATCCATAATATCTTCGAGGGCATTTCTACAAGCTCCTTCGATATGAATGATTTCCATTTAAAAATCCTTTCCAACTTACAGACTCTCTTCCTTGGACCAAGAAGCCACGCGTCGTCACAAATATTGTCCATTACATTTAATTGCAGCGATAGAGAAAAAATAGCTAATTAATTTTGCCCTACTCGTCTACGTTTCCTGATTCAAGACCTACACGTCCCTGCGGCGTTGAAGTTTGCATCGTTGGAAAGCAAATATTTCTTTTCTTCTTAATTTTTTTCATTTCTTCATTTTTATCATTATTCGGAGTTAAAAAAAATAATATCGTTAATCTCTAATAAGAATACGTAAAAACATTTGCGTGTTTTTGACAACCTAAATTGGCCAAATAAAATGCGTATAAATAAATTGAAAAAATTTGTTGCATTCCAACGATGCAAACTTCAACGTCATGACGTCCCTCTGCTAAGTTGGAATGAGTGCGATGATGAATGAATTCGAAGACATTTTCTTCCGGTTTTCTCTCGATTTCCCATTCGCACGGCTATGTATAGTCAAGACGATACGAACATAACTGTCAGTATGGAAAATCGTTCTTAATGACCCGGCAAATCGCGTTTCTCGCGACGATTTTACGATCAATTTAATTCTGAAATTAGTCCCTCGTGCCCCGTGCCCATAAAATATATTTTTACGTTTTTTTCTTCCACCTTCATGGCGCCACATCTCTCAATATGATAAATACGTGGATACAAGGAGTCGGAATTCCCGTTTCGTGTTGATAGTTTGTCTTTCTCTTTGCACGCGGGAATTCTTCCACGTCGATCGAGTGCTTGGATAGTTTCGAGAAGAAAAAAAACCTTTTCGGGATGATTTTCATTCATCGTCGAACGCTCGTTGCGCGAATAAACGTCTCAATCGCGAATAGTATGTGTACAGAAGAGCTGAATGGAATGACAGTTGAAACGCAAATGACAAGAGTCGAAATTTCGCCAAAAAATTATTTGCGATATTCAAATGCATGAACGTGACGGAAAACTATCGTCTACGTCTCTTTGACATCCTTAGATCTGGTTAATATATATATGAAACGTTGAAAAAAATTTCAGCACGGGATAATTTTCCAAAATGAGTTTGCATCGTTGGAATGCAACGAAAATTCTTTTTAGTTTCTTATTTTAATAATCCAAAATCATATTTTGCAAGATTTTTGTGGCAGATCGCTGAATGAGAATTCTGAAAAATGGTTGCGTGATTTTCACAGCTCAAAACTACCTAAGGAAATTCGAGAAATAACAGAAAAATCATTTTCGTTGCATTCCAACGATGCAAACTTCAACGTCATTTTCCAAAAATATTAGTACTTGGAGAATTTCTTATCTGTCACGTATCACCTGTAATCACAATTATTCCGAGCTATCGTAAAAAAGGTTTCACCGAAAAATACATATAATCGACATTTATTCTCCATATCGCGAACATTTTTCGCTATATATTCGACTTTGAATCGCTTAGCGCGATTCCATCTGAAATCCGCGAGGACAGGTATGTTTTTTTTCAAATTTATGACTGCATTCGAAATTCAATTTTACGGGCTCTTTGGTAAGCGAAGCTTTCTGTTTCTGGAAGAGCAAGCCTTAATATGATAGCAGTATCAGGTGTATCGAATCTTCTATATATTGGGTCGTCCCATAAATAATGCGGTTTTTTTTATTGCATTTTTCGTCACGGTCACGTGAATTTTGGAAGAGGGGCCTCGAAAGTCTACCAGAAAAATGGAGAAGCTTCGAAGAAAATAAAAAACAGTATATTTTACATGGAAAAGAATTTTGTTTATCTTAATTTTGAAAAATAAAAGTAATAAACAAACCGCATTATTTAATGGTATTAAAATTCTAATCGTTGAAGAGAAACAAAAATATATTTTCTTTTTCGTGTTGTGCGATTTTTTTGAAAAGTTTACGCGACGACAAGCACTGAACATTTTTTAGAATCCTTATCAAAAATGTATAACCAAAAGCTGTGAAGAAAGATTTTAAGTGCTGGTAGAATTAAATAAATAAAAAGAATAAAATAGGAAGAGCTAAAGGAGTATAGCAAAAGAAGAGCATGCAAAGGGGGAAGAACCTCGCACACATGGAAGAATTATTTTTGAACAGTAACACACATATATTTGTGCCTACGTGCAAGTACGGACGCAAGTGTATATATACAGGGTGTCCTGTAATTGATGGATAATCCTGCAACTGTCGATAGGTCAGATCATGCCTTACTATATGCTGGAATTTCAGTTTAGTACAAGCCCCACGGTTTGCGAGATAAAAGTCATCTGCTTTTGGTCTATCCCATGCCATTTCTACAAATGATAACTTTTTGAACCCGGTTTTTTTACAAAAATCCTCTCGGTTATTTGTTTTATCTATAAAAGTCTTCTTTTTAACCTCAAATGTTAAGGAAACTCTATGAAAAAAGATCTTATGCAGAATTTTCATACAAACCAATTCGAACATCTGACTTTGATAACCTGCGGTGAAAAAAAATGTGCTACGCATATCATGCCAATTACTTTAAAAAGTTGCTTGGTCATTGTCGATTCATATCATTTGAAGAAATAACACGCGAAGAACCGAAAGGAGATGATATTTTTCAAAAAATAACACAAAGTCAAAAATCTCGAAAACCGTGGGACTTTTACTAAACTAAAATTCCAGCATATAGTAGGCCATGATCTGACCTATCGAAAGTTGCAGGATTATCCATTAACTACAGGACACCCTGTATATATACACATATAAGGAGAAAGATATGCATCGACGTCGCAAGATCACGTTATACATTCCCATCACGTTTGCTACTCCCTCGCATCAGCTCGTTTTACTTCACGACGACCGAACCTACGTCCATTTCTTCGTGCATGTGCCTTGGATACATCAGAGTCGTATACGTATACACGGGGCATTCAGGCAACATCGTGTCATCGTTCGAAAACTTTTATGTTTCTAGCGAAATTACTCCTGTACTTCTAACATCGTTTCTTCTTCTGTCGCCTTAAAGCGGGATACCAATTTAACGGATAAGAAAAAATCGATTTTTTTGTGACAAAATGTTCAAGTGAAAAATTTAAAAATTGACCAAGTTACAGACGATTTAGTGAGAGCAGGTAGTGCAACGACTTACGCATACTCAAAACTTCACTCGCGCTTTTCTCGAAACGATTTTTCTCGACCTGGCGGGAATCATAAATATAGCTATAATTGTCCAATTGTCATTTTTTTTAGTATTTAGACGATTTTTAGTATTCTTTGAGCCCCCAAATACGAGTAAAAATTTCGCCAAAATTGCACGTTTTTTTTAACACCCGCCAATCTGTGATTTTATTTTCGACCAACGGCTACGAACAACGAGCACCACATTTAAATAGATTATAAAACTTGGTCATTTCGGACCAACAATTGTCAACTTATCGATCCGGTCGGTGGATCACATTTTTTATTCACAGGCTCTATTATACCTTAATAACGTTGTTAATTTTTTTATTTTATAAATTGAAATTTGCACGAAATAAGTTCAATGCATGCTTAAGGCCTTAGGCCACAGTAACGAGTATAAAATCATGTGCGAATTTAACAATTTTTTTTCGTATGAAAAAGTGATTCACTCATAAAATTAATTACACATCTATTTAGTATGAATATCAAGCTGTTAGAAAATATATATATATTTTTTTTTTCGATGTACAAAATGGCCGACTGCTCGAAACTTCTCGAAACAGCTTTTGTCCAATTGGCGTGACAAATAACTTCAACAATTTTCACTCGATTTACTTTAAATTTAAAGGTTATGTTCCAAGTTGCATTTCGCAGAGGCGTACGTACGGAATTTCTGATTAATCGAAAACTTTTCATTTTATGAGCCGTTTATGAGCAGTTACAACGAAATTTTTCACTGAAAATTCATTTCTTAAGTTCAAGTACCTACAACTTTTGAATAAAACAATATTTTTTTAATTTCGTACGTACTTCTCTAGGTATTCTAATGTAGATTGACGAGAATTTTTGTTTTTTGTTCTAGGTAAAAAATTGTGAATGCTAAATATCACGCTGCGGAGCGCCCAAAAAAAGATAACAAAAGAAAATATTGATAGTCGGTCATTTTGTACATCGAAAAAAATATATATATTTCCTAACAGCTTGGTATTCATACTAAATAGATATGTAATTAATTTCATGAGTGAATCACATTTTCATACGAAAAAGAAAATTCTTAAATTCGCACATGATTTTATACCCGTTACTGTGGCCTAAGGCCTTAAACAACATACCTTTTTCCAAATCCCACGTAAATAATATAATAGACAAAAAAATCGGAAGAAACCTCTTTTTGGCCCATCACAGTGATGTCCTCCCTCAATGCAGTATACGCCAAACAATACTTAGCTCATTTCCGAAGCTAGAATGCATATTCGCGAAGATGGAAGCGATGTAGTAAAAATATTGAGCGAGCGGCAAAAAAAATTGTTTACTCGAGTTGTACGGTCGGAGCATAGGACAATAAATTCTGAAGAAGGAAAACGAAGATTGCGAGAAGTATTCCCTGATTCGTCTCGAGATTCCCCATATCTGTGTGTGCACGAGGATGGGAATTCGCATTGAATGTGACGACGTGCTTGTGAAGAAATGTCACGCGGGTGTGTAGGAATAAAAAAACGGGCATATCATGGCATATAGAATATATGTATGTATATATATATATCTATATATATATATATATATATATATATATATATATATATATATATATATGTCAGAACAGTAAGGCCAGGATGTAATTGAAAAAAAGCCCGCGGCACGTTCTACCTTTCGAATTCCCGAAGAGTATAAGAGACGGGTGGCTTTTGCCTAGCGGCACTCCGTGCACGTTGTGGACATCCTCGATATTCACGAGGATTCTTGGTGCTGTCCGTACGTACATACACGCGGTTAATTTTCGTCATATGGTAGACTTGAATTTAACTGCGCGTATAGCAAAGATGCGATTCATCGATTCGACGAAGCTGAATGAACCGTGACTCGATTCATTAGCGGAGGGAGGTGTGCGTAACGAACATGACATTGAAGTGGCAATTTTGTAATGGTGATTCATACTGTTTTTGGTGTCCATTTTTTTCGTGCCACGGACATCGATGAGTCGATCCGCGTCGATCAAATATCGTATTTCGATGCCGTAGTATTATTTTTTAATTCGATAATTTTGTCAACGTCAATGGATGAAAAATATCGCAGACATTGCGATTTGCATCGTTGGAATGCAACGGAAATACTTTTCGTTTATTTGTTCGTTGTTATTGGTATCCGAAATCTTGTTTTTTTTTCTACATTTCGGTCGTAGATGTGTGAAAAAGGAAATGTTCGCGTAATTCTCGTAGCACAAACGTGACAAAAAAATTGGCCGATGCAAAAAAATGAATTTGATTTGCATTCCAAGGATGCGAATGAATCGTTGTCCCCACAAGAATGCGGCGACCTCGAGCTTTTTTTTACATGGAAAATAACGTTTGACTCGTTACGTGTGAATAGACTCACCGGTATCTGCACGAAGCTGCCGTTGTTGAGCTGTGGATATGAGTAAAGGGGTACGACCGGTACGGAACCATTTTTTACGTATATCGGACCCTGTATAGGTGTGACACGAGTATTCTTCGGCATGTCTGTTGCGTCCTCCACGTCGTCGTAATAATCTTCAACACCGGTATCCTCGTCGTCATCGTAATCGAGAATCGCGTGTATCGAGGTTTTGGCGTCGGCGCTACCGTAAGCACCGCCGTTCACTCTTGTATACCTTTTGGACAAGTTAATAAATTCGGATAAAGCGAGATTAGACGTTTTCAATAAGCAAATGTTGCGTTCAGAATTATTGTTAAAGAAAACAGTAATATCCGTTAATTTGTCTGTCCCGATAATTGTAGCGTTTAATTCGTTGGAATACGAGGAGAGTGGTTTTCCTTGCATTTTCGGGGCTTCTCCTTGGGGCAACTTTATAAGACGTAATCCCTTCGAATCGAAGGTACTCCGTGACGAGAGAGAGAGAGAAAGAGAAAACGCGAGGCGTCGAGGCGGGTAAAATTCGCGAAAGCCGCGCGATCGCGAAAAGATCGCATTATTATTACGCGTTCAATTATATAGCTGCTGCGGCTTCTTTTTCTTTTTGGCTTCTCCACTTTGTGCAAGTGGAGTAATATATACATCTCATAAGAAACGCTTTCGCCTGGCGGGCGAGGTCCTCGGAAATGTGTAACTATCAATGGGAACAGAAGCAGCGAACCGCAATCATGCGGTCACGGTGGTAGAAAATACCATCCGGAGTAAGAGGTAAAAAAGCGAAAAAATATGGGAAGCAACGTTCCCGAAAGGGAAAAACAGAAGTACAAAGAAAGGCAAGGCAGTGCGAGAAGAATAGAGAGAGAGAGAGAGAGAGAGAATAAGGTATTACAGTCTCGTAAGTCTGATCGCAAAAGCCTGGCGCCCAAAAAGCAGAGTCACTATGTATCGTGTTGTCTCCTGTTTCACCTTTCGCGATCAAGTTTCACGATTTCAACGCCTCAAAAATACATGTACTTATATATATTGGAAAAGGTGATTTCGAAGATATTCGCGTTTGCGGACCGTCCTCATAGTAGCCTGTCCCCATGCTCAATATCATGTAAACTCCAAGACCCGTGCAGAAATTTGTTGGGTAGTCCCCAGATCCTACCACCTCCCTATAAGGGGTTTGATAGGGCCGTCGCACGTTGGAAGTCCACATTGGAATCCAAGTGGATTCCGCGCTATTTCCCAATTGACATCGTTTGAAATTTTTTTTTCTTAGAAATTCTCAACCGCAATTTGTTGGGTCTCCCAAAGAAAAGTCCTTTGGTGATCCCGCACACACATGTGTTGGGGAGTCCCAAGGTGCACCCACATCTCTATAGAGATTTGTTAGAGACACCGGACATAGGATCCACATTTGGATCCAATTGGATTTTGAACTGTTCCCCGATGAACGCCGAAAATTCTTACCTCGTTCGAATCGAAAATATGTGAAAAGATACGAGAAAAAACCCGGCGTACTTTCTTAAGGCAGGAGCCTCAATTAGAAGGCAAAAAAGCGTTCTTTCGGGAATTTTTTTAGAAGGGTAGAAGAGTAATTGAGCCCAGTAAACATTGAGGTATTCTTTGATGTACATTTGAAATGTATAAAAAAAGTTCAACATAAAACAATAAATGACTGGGAATTTATCAGCCTATTCCATGTGCGTCTTGTCACTGCAGTCCCCAATTGGCGGAAAGGATCCAGCTCGTAATTCTTGACTGAACCAAATAAACCAATAAAATTTTCAATTGCCATATATTTTTCTTCTGGGTGAATGAATGAAAAGCTGAAAAAGTCGTGAAATTGTAACTTTTTTCAGGTTTGAAAAAAAAATGTGTGCAAAAAAACACTTTGACGTGCTATAAAAATTATTTTTAAATACTTTTTCAACGACTTTTTTTATTCACTTAAAAGAGATTTTCATACTGAAGAAAATAAAGTTTGGTTTGATTCAATAGGTCGTGTAGTTTTTTTTGCTATCACGCCCGCCAATTTGAAAAAATCGTGGAAATGAAAACTGTAGAAAGCGCGCTTCAAAGTTCTCGAAAGTATTAACAATTGGCCTCTGTAAGTTTGTAAATATATTCTTGGATAGTTTATCTATCGATTTAAGCAATAAAAAAAACGATTTTTCGGACTTTCCAATTCAAGCTCCTGCCTTAAGCGATTTATCCTTTTTTAAGATAAGATTTATACTTTTTTAAGATCCACTCATTTTGTAAATATATCCACATATTTTGTTTAGAAAATTCAACGTACAGAATGCGAAAGGGTCCATCAAGTATCGTATCGGATTCTGTTCGATAATGTGCAATCCTTTAGGATTCAAATTAGATTCGTACATTGGAATCCAATGGGGAATCCCGATGAGAATGCAATGCACGAGCGTGACATTTTAGTATAGTGACAAATATGGGAATCCAATTGGATGTCTACGGCAACTTCTGCACAAGTACCTCCAACATTACTTTTCGATAAATGTAAGTATATTTATATAAATGTCATCCCACCGACCGTTCTATCTCCAAAATCAAAAATCTGTATTGACAAAAACGTGAGAACCGTCCTACAGACGGCCAGTTTGATAGCCAACATCATACGAATGCATTCAAAATGCACTTTCCCCATATACGCGCCCTATATATCGCGCACCCGAGAATAAGATCCTCTCGGGTTCCTATAGGTGTACGTAACGTCTGTAAAATCCGCGGCATCCTGGTCAAGATTTCGTCGAGAATATCCTGTGCATAAGTTTCCCTATACGCATTCGCCAGTAGACGCTGACATCCTGCCGAAATTAACCGTGCAAGTTGTAATACTTTTTCTCTCAACCACTGTTTTGCATGCGCGCTGTCTTCGAGCTCCTCATCAGGCGAATGACATTGTCAGGAACTTGGAAACATGCAATGTCCCTAGTCATCCACGATGTTTTGAGACTCTCCTAATCTTTTGCCAGCTCCAATGGGGTGCTTTTCAAGAAGATTTCGTAAAGTAATGCAAGACCCAAAGTAAAGCATTGTTCGTTTGGTAGGAGGAAGCAGTGCAGTGCTCCATGCATCGCGGAATAGAATGAAATGACGAAACCGATCAAGAACATCAAAAGGCAACAAATACCAGAAGACTCACCCATCGTCGGGACTTCCGGGATAAACAGCCGATCCGGCGTTTCTGTTGGACTCGTCAAGGTTTCGTCCACTGTCCGGTGCACCGTGTTGAACGCGTTGATGCTCCTGATGCTCGGTTAATCGAGGCTGGATCCGCGGCAAAGACTGCTTGTTCGTCGTAGGCGGATTGCCATGATGTCCGCTTTGCTGTTGCTGCTGCTGATTGTTCTGTTGATGGGAAACCTGCTGCTGCCTGGGCTGAGTTCGCCGGAAGTCCTGATTGTAATTCGCGTATCTGGAGTCTTGACTCGAGGAGGAGGATGAGCCTGCGGAGGTCGCGACGTGATGTTGATGATGATGTCCAGCGTAGGATTCTTGAGCCCTCAACTGCTGTTCCCTTTGTCGTTGCTGCTGCTGTTGATGCTGGTGCTGATACTGTGCCGGAGTGATGTAAGGCTCGTTATCGTATCGCGGCTCCTCGTCGAAACTCGGTGCTGGGGTTGGTGGCAAAACCGCATTCAAGCGAAGATTACTGATGGTCGATTGCGGGTCCTGACCACCTGGAAACGCGTACGAGCTCGAAGCCGCCAATTGAAAGGGGAAACTGAAATTGGCTAGAGACATTATCGACAATTGCTACTAGGAACTTTGGCACTCTCGCTCTCCCTTTGTCTGTCCTTTGCGGACTGCCTCTTTGCCGATTGCCACACTTTGCCGTTCACTCGCCGAAATCTTATTCACTCGACACGCCTCGCAATACGGGCAGAAAAGTCATTTTCGGAATGGACACTTGGCATCTATTTGTCGTCTTTTCCGTTCTCCTATCTCTATCGCTCTCAATTGTGAGGACTCTCTCGTCACTGAACCGGTAAGGCGTCAATGTCGACCTCCATCATTTTACCGGGGAGACCGAGCGTTTGCGTCCAACCTTGCATACACGAGGACTTTCCGTATCGGTCGCGACGTCGTTCCTCGGTGACCTTCCTCAACCATCGAGGTACTCGAAAGCACTAGCGGCGACACCGACAAGACATATCTTGCCGTTTTTTTTACTGCGAACAAAAGGATCTGTGGTAGCGATTTCTTTGCAATCGCACGTTACTGCCGAAACTCACTTGCCCTACACATATGTGGATACGTTAGATCGTGCATCTAGACGTGCTAGTGAAAACGGTGCGCAGACAAAGTTTCGCTAACGAGGCTGGAAGGCCCCCGTGTATCAATCGAGAATTACCATTGACAAAGCCTATTATTTTACGTTATGCAATGATACTAAGCATGTGTGTACGTAGCGCACCCTAACGATCATCGAAGATGCATACACTCTGCGCATGCATGCAGAGGTAACGAGGCAATCTGGTGCATTAGCGTGCATTCGTACGAACGTGTTAACTTGACGCCAACGATTTTACGATTCGCCAAAGGATCGAGCTACCAATAAAGCCGCTTATTGCCGGCAGCGCAATCAAGGATTGCGAATCTTGCGATGTGGGGACTGGAGAGCCGAAAACGTATACTACTGAGTGTCTGTGTGTTAACATCGAAACTGCCATTTGGGAAAAGAATGCGTTGGAGTTGAGCCAGCAAGTACGCAAGGATTTGTGCACAAGATTGAAATACACCAATAAAAAAGAAGGGACAAGCTGCTGGAAATGAATATGATGAATGCTTGGGAAAATATAACAATGGTCGAGTTTTAGAGACTGTGGACTAAATCTATGTACCCGATGGACACCTCCCTATCAATTTATTTTTGAGGCACAGAAACTAAGTAGTCGATAAAACTGTCAAAACAACTTATAAGGAACATCGCTTAAGTGTCCGCCTTCGATTTTGTTAAAACTCATATATGTGAGGAAGCATTGAAAACAATTAGACACGTATTTTTTTATCGGCGAAAAAACGGTTTCAACGGGTGAAACGACTTCTCAAAGGAAGGCGTGTCGAGGGGTGATTTTGCAGTTTCACCCACAAGCAGTCCACTGATCTGAATGAAACAAAAACCAAAATTCTTCTAACGTGAAGCGATGAAAAATCCACATAGGAGTGTTGAAAAAATCAAATCAAGCGGAGATTCGCCTTTCTCAGAGGGGTGGTTTCCGCCCTTACAGTCGTTTTTGCACTGAAAAAACCTATCTCATAGTTTTCAATGCTTCATCACATATATATGATTTTAAACAGAAACGAATGTGGACACTTAAGTGAAGTTCCCTGTTAGAGAAATTCCCGCTTGTTTCTAAAATCCAACTGTGTCGCGTAGTATTTTATTCGAGGCAGTTATGCATCAAGATTGAGAGAGTGAAAAAATCACAATTAGCATATACCCATATAAATAATTAGATCACGCGGCAGTTTCGTGAAAGTTTTCTCCGCCACTACCGGAGG
This sequence comes from Ophion ellenae, assembly GCA_963210295.1. Taxonomy (NCBI): domain Eukaryota; kingdom Metazoa; phylum Arthropoda; class Insecta; order Hymenoptera; family Ichneumonidae; genus Ophion; species Ophion ellenae. The sequence goes on along the minus strand of OY723391.1, from coordinate 36,225,734 downwards.
CGTAAGAAAAAGATTTGTGGGCGATGTGCCCCGAATGCGAGGTCGGTTCCTTAGACAGCCTTTCATCAGCGAAATTATCCCTATCGAAATAGCCACATAGCAGGACGAATTTTTTGTACAGCCTCCAAGGACGTAGAGCTTGAATTGTTATGTGCAAGAGTGTTGAAGGTTTTAAGGGGTTAGGCTACTCTGAAAATTCCAAAAATCGTTCGTCGCTTGAGGCAACTCAAATTGAAGATGAAGGTCCAACATATGGTGCAGGAATCGCAGATGAACGGTAAACTTATGATTACAACGATAGAACTGCTCGTAAAACTTTAAACCCGTTTTCTCGAAACTATTTTTTAAAACGGTGCACACGATTTGTCGACATCTAATGAACGGATTGACTTGAAATTTGGTATACTTATTTAGTTTAATAGTACTTTAGCCTTGAATTACGTTTTTCTTCTTAACATTTTTCTTTCATTAGTTATTAACAATAATGATGTCATTTTTCCTCGAAAAATCGAAAACAAAAATTAAGAATGTTTTTTTGATGATCGAAACACGATTACAAAAAAAAGTTCGGTCAAGCCTTCAGCCAATATTATTTATTTTAAGAATTGAAAAACTCGTTATTTTCTTTTAGATCAACCGGGTGGCCAAAATTAAGTACACCGTTGAGCCCGTAACATTCAAAGGTCCTGCACGAGATTGTTTATAACTTCTTTGATTATGAATATTTTTTTATGGAATTTGATACACAACTTTGTTAATGTAGTTACAAATAGATGTTCAAACAATTTTACAATCATGTCACTTGTTCTTCCAAAATTAATTGTTTTATATAGCCCTGATTTACGGATCGTCACAGTAGCCTAACCCCTTAAAAATCCAATTCCTACAACTTTCCATAAATAAGTTACAGCAATTATCATTATTTTTTCGTTATAGATTAATTAAATAAACATGATTGGTACGTTTGTTTATGTTTTGTTCGAGCATGGAAATTACCGGACCACCAATTGACCAAATTTAAGTTAAAATCGTTCCGAACATTTCAAGATTATGTTTATCGCGTCATTTACAACGTACGTGAAAAAAAGTACGATATTATTGTCCGGGGATCGCTTAAAAATATGCACACCCGCGACGGAAGGTTTTATTCCGTGTGTTTCGACATCCTCGCGAGTTTTACGACTCGAACTGGCACTTTCTTTCCGACATATTGCCTCTCGACGAGACTGGAATGCCAAAAGCCAGGGTATGATATTTTTTTTTTCTTTCGGCCGAGCAATCCACTAACGCCTCAATACCGATCTAATGATTCACAACACCTTTGACCCAAATTAATTCACAGCGGTAAAATAAATCCTCAACTATATTGACATCGTCTGATCAAAGTGGTACTATCATCATCGCGTTATATCGCCAAAATTGAAAAGTCTGCTTAAGCAAAATACACGTGGGGTAAACAATCATATTGTAAAAAGACCTCAAGAAAGTATCGACAATTTTCTTTTTTTAAAAGAATTGTGCATGTAATTATCACTTTTAAAAATAATTATGCATATTTGATGCATAGCATCAAATTCTATAAAAAGCGCCATAGCAACTGTGTGCAAGATTCGTGGCCGAATAAAATTATTCGCCAATGCCCACAGTCGGCAGAAAATCGCCGTCTTTATGTTGCTGAAGTTTGCATCGTCGTAATGTAACGAAAATTCTTTTTCATGTTCGCTTTTCTCCATTTTCATTGTTATCCAAAATCACTTTCGACAGATTTAGATTGTAGGTCTCTAATAAGGATCTTGGACAATTTCACAGTAGCTTTGATTAACCAGAAAAAAAATTGGCATTTGGAAAAAAATTATTTTCGTTGCGTTCCAACGATGCAAACTCCATCATCCCTCTTTTGGAGTGTATCCTGTTTCGCCGAACTCTTTTCCTGCCGGGCAATATAAATCGCTCGAGTTGCGGCTGCTTAGTATATCGAAAAGCCATTTATTCGTTTCTCCGATACGAAGAAAGTAGACATACTGGTCGCGTATTTTCGAAGGGAAAGGCGCGCGACGGAGGAACAAAAAAATAAGAGTAATCCTCGTCTGCATATCACATTTTTTTCACTGTCTCTTTGCTTTGCCAGAGAAACGTGAGAACGAAGATATATTATTGCATGCCATACACATGGGATGTAAAAATATATCTTCCGCGTGTACACGAGGGAAAAATGTATGAATACGCGTACGCATTTGTGTATTCGTAAATTTATAGCGTAACTTTTGGCTACTGTTTGGACATCAAAATACACAGCCACACATACACAAATATATATATATATATATATATATATATATGTGTGTGTGTGTGTGTGTGTGTGTGTGTGTGTGTGTGTGTGTGTGTGTGTGTGTGTGTGTGTGTGTGTGTGTGTGTGTGTGTGTGTGTGTGTGTGTGTGTGTGTGCGTGTGTGTGTGTGTGTAGACAGTAGTCGAACAGTAGCCAAGTGAGGGCTGTCAGCAGCAGCGGCTCCTCTAATTGACGGGCATTCAGACCCTCTCCCGCCGTTACGTACAAACATTTTTTTAATTACGTGTCCACGTATCCCTCTCCCGGCTTCCTCCTTTTCACAAAAAAAAAACCTGATCCCCTCGTTGAGGATTAATTTTGTTGCTGTTCCTTTACACGACACAAGATCGAAAATTCCCCTTCAATCTGCGCGGCTTTCAAAATAAAATAAAAATAAAAGTTCCAACCCGTCATGGGCGAGACGCCGGATACGTTATTCGACGAATATTATAAAATCCGCGGTAACGTGCTTTAGATCGTGTTAAGGGGCTATACGAGTGTGAAAAGCTTCAGCCTCTCAGCAGGCATTATTCGAGGAAGAGGAGGGTCCATTGTATGGGCCAGGGATAGGTGATTAGCAGTTTTTATGGTAAATACCATTTTATCTTGCAAAAATCGATGGTTAAATCTTTAAACGCGTTTTTCTCGAAATGAGATTTTCCAAATTTGCTGACATTGCAACTCAAAGAGCAATTATCCGATTGCCTTGAAATTTGAACTGAGTACTCTTGAATATATTTACTCTACAATGACGTAGGATATTTTTGATTGGATGAAAATTGACGATTTGGCATTTAAAAAAAAACGATCATTTTGTAGGCAAGAAAACACACTTTTTTTCATAACTACGCCATTTTGTTAGATTTCGATATTTATTGAAAATCGTACGTCATTGTACAGGAAATACCTGCCAGTTTAACGACATTTTTTTCCGTTTTCGGTTTCAGCTACTCAATCGGCCGGAATCATGTCAGCAGTGGGGAACTTTTTTTGGCGTCTTCAAAGGCAGCGCACAAGTCGCTTGGATCTCAATATTTTTCTATGAAAAAATTATGTAATATAGGTCAAATATAGCCAAATATATTCTTAATTTTCCGAAACATTTAATCGAGTACTCTTCTTCCAAAAAATTCCCGAAAATCACCCAAATTTTCAGCGTTCACACTGGCATAGCCCCTTAAACGTAACAAAAAAAAAAACAAGGAACGAAAAAAATCGCGTTTAGGATGTGAAAAATGGTGGAGTGACATTTGGAAATGCAATTTTTTGACGAGACGAGAGCGGCAAAGTTGTGAGCGGCGACGACGAAGACGCGAGTGGTAAAGCGGAAGTGCGCGGGTTTTGCCTCGCGTCCTTGTCGGGCCTATGATTAATGTGCAACTTTTCAGGGCATTGCGAAGGATTTGCCACTCAATAGCTCGCGCACTCAACGGGATTATCGAGTTCGCCAAAAAAACGTACTAATTTTGACGATGCAATCCGTTTGTGGATCGAGGCTTTTGTCTGCTTTTTTTCGCGTGGTTCGCGTGACTAAAATTATGTCATCGTTCGTTTATCCTCGATTGACTGGAGATCGCTATGATGTATGTATATTATTATTAACAGTTATTAATAGAACACCGGTTTAAATTTACGCATTCGTAGCCGCCAACAAAAAAGAACTAAATCAATGTTAATCAATTCAAGTGATAAAAATAATGTAACAGAGATCACAAAACGTCCAAAGCATCGCGACTACGATAACTTCATTTATATTTCCATTGATTTCAAGAGAAAGCGCCAGAGAAGATAAACAGATGAATTACCAAAAGAAAGTATTAAGCATGAGCAAACATTTCTTCGATTTAAATGATCATCAAGTTCTGCGTTAGGTTTGAGCGTGACACTTGTACGGTGTGTGTCTCTTCACGAATGGACGGAGTCCACGTGTTCCCGTGGCAATTACGCAATCTTGACGAGAAAAAGAAGAAAAAAAACACACACAGACTTTCCTATAGACGAGACGTGCGTGCGAACAAGACGACATTAGTACGAATAAAAGTGAAGAGTCTCAAAGAGGGCGGAGGGGCGACGGGGATAAAAAGATACTCGTCTGCCTCGCAGGCATGAGAATTATCGAAAAATCCCACAAATCTCATGGATAAAAGCAAAAGAAAACCAGCAATCGCATTTTTTTTTCGTTCTTAATAATATCTGCCTAATTTTGGCACACTATTATTATTCATCGCTAAAAATCAATTAGGCGCCATCCATTATTTGCCTAGCTTTATTTGATTTCCCTAATTTTGGCACACTGTTATTATTTATCGCTAAAAATCAATGAGCTATAAATACATCTAAATCGTCCGATAAATTCTGATCAAACAGTAGAAGTCACGCTTTTGATTTATTGATGAAAATTCCTCGCGATTCCTAAAAGCCACATTTTTCATCGTTCGTATTTGCCCAATTTTGGCACACTATTATTATTCATCGCTAAAGGAAGGCAAGAAAGCGGGGGAGAAATTTCTACAAACGCAAGAAGCGCAACGATAATAGGATTAATGTTTTTGACGTTTAATAATAAGAAGTGTTAAGGAAGTTTCTGTAAAGAACGAAAGAAAGAAAGAAAGGGAAAACTGTAAAAAAGCCCGCACGGGTGTCCATGAAATAAAAGAAGTACTTATCTATCTATTACTCATCGCTAAAAATCGATTAGCCGCAATCTATTATGTGCCTAATTTTATTTCATTTGCCTAATTTTGGCACACCATCATATCGCTAAAAATCACCGAGCTATAAATTAATCGAAATTATCCGATAAATTCTAATCAAACGATAGAAGTCACGCCTTCGATTTATTTATTCTTAAAATTCCTCTTGATTCGTAAAAACCACAGAAATTCATCGGAAACACTGTTCGATCGTACCTCTTCACTATCGATGACATTAAAGTTAGCATCGTTGGACCGCAACGAAAATATTTGTTCTTTAATTGCCCATTTTTTTCATTCGAACCTTTTTCTCTCTAAACCTACGACAAGTTTTCTTTAAGATCCTTATTGGAGGCCTACAACCCAAATCTATCGAGAATGATATTGGATAACGATAAAAATGGCGAAAAAAAATCGTTGCATCCCAACGATGCAAACTTCAACAACATCGTTTCATTTCTTCGTTAATCCAAATGGGTTTGTCCGGTTGCACTGATCAATTTTGAGAAACGCGACTACTAACGCGACTAACGCGACTAATGACGTTCCTAACGGTCATGTTGAACGGCGTGTATACCGGCAGACTGCTTTCTACCTATTTTCCCGCATTCACACATATACATACCAGTTATTATACTCTCCGTATATGCGTGTCTACCGCAACGATATTTAAACTATCAGCCAGCACAGGACTCCACGAAATCTCGGCGTGTTGCGCAACTCGTTGGTTTCGTGGATCCACGTCAAAATTTCGAGCCCATATAGCACATACGTGCGTTCCGTGAACATATAGCCGAATGAAAAGAGTTTGTGGTCCCGCGGCTCTGACGTGTCTCGATGTATGCGGATATACATATAGTTACACCCATATATATACATATATATACCTACGTATATAACAATGTCGCCGTGTGTCACGTTATTTTTTGAGTCATGCGTAAGAACTTGAGATCTTCAAGTTCGCTCGAAGATAATCGTATTATTGCCGGACAGTGGTCGCGCGCAATTGTTCAATACGCGTATCTACACCCGCGTGTACTTCCGAAAACGGTCCCGCCAAACAAAAAGGCGCGTTACGCACAGATATCGGAAGTCAATTTCACGTTTGCTTTCCGCATTCGGTCATTCGATTCAGCCGGTCGATTTACCGTCAATTTTTTTTGTTGTTCATCGCAAAAATCGTTCGAGACACTGTAAGGGAAGCGGCCCTTTCGACACGATCGATCTATGGGAATATGAAGTCAAATGAGACGGCTCGAGCGGAGCAGAACGAGCGATTTTTTTTCTTTTAATCGCCGCAAAAAACGCGCGTGTAACGCTCGAACGACGAGCGACAACTGAAAGAAGCGTTACCGAGACCGCGAAGGGGATAAAGACCGAGGAGATAAAGACCGCGAAGGGGATAAAGACCGAGGAGAGAGAGAGTGAGAGAGAGAGAGAGAGAGAGAGAGAGAGAGAGAGAGAGAGATTCGACGTGCGAGCTCGTGCTTGTGGCACAGAGCTGTAAGATTTGCTGGATGCTGTCCCCCATACACATATCCATGATCGCGGAGGTGAGGACACTCTCTCTCCTTCACTCTCTCTTCTCGCTCTTTCTCCCTCACCGATTCCGAAGACACACCAGCCGATTTCGTTACTCGATCAAACGCGAAGAGAGCACGAGAGATGTATGCATACGTACGAGAAAACTTGTCGCTCGCTTCGCACTCTCTCTCTTCATTATATCCACCAGCATTGGAGAACACGACCGCGGTTCTCCTTCTCTCTCTCTCTCTCTCTCCCTCCCTCTCTCTCTCTCTCTCTCTCTCTCTCTCTCTCTCTCCCTATCTCTCCCTCTCTCTCCCCCTCTCTCTCTCTCTCTCTCTCTCTCTCTCTCTCTCTCTCTCTTTTTCTCTCTCTCTCTTACTCTCGCTCTCTATACCACCTCTCTTTTGGACCACCTCTCACGATCTCACGTCGATTCGCGACTACGTGGCTAAAGACTGTACGTGATCGTGGACAGCGAAATTTTTAATTTTCCACCGGATTCGTCACGTCTCGATCATTTAATTGATTCCCAATCACTTTCTTGGGCTTTTTTCCACTCGACAAGTCGGCGCAAAAAATTATGCATTACTGTGTACGAAACGTATGGTCTGGCAAATCGAGGCAGTGCATGCGGAAGTGAATTAAATAATTAGTGGCTTTGTAGTGCCATGGTCATTTTAGGATTCGGTTCCGTCGCGTTGGAGGATTTTAAAGCACTTCGGTATCCTTTTTATCAATTATTCAAACGTTTGCCGCGAAGAATGGATTGACTGCGGGAAGCTCAATCGGAAAGGTTTAGGTCGATCGCGGGAAGAATTACGACCATCCGGGAGGTTGCAGCAGCCCCGGGAAAATGTTCTATACTTGAGGAATCATCACAGTGTGACCGCCTGAAAAACAGCCGACTTTCACGATTTTTTTATACGTGGATTGGATAAGTTAATCGGTCTAATTTTTTTACAAATTGAAGCATCGATGAGGAATATAAAATAATTTTTTTTCCAATTTCATTATTTATTGTTTAACGTTGTTTTTATTTGCGGAAAATAGAGTGGAAAAAATGGTGTCCCATGGTGGTCAGGATTGCGGCCGCAAATTTTATCCGAAACAAAAATTCCAAAATGATTGTTAAGCTGTAGGGAAGCTGCTATGTTCCTATGGAGGTTTCTTTTTAGTGAAATTTCAAAAGATAGCGGCGGTTTGAACAAAAAGTATCAAATTTAGCCTTTTTTCGACAGTTTTTCGGAAAAAAATAGGAAGATTAAAAAAAAAAGCTTCCATAGCAAGATAAGGAATGACGTGAAGGATGTTCTGTTAAAATTTCAGACGCATAGCTTCAAAACTCTTTCTTTGAGAGTGGCCAGCGTTTTAAAAACACTACTCCGAGAAAAATGCGTTTAAAGTTCTAAGAAAGGCTTAACTTTTTCTGAGACAGGCTGTAACGACCGAAATAATTCGAATTTCGATCTAAAAATTGGACAGAATGTTTATAATCGTGTATACTATCGGATAATGCAAGAAGAGATTTTTTGAAATTTTTAAACTGTGATGATTCCTTAAATCAATACCGATCCTCGAATCGTATTGGGTCATTAAGTATGAAATGCCCACGTTCCACCTTAACCTTACCGATTTATTTCAAGTGGTTGGGGATATTGTTGGAATAGTAACACTAATCCGTGTTGCTAATATTCGCGTAACTTGCGATGTATCCGCTTCCACTGCAGCTTTCAACTTATCATCATCCACCTTGCTCTCGGGTTGGCCACCTGGTCCATTTTGAAGATCAAAATCGCCAGATCGAAGCTTCCCAAACCATCAACATACTGTGTGCTCATTAGTAACATCCTTGCCAAAGACTTCGTTCAGACTTCGAGTTCCTTCCAGCGCAATAGCTCCACAACGGAACTCATGTTCGAAAGGCGGTCAGGCGGATTTTTTACGATGTTGAAGTTTACATCGTTCATACACAACGAACATTCTTTTTAAATCTTTTATTTCTTCATTTTCTTTATCGTGCAAAAGTTTGTGCCGCAAATTTAGGCTGTACATTTTTGGTAACGATAGAAAAATTACTAAAGTCTACTAAAGTTTTGTTGCGGTCCAATGATGAAAATTTCATTATAATGAATTTTCACTCATCCATGCTTCACAAACTTAAATCTGCAAACGGCAATTCAACAGATAATCAAAAACCAAATTTGCGCCTGAAAGGTTGATGACGTACCTTCACTAAAAAACAACCAAGAACTGTCAAAGTGAAATATCAGAGATATCGGGTGTCAAATTTGGTATCTGAGGTAATCGCACATATACTTCAAAACCTAATATATAGCTCGTAGTTATACGAGACGGTACGAAACGTATAATGTTGACAATTCGGAGATCCCACGTATGGGCATAAAAAAACAATAAGTCAAATTTTTCACAAGTGTGGTTTGAGTGTTATGACGTATCTATAATTTTAGCGATCTCTCACGATCTCCCAGTTACAATAATTGACCGCTCGAGCAGTTAGTACGAGACAGACTAGCTCAACAAAACGTCGAATGCCCCTCCTCCAAACGACATTCGGAATGTTTCGCGTTCCCTCATTTGGAGTCTTACTGACGTACACATCATTCTAAATTAAACGAAACGAAAACATTTGCACCACTCGAGAAGATAATTAACATTTTTAATTTATCTCGCAGCTACCGTCTGTGTGTGCTTTGGTGTCTGGAGATCGTGGGTAAGTCTGACCAAATTATGGAAATAAGAAAAACGAGAACCGAGACATCTACCTCGTTGCTCTTGAGCGCAGAGTGCACTTCTGCACACAAATTTGCGTACTAGATGCAGGTGCCAATTGCGTCAATAAATCACGTATATCTGTATATCCGGGCGTGCAAGTACTATAATAGGACCGGTTCTAACCCAGGTCCTCCAAGGGGGGAACGGGGCAGGAGGCCCAACGTGGGTGAAGGGTCGATAGGGGGATGACATCACGCGGCCAAGGAGTTCATCACCAACGAGCGAGCAATTCCTGATATTTTCGAAAAATATCGGACAATTTTTAATCCGGTAACACTCCAAATAAGACACCCCGAGTCGAAATCTTCACCCTATTTTTACTTGAGTCTGTTTACTGCTAGAAGTCCTACTATGAACTCCTAATATGCTCTCTCTTTGCTGCTTACCCCCTGCATAGGCCCTTATACTCCTACCTAACCTAGCTGAAGTCGTTGCAGCTCCTCTTCTGCTGCTACAAGTCCTACTATGGGTCCTAACATGCCCTTCCTTTGCTGCTTACCTCCTCCATAAGCCCTTATACTCCTACCTAACCTAGCTGAAGTCGTTTCAGCTCCTCTTTTGATTGCGTTTGGACCTATCGCGCATTTGGCTGCCCGTGCGGACATTGAGTTGGGGCTGTGATCGGACCCCGATAATATTCTCCTAACTTTATTTGGGCCCTAATCTGGAAGCCACATGAGGGCCGTTAGCGGCCGGTCACACTTTATCAACAAGGGCCATTAAAGGCGCAACGACCGGGGCCTTATAAGTTGCCTCAATGGCGCCTCATCAAAACCATTTCAGCGCCCTGAAAATGCCTCAACGGCGCCTCATCATAACCATTTCAGCGCCATGAAATATCCGTATCAGTGGATATACGTGTATGTTAAATGCGTCAGGGTATATGTGCATTTGTTTTTACGTAATTGTTCATGTGCATAGGTGTCGGCGTGAGTACATGTGTATGTATGTGTGCGCGCGTAGAAATGTGATTGCGTATTTGCATGTGAGCCTTTATGACGAACTGCCATGACAAAATTAATACGAAAAATAATCCATTCTAAGGAATGGATGTGTAGTAGAAATAAAAAAGAATATATGGGTCTACTGAATCACTAGAATCTATTTCCATTGAGGGAAAGATCTGGAAAACAAAGACCAATTTATTTACTTATCCTACACAGTCAGATGAAGTTTATGAATGGGAAATATCACCGAAGTCTTCAGAAGAAATAATTTTCCCTATGATGAGTATTGAGCGGAAATTAGTTGCTATAAAAATGTCGAGAAAACCGGTTGGGACTGTTCACACTTATGCGCTAGCATTACTCCATGTATGAGTGAAACCATGAGTAATTGTTCGTATCTATGTTAAAGGTTTCTTTAGTTTGATAAATAAATACTGTCGGATATTTGTCTGCATATTTGTGTTCATCGTTGAATTTTTATTTGCTAATGCCCTTACGCTTTTTCCCAATTTGCGTTCGATAATATTATTCGATCGATGTATATAATCGATTTGAATAATTGAAATACCATCGACCATGTAGCCTACGCTATTTATACTGGTTTATCGCTATAATAGTCAGATCTGGGCCTATTGTAGAGATCCCTACTTGTCTATCCCTATGCTGACCAAGTCTGGGCCTATTGTGGAAAGCCCTACAGGTTTATCCCTATAATGACCAAGTCGGGTCCTTTTGTGGAAATCTCTACAGGTTTATCCCCATAATGGCCAAATCGGGGCCTATTGTGGAAAACCCTACAAGTTTATCCCGATAATGGCCAAGTCTGGGCCGATTGTGGAAATCCCTACTAGGGAAAGCACTAGGAAAGCCCTGAAAGGCCCTTATTTTTATTAGGGATGCCCTATCAGTTTTCCGCAGGGAGTGCGTTCTGCCCTGTTTTTTTGTTTTCTTCGTGAACTTCTTCTCCGTCGGCTTCATTTGAACTTTATGCATCGCAAAACACATCAGGGCGACGGTCGTGTAAATTGTACATAACCTGAGATGCACTCCTTTCACCCATCTTAAAAGACTGTTAGAACAAAAAAACTTATTTCAGTGCGAAGCATGGACTAATAAAAAAAACCGAAAAACCAAGAAAGTAAGGAAAGCAAGAAATAATATAGCAAAACTTTATTTTCTATAAAAAATATCGGAAAATAACGGACTTATAAGCCCAAAATATAAGAAAAGTATTGTTTTTGAGATAAAAGTCCGAAAAAAATCGCCGAAACAGCATCAAATTACACAAATCATTTATTTTAGCCACGAAATAACAAAAAAAAACTACGAGAAAAACACAAAAAAACATTCACTTACCTTCGAAAATACCGACGCCGCGTGTACACTGACCCTTTTAGGGAACGGACATGACTTGCTCTGGCTGGCTTTTTCAAGTAAACTGCCAGACCCGGGCATCCCTTGGGCCTTTAGTCCCCACTACTACCTAGATTTTTTGGGGGGGGGGGGGGGGGTAGCCGAAGCCCGCCCTCTATTCACGAGAGGGAAATTCGAGTTTCAAATTACGACTGTTCCTTCAAACACCCAGTGTACACGCGTAGGGTTGAGACATAAAATTTTTAATAGATTCATACTTAATTTATTAACTTTTAATTACTTATCTTTTCAATTACAACGCGTATTTTAGTGGTTAGCAGCCGGTAACACTTTGAATGTGACAGCCTGCATATGAGTTCGCTAATTGTTAGCTCGGTTTATCGCAAAACATTCTAATCGTGCCATGCTTTTAAATCAACACGTGTCGTCAAAGTCACCTCCCGAAGACGATATTGCTGCCATGGGCGTCACAGAAAAATAAAAGGGAAATCATAACTACAAAAGGTGCAAAGATGTGTCAAAAACTAAACGGAAAACAGCTCATAAAATAGCACTTTGTAGCCCAGCATAGGGTATATTGTGCCAGATCCATGGCCACAATGCAAAAAGCCGATCAGATCGTACGAAAGGAAAAGTGTTGCATGAATACCCATCTATAAAATACGAATAAAACATAGTCTCGAGATGGTACACAGAGAGTCCATGGTAGTTACAACAAACACCTATGGTAAAAGAGAAGATAGTAAAATTGCCTATATTTTATTGATACCGCAATTATAATATGGTTAACACAACCAAAAGCAAAAAGTATATCTGAACATGCGATTTAGGTGGCTCGTTTGACCATCTGTTATCCCCGAAATAATTATTAACTATTGTAAAAGGCTTGACAATATAGATACTGTTAATTCAGTACTACCACAAAATCGACGCACAAATGTACATGTTGTACATTGTACGTTAGGTTTTGTTCAGGTCAAACTTCTACTCTATTTAAGTTTGTACAATTCATATGAATAACATTGATGTTTATCGAGCATCATTTTTTAGAAGACCTTATAAAAGTGGTTAAGCGAAAAAATATGGTAATGTTTACTTATAGGGAAGACGTAAATCATTTTCAGTTGGAGCAACCACGGCTTAGTAGTTTTAAGAACTACGCGTTTCTCACAAACATTCACATAGTATGTTTGGCGCATTTAAAAAATAGCATATCCGTTCAACACTTCTTCATGTAGTTCACTTCTTGTTTTTTATAGGACACACATTACTATGCATATAGCCGGTCGTATAATACATGATACAAACTATTGCGACGCGCCAAAAATCCATTTGAGCAGTGACTTATATTACCAAAAAGAAGATCTGTTCAAAAATTCACTTAAAACGGAGGTAACAACTATTTGGAAGCACAACTAGAGTTATTTTTGTATGTTATGCCACATGTGCGATTAAGATACCACAAGCACATCATATCGCAGCGCCAGCGAGCGTCGTATGGGCAGGCGATAGGCAGGTACGTTGTCGATTCGATTCCCTGTGTAGGCGAAATATTTTCTTCGGAATATATCATCTCAGGAGGTCAGATAATGACGAATTATAGTAAAAATCCATTGCGGTCGATCTCTCAGTTGAATATTTGATTTTATTTTGAATTTATAAAATGTTCTGTGTATTTGGTAGACGGGCTGTGATGCCTTGAATAAAAACGCATGCAGTGCCCGAAAAGTCGTTGAATAACACACAAAATAGACATATAGCAGGTCGTCTCTTATATTATATTTTTAATCAATGTATATATATATATATATATATATATATATATATATATATATATATATATATATATATATATATATATATATATATATATATATATATATATATATATATATATATATATATATATATATATATTAACGTTAAAGTTAATTAAATTAAATTAAGTTTAAGTTAAATAAAATTAACTTAACGTTAAGTTAAAAGTTAACTTCCCCCAGAACTTTTCATAATGTAATGGACTATCCATTTTAGGAAAACCTACCATATTGCAGAGCATAGAACAATCAATGTATGCTTGTAAGGTTAGTGGTTAGCATGTGTACAAAATCCATGCAACTGCAAAAGTATCAATAAGCAGTAGTGGGGACTAGCCTAAAACGGGCAAGCCGCCCAAATCGGGGAAGCAGTTCAAAATACATGAAGAACCTGGTTTTTTTGCCTCCAACATTAGCTTGCCCTTTTTTCTTCATATATTTCGAACTGTTTACCGATTTGGGCGGGTCACCCATTTTAGGCTAGTCTCCCTTACTATTGGCAGTAAGTATGGCTATAAAATATTGTCGCCCCAGGAAAATATAAATAAATAAATTGAAAACATCATGTATTTCTCTCACATCAGTATACATTGCAGCCACCTGTCTGACACATCGTATCACGATGGTAGGTCACTATATGCCATTTAATAAGCTATTTTGATTTGAATCATTTAATGAGTTCTATCTCATTGTATACCTGAAGGCCTGGAGGAATTAGTTACAACTGGTACGCCTTTGTTATATTATTCTGGTAAGATATGGTAATACTAATCTATTAGAAAAAAAGCGGCACCCGATAAGTGTTATATCGAATGCAGTGGTGCAAAGCGTAGCACTCTACACGAACATATCACCTCCTAGAAGTGACTTCGGCGAAACGTGCCGCTGAATAATAATCACCGCAAGATTCGAACGTTTTGCCACAAGCCGAGCTAATCATTGGCGATTTCATATACAGGGTGTCCTATTTAAAGTGCTACCAGCTTATATGTCAGAAAACACGCAGTGAAGAAAATTTCAAATGAAAGTTACATCTGAGATCAAAGGAAATCTCACCTCCCCCACGTCCTAAATACAGAACGATAAACAAAAAACTGCCGAAAATTTCACAGTTCGGCGGTCCCCATCATGACTTCGATTCCAAATAGCGTCAATGCATATGTGAAATACGCATTGAAAATACTACAAAAATAATAATATACCGAGCTAAATCTATATATAATACTAAATAAATATAAATACATATAAAATATAAATATAATAAATATAAATAAATATAAATATATAAAAAAATAATACACCGAGCTACCGTAATTTATCGACTGTTGGCAAGCTTTTTTCCAATCGGACCATTGATTTTTGTAAATTTTTACCTCTTGCCTCCTTTTTGGCGATTTTGCCAGTACGTTGTGGGGGAGAACGAATCGCTATGGTGGGTTCGGTCAGAGACATTCTTCGAGCTTATCAAAATCCTTCGAGAAAGCCCCCGACTAGATTACTCGGATCAAATAGAAACGGTCACTTGAAATTTTGAGGTTTTTGGAAAAGTGGCCAACAGAGGTTAAATTTTTTCCCCACTTTTAACCAATTTCATTGGCCTGTCCGATAGGAAATTTTCCGCTGATTACGACTATCACGGAGTTTTTCTCGAATGCTCGAAATTTAGTTCGAGTATTGTTATTATTATTTATCGAGGGATAATTGGTTACTACGAAGTGTCCTCGAAGTCGGATCTCTCCACATTACCTTTCCCCAAATATTTACTCATACACTCAAATATATATATATATATATATATATATATATATATATATATATATATATATATATATATAATGATATCTGCGTTTCCGTGAGGGAGTCCGACCCCCAATTAGCATCGAGCGAAAGATCTCTCGTCTCACCTCCGAGCTATACAAGCCCCCGGGGAAGTAATACGTATAAGTAAATGAGGAAGGAGGTCCTTGGGTTTAATGGTTCCTTCTCGCCCGGCTCGCGATATCGAGGAATGTCTGCCAGCGGAACGAGAACACGCGCCCGTCGTTTCCGGGCTCCGTTTTTCTCGATTCGCGAGACATTTGCCTCCTGGCTAAGATTAAATAAGTATATATATATATATATATATATATATATATAGAGAGAGAGAGAGAGAGAGAGAGAGAGAGAGAGAGAGAGAGAGAGAGGGAGAGAGAGAGAGAGAGAGAGAGAGAGAGCGAGAGACCCCCGCACAACGGGTATCCCTCTTTTTACAATTCTCTCTCATTGTGATAATGAAAATTCGCGAGGTCGCCGACAATGTAATGCGGCCGAAAAAACAAAACTAACGTACAGGCAAAATACGTGCACGCGCTGAAATATTTATGGCCGTAATACGCACACATCACATGCGAAACAAGTTATCGCGGGATTCCGGATTTTTGGGCGTAAGGAAATAAATGTACAAAAAAAACATGCGAAAAAATTGCCGTACGTCAAATTCCAAACGATTGTATTTTCGATATTTTTCGTCTCGAAGAATCATCGTTACTCCATTATTATTCAGTTGTAATAATTTATCGTCTTTTTTCACGCGGATCGAACAAATTCTGCAAAATTCGAGACAAAGTTATTTGTTTGTTTTTCTGACGGTCTTGCAGTTGGAGAACACATAAAAGCATAAGGGGTTGGGGGCAAGAGAGTGCATAGAAAGTGTCCCACAGGGACATAAAGAATTGTAAAAAAAATTTCATCCGTGGCTATCGAGCGTAACGATCTATATATAGTCCTTGATCCTTGATCCTTGCTACGGTGACCGGCACGATACGTTCGAGTAGCGAGGCAATCGCAGCATGTTTTTACTCTATGTAAATAAATATATGTATATTATTGATGGAAAGTGAGCATTTTATTGAAATTCATATTTTAAAGACAATTATAATAATGAGCATTAAAAATAAATAATTATAATCTCGAAACAAGACAATAGAAGACTTATTATTTTATTTTATACATACATATAAATATGTATAAAATAAAATAATTTAAATAAAAAATGATAATGAGAAACAAGTTTTACCATAAACGAATTTATTTCGATATGCTTATTTACATCCAATTAAATTATTTGAAGAATTGAATAATATCTGTACTAAATTAAATTACATAGTAGATATATGTATATATAAAAATCAACCATCAATATTGCGAATAATCGAGTACTTAAAACTCAACAACTTAATTCAGTAATTAAAAAGAAATTATAATAATTGGCATCGAAAATAAATTATCACCGTAGGGCTTGCACAAGGAAGGATCGTAGCGTACGTATAATAAATTAAGACAATATTTTCACCCTAAATTGTTAATTTGCATCGATGTTTTTCCATTAAAGTGTTTACTGACAAACTATTTACTCCGAGATCTCGATTGTTCGCTGCGAGGTCAACAGTTTTGTGAGTCAACAATCTCAACGGCCGTATGTAAACTAAATTTCACAATCGACCTTTCTCTCGTGCATATATGTGAGGCTGCATGCAGCTCCCCGCGCTCATACACGTTATTTCGTACTTCGTTCTCATCAGGCTTTTACGAACCTACCAAACGATCCGATTTCCTTTCAGCAGACACAGAGTGCATGTAATATATACCGAGGCATGTGTACACGCGTACACACGTTTGGTTAATGCAATGTGCAGAGTGACCCATGGGATACATGTGCGTGTCGCGCACGTGTACACTTCGTCAGGCGGTAAAAATCTCAGGTACTTATATATATATATATATTCGTGTGTATGTAATTTACGTTGGAAAGTACCTGCGCGGCTATTCATTCGATAATATCAGCGCATATTCGTCAAACTTCATCCTCACCGTTACGATGTGTTTCTCCGCAAAACAGAACAAAAAACTAATTGAAAAAACCTCGCCGTTTCATATGTATTTCATATCCGAAGGAATGAGGAAATGATGTTGAGTAAAGAAGAGGTAAAAATCCCAACGCAATTGCGAGGAGTACCGGGATGACGAAGCGATGCACGGTTGAGGGGGGCTGAAGGCATAAGCAAACTTTATATTTCACTGCGTTATTTCTGAAGATTGTAATTTTGATGTAAAGTTGAAGTAATCAAAAATCAATATCTTCTTGAAGATATAAATGAGTTAAACGAATCAGATACAATATTTTTTTAATTATTAGTAGATCATTAGTTGGTGGAGATGAATCTAGTCATTTGGGGGTCTGCATAGGCTTGGAATTTTTTAAATACATTTTTATCGCATATGTAGTTTTGCAGCCTCAGGTCTGAACTTTGATTAGCAACGAAGTTGACCCAGTTATGATGATTTTTGTGGAGAAAATCGGCCACGATTCTTTTGCGTTCTTTTCGGAACTATTACTTTTGAACGGATGTAAGGCGGATCGCTAAATCTATCCGTCCGTAATAAAGTGAATTTAAATTCGGACAGAGTTTATGACACTTTCTATCGTATAACCAGATTATTTTTTCATCTGTTTATCCATTTGTTCGTAATAGATGATTGATGTTGTTTTTTTTTTCGTTCGAAAATTGAACTTTTTTTCCACAGCTTGCCAATTTCGTCAATGTAAAAAAAAGTATCTGGTTATACGAAACTTTTATTATGATAGTAATAGTATATTTTTTATTTTTCATTTCAAGACACGCTCGTTGCCGGAACCACCTACACCGATTGGCCGTGCAGCAACAGCGGCACTTTGTTTAAATAATAACTTCGTTCCTTATCAATATTTTCCAATTAAAAAAAAAAATTTACTTGGCAAGACTGCGTATGTATCATCCGATAATTACGAATTTTCTAGGTGGAACTCGACCGGATCAAAACTGTTGATCCGGGAGACGTTTATATAAAAAAAAATTAATCTCCTGGGCTAAATGAGAATGGGGCTTGAAAAGTTGTGACTACTAAAAGTTTTCACATTGAATGAGAGCCTGCCCAATCCATTTTAGCGAGAAATAAAAAAGGTCCATTTTCAGGGCTTGTGTCCTATCGATTAGGACCAGTTCGAATCTAGCGGTCCAATCGTGTTCTCGACACCCTCGTCGGAGTCAAATAATTTTGCATCGAATCCGTATCAACTGTGTGTAAAATCCCGACCTCGTCATCTCAATACTTTCATCAGAAAAACAAATATTGGAGGTCGAACTCTTTTTCGGGCCCCGAGCTTATGCAGGCCCGTTAACCAACCTCCGAGTTTTGGCAATGACCTCGCGTCAATTGCTCTCTCGCACTTACGAAAACGATGCATTTTCCCCATTTCATCAAACCCCACAGGACCTTCTTCAAGATAAAATTTACAAATGTACAACAGTCCAGGTTTTTCGCAGTCGCGAAGGTTTTTTACTCATCAAATCCTTACAGATGTCCATTTTTCACAACCCTCGTATTACCGAACTCATTCAATGGCTATTTTTTCAGACTTTGACGAAAATCCCCCAATCCTTTTTCTTTCATTGTCCACTCCGACAGATATATTCGTGGTAAAAGTGTTCATCGATCGGCCATTCTTGTCCCTCCGATCTGCACTGCACGAAGTAAATCACGTATCGAATCTCGTATGAATGAGAGTTCGATCGAACGAATATAATGGGGGCATTTTTCCGCGGTATTGATATAGAATCTCGTTTATTGCATACGCAATAAATGGGAGTCCTCCAATATATGTATAAGGGGAGCTTTGTAAGATCCTTCTTTCTCTTTTTAACTGCCTCCATTTCCGAATGCGTGTAGGGTATATATGGTTTGTTTGCCCATGCGGATCCGTAATAAACTACTCCAGGCTATATGTCCATTCGATATCGCGACGTATCTATGTACTGTGAATTTTCCTTGTGCAGCCGAACAATGCGATCGAGAGAAACCCATGCAAGCCGGCTATCTCATTCTTCGTGCACTCCGTAGCGAGAAAATACGGGCGGTCCGCGAATATGGCATAAATGGAATCGCGTGTATACATATATACAGGGTGGCAATTATAAGGTGGCCGTGTGTTTTCAAGGGTCTTGGGAGAAGATTTGCGACCGAGAAAAATATGAGATTTAATAGTTTTAGCCAGTCGTATTTGCCAGAAAGAATTGGGCCTTCTGGTAAAAATCAAAATTCTGTATTCAGTTCAACAGGATGAAGATAATGAAGGGGCTACATCTACCTAGAGGTGCAAAAAAAATCCCAAGATTCGAATTTCTTTTCTGGGAAACGTTTGGTGTAAAAGCAACACATATTCTTTTAACACAAGGGTACTATACTATCACTATATTGGTAATATAGTGACAGTATATTAAGAGCCTCTGAAAAAATCACAAAAGATGCAGAAAAACAACAAAAACGAGAAATATTTAAAATATTTTTTAAGTATCGAATTTCGAGTTTCTTATTATTTTTATAATATGGAAACAACCTTAATAATCTACTACTCGACTTTAGTAGTACGCCATAACGTTGACGTTTAGCATCGTCGCATTTTCGGTGGCTGTCATCGGTTCCACGCGCCAGGCTTATTATTTTTTGTAGCCGGTTAACATGGAGAATGAAAATACCGTGAAAGTTTATCAAAAGCGTAACGGGATTGTACCTGAAGTCCAGTTTAGAGACAAATGTAGATTCTGACGGACAAGAATTAGAAAATGAAAAGATAATATTGCGATGGCAAATAGAAAAACGTCGCGTCGAAGTTAACCTCAATGTCCAATGTCCAATCTGTCCAAAGTCAAAACACATTTAATCGATTGTTATGTTATTTTTCCCTTTCCCAATTTTCACAATATTTGCAGGTATAAAAAGGAACGTTTATTTTATATGACGGTTCTCCCATGGTGAATTTATATATAGATGCGTTGTATAGGTACATGTCGCCAGAAAAATTGAGATGCCTTTGCTGTACGTAAAAGAACTTCAAGTAAATATCGACGAAAGGCCCTTTATAATCCATTAAAAAATGTACGGCTTCGCACAATCATATTTTTAATTCGCGTTGAAAATATCCGATAGACGAATCAAATTTGCGCGGATATCCGGCGTGCCACACGTCGAGCAAGATGGCTGCTGTTACGTCACGAGAAGTCTCGCTCTCCGAAGACTTCGGTTTTTGCGACTTTATTTCTAAATTTATTGCTTATTTCTGCGGTGAGCTTTCCAATTCAAAGTGCCTTATCGATCACAAAGATTCAACGAACGCAACCATCAGCTTTTCTATGAAAAATTTATGTAATATAGGTCACATATAGCTAAATATATTCTTAATTTTCCGAAATATTTAATTAAGTACTTTTCTTCAAAAAAATTCCCAAAAATCACCCAAATTTGCAGCGTTCACACTGGTATAGCCCCTTAAACGGGCCATCCGAAATCTAACATCCAAACGGGTTATTCGAGTTAACAATAAATACGTTGACGATCGCTGATTTTCAAAATAAATTTTTTTTTTTAACATAGTGGCGACGAATTGAAACTCGAGCATACAAAATGTATGAAAAAAAGTCGTCATTTTTACACAACTTAAAAAATGAAGATCGATTATTAAAAAGTGGGATAGGCAACGACCTTTAAATGTTTCTCATCGTATGTCCTGTAAATTTCGAAACAATCCATCAAGTGATTCTCGAGATATCATGTCCACCGACTTTATAAACGGTATCATCTGCCGGCGGCCACGTTTTTGTTGATTTTCTGTACTTTTGGTGTTTTAAAGGCTCATCAAATGTACCTTTGTGCTAAAAACATGCGTTTCTCTTTCACCATCCGTTTCCCAAAAAAATTCGGAGTTCGGCCATTTTTTCGGGCCTCTAGGTAGATGTAGCCCCTTAAATTCCGAATACGAGACATTTCTCAAAGAAAAACTTTTTTTTTAGAATTTAAAATTTATCCACTTCAAAATGCAACTTTGATAGATCTTTTTTCGATTATGAGATACACAGAAAGTACTTTTTAGGAGTGTTTCGTATTCGGAATTTGATTATCTTTATTCTGCTGTACTCAAAATAGAATTCGTTTTTTTCTGGATTGCTCATTTTTTTCTGGTAAATATTACTCGTCACAAAAATAGGCTACATTTTATTTCAAAGGGGACTCAAAAAAACATTGAAAATCGCGTTTTTTTTCTGTCGCAAAATCTCCGCGCAAGACCCTTGAAAACAAGTAGCCACATTATAATTGTCACCCTATATATATATATATATATATATATATATATATATATATATATATATATATATATATATATATAATAATTGGAATTTAATAATCTTCATTATGTAGAACTGACAATTGAATTTTGTTTATATGTATGTATATACAAAGCCGTACGAAAATGACGAAACTATAAAGTTTCTTACAATTAGAAGCTGCGGAATCCCGAAAAAGCGTGAGGAGAGTCTCCATACGATCAGTACGCGGAATCCTTCAGATATATGCATGTTGAGATACTTTTGTTTGCTATTGTACCAATGAATTTGTTTTCATCGTTTTCCACGTCGATAATGATAAGTTATGCTCATTATATATATATATATATATAAATTCCGCGTACTGATCGTATGGAGACTCGCCTCACGCTTTTTCGGGATTCCGCAGCTTCTAATTGTAAGAAACTTTATAGTTTCGTCATTTTCGTACGGGTCTGTATATACATATATATAAACAAAATTCAATTTTCAGTTCTACATAATGAAAATTATTAAATTCCAATTACGAGACACTCCGATCAAACTTTTTCTTAAATGGAACTTGATTTTTTTTCTCGCCGACGGGATACTCAAAAAAACTTTTCAGGAGTACTTTGTATTTGGAGTTAAATTATCTTTATTCTACTGTACATAAAAAGAAATTTTGAATTTTTTCCAGAATGCTCCATTTTTTCTGGCAGATATTACTCATTTAAAAAATACACTATATTTTTGCTCAAAAACGACTTGAAAAACCATAAAAAATCATATTTTTCTCCGTCGCAAAATCTCCGCGCAAGACTCTTCAAAACCAAATGGCTACATTATAATCATCACCCTATGTGTATATATATATATGATGATTTTTATGGTTTTTTCAAGTCCGTTTAAAAAAAAAATAGCGTATTTTTGTGATGAGCAATATTTGCCAGAAAAAATTGAGCATTCTGGAAAAAATCAAAATTTATCAAAATATAAAATCACCTTTTTTGTGACAGCGGTAATTACCGAGTTATTTTGGGTGGCAAAGATAGTAGGGACACCCTGTATATATATATATATATATATATATATATATATATATACACACAAACACAAACACACACACACATATATAATTAGCAGAACTACTCATTATCCACGTGGAAAACGACGGAACCAAATTTATCGGTACAATGAATAGCAAACAAAAGTATATCAGTATGCAGATATCTGATGGATTCCGCGAACAAATCGTACTCCAATCTTTTCCGGTGTTACGCAGCGACTAAGAACCATATTAGTTAGTTTCGTCATTTTCGTCCGACCGTCTGCCAACGCAGAGTCTTCCCCTCCTCCCCTTTGAAAGGGTTTTACTCAACTATGCAGCTTTTTTCGTCCCTTTGGATTTCGAAGGGAGCAAGACTTTAGCGACGATTGAGCTTAATTTCGAAATAAGTCTGTCCCGTCCAGTTTTTACACGAGATATTCCCCCTCTCCAGCTACAACTGCCAATTTTCCAACCCTCAGGATCTTTCAGGCCAAGTGGCAGTCGATTTAACGCGGAAGGGCCCATAAGCATGTATTACAAATGCCTCGAGTCGTGAAAAGTAGACCTGTTTATACGAGCCCGCTATCGAAAGATCTATCTGGAGTATGAGACCGTTAATCCTGGTGGGAAAAGTTACTCATACTAGCTCGAACAATCATACGGTCTCGAACCATTCGGAATAACACTCGTATTAATTCACGCCCAAACGAGGCTTAAAAGCGGAACCGAAGACTGACAAGGCTGACGAATGGAAAAAAGAACACGAGGATCTGAGATCGCAATTGCGTGGAGGTACCTCGATGGACAGTGAAAGTCGAAAGTATCAACTTGAATACAATTGACAAAATCGACTCGTGAATTTCATCGATTTTATTGATTCAGTCTTTTGTTGATTCATCTTCGTATACTCTCAGCAGGATGCATTTCGCGTTGCAATTTACGAAAAAAAAACCAACCTCGTCCGGGAAAAACGCATGAGTCGATCCAGAATGACCGCAGTACCGGATGCATTGATCGAAAAGCCGGTGACAGAAAAATAAATAAGTAACGTCGAAGACAATAGAGATCCGGCATTGGATTGTTCGGAAAGTAATTTCATTTTGTCCACAAGTGTCGTTAAAAAAAAGAAATTACTTTCCGAGCAACTCAACGCATACCTAACATTATCAAGCCAATGTCTTCATAATCACTTCGAGATACATATCAGCAGCTTTATACAAAGGTCATTTCAAGGACCGACCGGTGTCCGAAAGCTACGGGTTGTCAGCAAAAAAAATTAAAGATCGTTCTGAAGCAGGCAGACGGGCTGATAGACAACATTATATAGTTATAACGGATTCAAAATGTCCTGTCCCCATGTATACGTGTCCACACAAAGATTGAAAACCCGCGGAGATCTCGTCGAGTATCCACTGTAAGGCATGCGTTAGTCATGTGCGCGATTCGAGATAAGAGTTATTATACCGATTCGATCGATGATCAGCGGGGCGGAGCGATTTTTTTTATTGCCTACTCTTGTGTCAATTAGCTCTTATACATTTTCTTGCTGTCATTATTCTTCCCCCCCCCCCCCCTCGCTCCCTGGTTATCCATTTTTCCACGGTGTGGCCACGTGCGCATAAAATTAATTGCAGCCGGAACAACGTGAAGAAAACGCGAGCAACGGGCACGCGTTTAAGCGCGAGCGCTCGGAGCTCGCCCTGGCGGAGGCGTCACTGAAGCTTCCACCGCCCCGTCAGACGCGCTCGGCGCAATTTCGCAACTTTGGTTGCGCAAATCGCCGCGGCGTAAAAACCACCCGATCTATGATTCACGCATGTGTTAAAGCGCTGCGTAAATTACCCATTGTCGCGCACTCGAGACAAGTAATATATCGTTTGTAAAAGAAAAAGGCTAAAAAAATATTTCGTTGCAAGGTCTTATCGATGTATTATTTTGTTCCGGGATCGGTGGTGCGCGCCGATAAAAAAAAAACGATGGGCCACTTCGCAATCGGCTACAGTTACGGGAATATTATTCCGGTTGTACGTGTCGGTATAAACGGGTTACTATTAGCTCGTGGCCGCGAAAAAAGGAATCGTCGCGATTTTTTTCTGGAAAAACGTGTTTACAATTTTACGTGTTTACGTCTTTACAAACCCAAACAAAAAAACCTTTACAATTTTTTTTACATTAAAGAGTATGGTTTTAAGTATCTTTTCCAATTTTTGTATTGAAAAATACTTATAAATGTGGTAGACGTAACGGTTTGTGCAAACCGCTGTTTGAAAAACATCCTTCGCGGTGATCACTGCTGCTCGAAAACAAATCCGAAATAAAGAAATCTATCGCATTTAGTTTCGGCATGAAATGATCTAGTGCTTGGGCAAAGGATTTAATGAAATATTGATTTAAAAAAAACAGCAGCAGACAAAAATCAAAGTATCGGTTTTTAATGAAAAAACGCTCTATTTTCGTCGAAAAAAAACTATGCATCGAAAAAAGAATTATCGTGGTCACGATTTCTAAAAGTCATTTTGAGAAAAAACGTTTTCAGAGTTCGCCGGTTCGCGGGACCTGCCTATAGGGTGTCTCGAAATTACCTGACATTTTAATTGATTTATATTATTTATTTG
Organism: Ophion ellenae; assembly: GCA_963210295.1. Lineage (NCBI taxonomy): Eukaryota > Metazoa > Arthropoda > Insecta > Hymenoptera > Ichneumonidae > Ophion > Ophion ellenae. Next base: position 36,200,436 of record OY723391.1, on the reverse strand, counting down.
AAAAGTACGAATGTATATTTTTTTTAATATAAGGTACAAACATGGAGGTTATGCGTGGAAGACAATATCCGATAAATGGCCGCCTCGTCCCTACTTGCAAACGTTGACTCTTTTGACGAAATTTTCAATAACATTTTAGCATATTTGCGGAATAATTTCATTAATGGTGCGTCCAATTGCTGCCTTGAGCTCCGTAATGGTTTGTGAATCGTTGGCATACACTTTTCCTTTCAGAAAACCTCACAGAAAGAAACCCAAAGAAGTTGGTTATACCTTACATTAAAATAAAAATATTCGTCCTTTTCAAATAAATAATACGTTTTATTAATAAATTTGAATTAAATTCAAAATTAGAGTCAGCTAATTTTGAGACACCCTCTATAAGCGGCTATAACTCCCTCGATTTTCAACGGAACGACTTAAAATTGCCACAGAATATTTTCGATATGTTAAATACATGTTGAAAATCCGTCAAAAATCGCGTTTTCAAAAATGTCAACTAGATGTGAGCCTTCATCGAAATCTAGTTGAACCAACATTTATCGAAAAATATTTTTCGTCAGGCTGCGTTCAACATAACAACGAATAAGATTCTCACGCTTGTCGAATGTAAAAAGAAACCACCAATGTCCGTCGAAAGTGTGAATTGGCAATCGAAAGTGTGAATTAATCAAGAATCCCGGACAGTCACGCAATGAAATGTACGGGCATTTTCAACGCACTGTGTAAACGCGCATTCCGAGATTTCCTGAATGACGAATCGGACAAATGCCTTCTTAAGGTCGAAAACCTTTCGACCAGGATATCGACTCCAGTCTCCATGTATACACACACACATGCGCAATGTTTTGAAATCATACGTAACTTTTCGTATCCCGTGTCAATGTATATCGTGACAAATTGACGGCAGTCACCCTCCCGCCAGTCTGCCAGACACGAAGGACGACGTTTCGGCGCCATCGATATAGATCTACGTGGCTCGTGTGCTTTGGGAATCGATCTTGAGGAGCCAAAAGCAACACTGGCTTTCATCGATGTTGCTTTTGGCAACTGTGGTCCAGTTAGAATTTAATGAGCAACGCATTATTCACTTCATGCGTATTGCCAATATTTTCTTTAGCGATACCGTACAAATCGATGCTTACGAAATTTAAATGCTCGAGCATCAGAAATAATAAGTGGATGAGAAAAAAAATGAACGAAAATAAAGCTCCATGGGAAATTAACGGAACTAGCATGAGAGACTGCTGATATAGCTTAAGGCGGGATATACAACAACGATTTAAAAAAACGATTTCGTTTTTTTCTTTACGTGATAGAACTATATATGTAGAATATTTTCTTAAGGGGTTACCCCCACTTGCGATTTTGAAAAAATCGATTTCTTTTTTATTGCATTTTTTCTAAGGATAAGTATCTGAGAATATGTCCTGAAAATTTCAAGTCGATCCGAACAAAATTGACTGAGATATGAGCGTTGAAAGAGAAGCATCCGCGTTGAAAGAGCGTTGAAAGAGAAACTTTAAACGCGTTTTTCTCAAAATGGCATTTCTGAAGTCGGTGACCAAGATTACTCGAACACTAATGAACCGATCTTCTTGAAATTTCGCAGGCTTATTTAATACATAAAAATGTAGTCTTTAATCGTTCGATTTTTTTTTCGAAAAAAATGGCCGTTTTATAGTCAAAAAACGGCTGTTTTTTTTCGTTAAAATCGAACCATTAACTTTGACTGTCCGCCATTTTTTGAAAAATGAATATTTTTTAAAATCCTTCGATCAAAGACTAGTTTATACTTATATTTGACTAAATCCATCCGCATTTTTTTTTTCAGATGATCCACTTCGCCGCAATGTTGGTCACCGCAAACCGTGTATATAAAAACATTATTTCATTGACGGCCATTTGCCACTAAACAATGTAATATTTTTCAATAAAAAAATTACTGAAAGTTCTTCAAGATGTGTTCTTTAAGGGGGGATTGTCTTTTTTTTTCGCAAAATTTACCGCTTTTTGGGAATTTTTTTGTGAAGAAAGTATACAACGAAAAACTTGTGAAACTTGGCATATAGTTTTATTGATCTGTTTACTACATACAAAAATTTTTTTAAACAATTTCATTAAAAAATCCGCCTCCCACCCCCCTCGACGCGCGATGGTCCTTTTTTGATGGTGTGCACGATTACAGCCTTCACGTTCATCCTGCAACAAAAACCCAAAAAGCATTTTACTTTAGACACATATAGCTATCGTTCGATGAAGGGGAAAAAAAATTGACGATTTGGTGACGTTTTGAACTTGAAGTATCGATTTTTCGAAAAAAATTGATCGATTTTTTGTTATAAATAAAAATCTATTAAACGTATTGCTTTTTTGCTTCATCAAACGATAAAAGGATGTCAGCTGAGCATTCTGTCCAAATTTGAAGGCAATCGGTTGAATAGTTTTTAAGAAATCGTGCACACCATCAAAAAAGGACCATCGCGCGTCGAGGGGGGTGGGAGGCGGATTTTTTGATGAAATTGTTTAAAAAATTTTTTGTATGTAGTAAACAGATCAATAAAACTATATGCCAAGTTTCACAAGTTTTCCGTTGTATACTTTCTTCACAAAAAAATTCCCAAAAAGCGGTAAATTTTGCGAACAAAAAAAAAACAATCCCCCCTTAAGATGGTATATTGATCGATTAAAAAAGTTTTGTAGTTTTCTTTAAAAAAATTCATGAAAAAGGCCTTTTTTTTGCGCTACAAGTGGGGGTAACGCCTTAAAGTTTCAAAGAGAAATTCGAAAAACTCCAAACGTTACAGCCCGTCATCGCTGTGCCTCACCGCTCGGATTCGGAGCGGGCGTAAACTTCAAACGCATTTTTCTCAAAACTGCATTTTCAAAATTGGCGTGCATGATTACTCAAAAACTATTGAGCGGATTGAGTTGAAGGTAGAAATATTGATAATATTGCTACCTTTTACTAGCCGAAAAATGTTTCTGAAAGATTTAAAAAAAAACTACTTTTTTTATCCAAATTGTACAGAAATTTTTATTCTTATTGCAAATGCGTGCCATTATCGTAAATTTTCATTTTCTTCATTTTAATTACTGTCAATTGCTGAATTGAAAAAAATTATTTTGTATACTTAAGGGAGGGGAACCTTAGTAAACGGCGAGAAAAACAGGTAAACTTCGGGTTTTTTTATCTCAAAAACTAATGTTTCGATTGGATCCGGGTTTTTTAAATTGGAAAATATGTACACTGAGGTATGTTTGGGAATTTTTAAAAATAAATTCGTTGACTGGAAGCGATTCAAACGCGATTATCTCGAAACATCGTTTTCAAAGTCGGTGCCAGATGTATCACGAAAACGGCTTGTCCAATTTTGTCAAAATTTGGATACAATATTTTTCGATACGTTTTCTCGTTTGCCACGTAGGGGTTTTTCATTTGATTGAACCATTGCTTTTTTATGCAATGTGTATGCAATCCAAAATCGTCGGAAATTGCGAACGAAAAACGAATGTTAAATTAAAACGGTCGCAATTCCGTCGAAAATGAAAATTTCAAAAAAATCTTACGTGGCGAACGAGAAAAACTATCGAAGAATATTGTATCCAAATTTGGACAAAATCGGACAAGCCGTTTTCGAGATACATCTGGCACCGACTTTGAAAACTATGTTTCGAGATAATCGCGTTTGAATCGCTTCCAGTCAACGAATTTATTTTAAAAAATTCCTAAACATACCTCAATGTACATATTTTCCAATAAAAAAAACCCGGATCCAATCGAAACATTAGTTTTTGCGATAAAAATTCCCGAAGTTTGCCTGTTTTTCTCGCCGTTTACTCAGGTACCTCCCCTTAAATATACTGTTAAAGTATACCTACAGTTCGATAAATGTAGCATAATTATTTCTCAGTTTAAAAAATCCTTCAACATTGCTTAATTCATTCCATTCTAAATGCATAGCCCGCCTTAATAAATTGTTTTCGCTCGATCAATTGTCCACCTTGAAATGTAAAATTGACAAATGAAAAAGAGCGTTGTGAGTGCCGAGACTCCCGGTCTCTAAAATTCCTCTCAGCAACATATAACTATCGATCTTCGAATAACAACAATGATAATAATGATATCAATGTTCAATAGCGACCGTACCGTTACACATGCGACCTGATCGACATCCCACTATGACCCTGACGACCATGTCCGTTTCGTATCAAGTACCAGGTCACGTTTGCATTGTTCATTGCCAATAAAGCCAACGCTACCGCATTTCTTGCTTTATCTGCATCTAAAAGTATGAATATATTTTTCTAGCTCGAGATCGCGAAATCATTAAACGACCTGTCAGTGAGTTCCGCGAGATTCGATCGATCGAGATCCGGACGACGAAAGACAGGAGTAAAAAAATGAATCGATTTCTTTGCATCCGACCAAATCGATTTTTCATCGAGATCCGATAAACAAATGTAAATAAATTGCTCGAGGAGTAAAAAAAAAACATTCTCGCCACAGTGCACCAAAGGCCATCAAACCACTATTGCGGCAATTGTCAGTTGTTTATTTACTTATGTCCAAAAACGAGGGTTAGAAGAATGAACTTTTATTTCCCAGTGGAAAGAATCTTAAGGGGTTAGGCTGCTATAAACATGATGAACACTCGTTTCCCGCTTAAGGGAGACTTTGTCCTTGGAGTGCCATATTTTAGGTGTTTACATTTTATTTTTTTTAAAGGAAACGAGTAAAGCTTTTTGAGTGCGGTTTTTTTCTTGCTTTTATTCATGATATACAGAACGTCAACAAATTTTTTTTTTGAAAAAAAAGAAACCAAAATGGCGGCCGTTGCAGCTCCGCGAAAACAGGTCCTCAAATCGCGGGAGGTAAACGGCTGACATCACTGCCCCCTCTTTGTTGATCTGAAGCACAAATTCAAAGCATATTATCAATCTGTGACCCTTTGGTCATGGAATGACGGATGGGTTTTTCGTTTAGTACAAATTTCGGAAAATGGCGGCAATTTAAAAAAAAATCGAATTTTCGCGTTTTTTTTCGCATAAATAGATAAATAATAAATGCAAAAATGTATCCATCGAAAAAACGATCCGTCATTCCGTGGAGACATATTTTCCGAGTATGCTCTCCAAATTTCAGGTCGATATGTTAATTACAGCGGTCAGGAGAATGTCAGCCATTTTTAAAAACGTGTTTTCGAGAAAAACGCGTTTAAAGTTTTGTAATGTGTTTACACAAATGTGTTTATAATTACCGCTAATCGGCAATGCCTGGTCCATAGAGGCATCCCTCCTCTTCTTCTAGCTGCTCATGTTGAGCCGCTAACATCTCCCGCTGCATTTCAAGGACAAAGTCTCCCTTAAGGCAGCTGCAATTGAAGAGCTAGGTCCAAAACATGGTGCAGAGATCATACATTGAAACTAAACTTATTATTACAGCGGTTAAAACTGCTAGTAAAACTTTAAAAGCGTCTTTCTCGTTTTCTCGTTTTCAAAATGGTGTACACGATTACTCGATAAATAATGAACGAATTGACTTGAAATTTGGTTTACTTATTCAATACAATAGTAGTTCATCTCGGCCGACGTTTTTATTCTACACATTTTTTTCATTGATTATTAACAATAATGTCATTTTTAAAGGAAAAATCGAGAAAAAAATCAAAACAGATGATTGAGATAACAACAAAAGGTTAGTCAATTCCAAGCCAATTTTATCTATTTTAAGAAAAAAGTCATTTTTTTTTGGTTTCATATCAACTGACCGAGTGGCTAAAATCGAGTACATCGTTGAGCCCCTCACGTTCAAAGGTTTTTCACAAAATTGTTCATAGCTTCTTTAGTTACTAATGTTTCAATCATCTTACTTACTCCTTCAAAATTGATTTTTTTAAATAAACCCGATTTTCGGGTCGTCCCAGTAGCCTCACTTCTTAAAAATGAATATTCTGGAAGATCTAATGCATTTCAATTTGCCGAGAAAACGAATCCCAAGTTTCAAATATTAAAAAAAATCAGTTTTTGTTTGATGATTGAAACACGATAACGACAAAAAATATCTATTTTAAGAAAAAAAAACTCTTTTTTTTTTGGTTTCATATCAAGTGAGTGGCTAAAATCAAGTACATCACTGAGCCCTTTACGTTCAAAGGTTTTTCACGAGATTGTCTATAACATCTTTAATTATTTCTATTTTCAATGGAAATTGGTACATAACATTGTTAATCTACCTACAAATAAAATGTCCAAACGATTTTTCAATCATCTTACTTATTCCTTCAAAATTGATTCTTTCAAATAACCCCGTTTTTCGGGTCGCCACACTAGCCTAACCCTTTAGAAATAAATACTCTTGAAGATCCAACGCATCTCAATTCGGCGAGAACTCGAATCCCAAGTTTAAATAAATATTAAATCAATTTGAGTCACGTAAAATTAAAATGTTTCCAATACAAATAAAATAAACTTGTATTTGCCTGAATTGCAATTATCCAAAATTATAAAAATGTATTCAATGAAAATCGAATACATTTTAATTACTTGACAAATCAAACGCCAAATAAATCGTCTTAATCTCTAACGAATTTTAATAACCTGAGAAATCGAACCCTAAGAGCTCCAAATTGCAGCCTCTGACTCGAACATTTCCTGCATAACGAATTCGTGTAATTTCATGCAAGAAATAAGTACGGGCGTGTTTTATGGGAGCAAGTTTAATTTTATAGGTACGTCGAGAGCTGCGCGGTTCGAGTATCAGGACAAGTATTATATCTTTATATATCGTACGAACACCGAATGCATTTTCAACCACGCCCTGATCTCGTGTCTGCTGACCGAGATCGCGCGGACACCTTTCTTTCTCTCTCTCTCTCTCTCTCTCTCTCTCTCTCTCTATCTCTCTCCCTCTCTCTCTTTTTCCCTCCGAGTTTTACGCATTTAAAATCCAAAGTGTCACGCAACTCGGACAATGGACTTTCTTTGCGTGTACCTCTTTAAGTTTGTTTCTTTTTTTTTTACGGAACCGCAACACGAGACGAAGAAATTTTTACGAGCTTCCAGGTGCACATACATATCGCGCGTGATTTCTTTGCTACAAGAGAACAGAGAGACTTCGATAAAAACAACGAGATATCCGCAAGACATTCGAAAAATGTTGCGTAGGTGTATTTCCGATTCATATGAAATGCGATCCTGTTCACGTGGTCAAATGTTTCGCCGACTTGACCCGTGGAACTTGCACCCTACAGGACTCGCCTATGTAAATTTACCATGCACGCTCCCTAACATATCATCAATTTTCCTTATCTGCACCCATGAGGGATAACGTTCATAGCGGAATAACTTTTATTGAGATTATTATGATAGTACTTTTTAAAGGACTTTACGGCTAATGCATTTCGAAATATTGCCTGCATGGAAGCGTTTTTCCATGCGAAGAAAAAAAATCAATTACGAAGGTGTAAATTATTCTTAATTACTCAAAAAAGTGCTTGCAATGATAGACATCATTTTTATGTATCGTGCAAAAAAAGGTGTGGAGACTGTTACGATTTTTATTCGTGTAGATTAATTTTAATTTTTTATTGAAAATTCTTCATTTCATCATGAAACTTTTCATACGCACTCAATTTTTGTATACATATTTTTAATGTTTTTATTTAGTTACGCTTTTTTCTCGATTCGAATACATTTTTTTTCGCTCAGTATTTATATCAATTCCAAAGGAATTCCCAATTAATAATAATTTCAAATTAATGTGATCAATTTCTCTTCCATACAAGGGTTCGCCCAACGTATATTTAATGAAAAAAAAATACAGTGGATTCTAATAGGCTTGATCGGAAGACGGACAACCGTTTCGGAGCCGATTCTCTCTCTCTCTCTCTCTCTCTCTCTCTCTCTCTCTCTTCTCTCTCCTGGCGCCAGTCGCACTTAATTATTCATCGTCTCGATTGACGATATAGAAAAAGTAACATGAAAAAAAAAGATCACGTCGCGACGAGGACATGTGTCAAGCGAAACCAAAATTTTGATTTCCTGACTCTCGCGATTATTCCTGGCTGACACGCGGGTCGAAAACGAAAAAAAAAAACAAAAGTGTTACCTTTCACTTGGATTATCGGTCGAGAAATTTCGAAATAATGATTGATATGTGCGCTATCGAAAAAAAAAAACAATGCGTTACCTGTCAAGTGTTTGGGGTACGATAATTTTCTAGCAACGGTGAAAACAAAAACTCTAACGTTTCGATAAGTATCGTGGCTCGTGTTCGAGCAAGCAAAAAAAAGCTCTCGTCATTTCGTACACGCGATCATTCTCATTTTTGTTTCCCTTTTTTCGTCCTTCGAGCAACACGAGAATTGACGGGCGCGTTATACCGGATATCTCTAATGTGTAATATGCAAATTAATACTTCCACGCGTGGACAAATGATACACCTGATCTTTAAAAATAACGATTTAATGTCGCGCCTATCGTCCGAAAAGTGGGGAAGGGTCGACCGTGTCATTGAATCGTTATTGAAAAAATATATATATATTATATATAAAGATCGAAGGAAACCGAAAAAAGTGGTTGCGCGGTCTCGGGGGCACTACTCGGATGAGCGACCGCCTATAGTACTGGCTTGCGACTACCAAGTATTGTCTCTCAATGATGTCGAAATCCTGATATCAAGATCCTGACAGTTTAGTACGTTTTCTCATGGAAAATGAACCCCTCCCTCTTTTGAACTGTTAGATCAGTATTCACCTTAATTAAAACTCACTACGCAGCCCGGGAATTCCCAGGTATGGGCACACATTCATAAAACTGATTTATCACTGAAAAAAATTAAAGGGGCGATACCTTTAGGCGAGGAAAAAAAATTGCCGATTTTCATGATCTTTTTTCCAAACGGATCGATTTCTTTACCTGTTTTGAGACTTAGGGTGTTTCATTGCTACTTTTGGCTGTTACATGGCATTTTTTATTTATTTATTAACCTTTAGAAGGGCCGATGAATGGCACCGTCTTCTAAACTGCATTTTCAAAACTGGCGTGACCTATAGCTAAAAAATTAATCGACGGATTCTGATGAACTTTAGTATAAATCTTTCTAACCTTATTGTCTAAAGCATGACCGTAAATGTTCTTGAAAATTTAAAAAAAAACCTACTTTTTATTGCCAAATGCAACCATTTTTTTGGGGAAAATTCAATTTTTTTGTTTCATAGCCTACCATTTCATCGATTTTCAAAATTTCTCACTTTTTCTTGGTTCCTATTCTAAGTATGAGTGTTAATGAAAGAAAAATCGTCGTTGGTTCCTTTTCAGATTAATCCCGCCGACGCTACGCGTCACGCCGTCTGACAACATCCGCCGCAACTCGTTTAGAAGACCGCGCCATACCTCCACTATTTTTAACCCTAGAACTACAAACCGGGGTAGATATCTACCCCAGGTTTTTATTTGCAATATTACGTTTTGGCCGTTTTTTTAGCACATTCAGGTATTTAAATCGATTTTTCACAGGCTAAACTTTAATGAAATTGAATTTGATTTTCACTATTCTCTTCTGGATGAAAAAACGAATACATTCATGCACGTACGAGTCTCATTACCGCTTTCAGAACGATTTTACGAACAAGAAACGCGCGGGGTGAATAATTACCCCGGTTTGTAGTTCGAAGGTAGGAAAAATGGGTTTGTTTTCGGGTGAAAGATTAATAAAAATATCATGTAACAGCCACAAGTAGTAAAACATAACCTAAGTCGAAATAATGGCGAAGAAATCATTCCTTTCAAAAAGTGATCATGAAAATCAGCAATTTTTTCCTCGCCTAAAGGTAACTCCCCCCTTAAGGCGGGAAACCTGTTTAGAAGTACGTTTTTAAAGTAATTTTCACGATTTTTTTTACAAGGCATGAATTGAAAGAATTTATTAAAACTTTAGAAATATTTTATACATATATTCAAACAAATATTTTGATTTTTTCGAAGAACTTCTTTTGAAGATATGAAACATATGACCTGCCGCCCATCGAAGGTGTCCATCAGACTTTGCTGTTGGTGTACACTCTGGAGGCCACAGTTGTCGTCGGAAGTCAATGAAGTTTCAAGAATATTTTAAAAACGTGTTTTCCTTCTATATGAACCTAACTATGACCAAAAAATGAAAATTGCGTTTTATAGACGTGTTAAAACAAAAAAGTATAATTTTTGCCATTATTCTATAACTTTTTGCTATAAAAAACGATTATCAAACAACGATATTACCTCAAATGTATAAAATTATTTTTATAAATTTGGGGTAGCGATACCCCAAACGATATTACCCTACTTTATAAAATTATAGGTAAGAAACTTTTTGAACTAGGGAGTACAAAAACTGAAAAAAAAGTATTTTGGAGAAAAACGCGTGAAAAAACCGAAAACAAAAAATTCAAGGCCGTAATGAATTATTTATACTACTTTGGGAGCATATTCTTGAATAGTTTTACTAACAATTTATAAAAAAAAAAAAATATTTTAATCATCCAAACTGGTTACCCGCCTTAAATGTCTAGTCCCAATAATTAGTGTCGATCTCTTGGGGCTACCTGGAAACGGACAGTTTAACTTTTAGCTCACGAGCGTACATAACTCACATAATTAACTCTCGAACGAGACGCATCCTTTCGCCCACGCGATACGAAAGACGATCGCGTAAATCGCGGGTGAATCGGTCGATCGTATTTGCACACTCGCTTCTTGGTCTAGTCCACTGCTAGACGCATACGGCAAAAATAATCGTAGTGTGGGTTGAACTACTTTCGAAATCACTTCGATGCTCTCGAGGGTTACCTTCTTTCATCTCGCGATTGCTCCAGTAAAATACTGTGCAATCATACCTATATATATGTGCACATATGCATAGATCTCAAGAGATTGATAGCAACGATCGACTCGCTCAAGTATCCTCGTACGAATTCTCTCGTGGAATCAAATGGGCCGTAAAAGAGCACGCGCATTTACGAGAAGAACTCCTTAATCGTTCGCCGCTAATTGTTCGGCAAAACCCGCTCCCTTTTGATGATTGCCAAAAGTTAATGTTGGTGCATTCGCTTGGAGACTTTCTCGTCGAATTCACAAGGTCGTGGATCTAGCCGGGTGTCTTTCCTCGTTGGGAAAAGATTGCAGTTGCTTTGTAGCATTATTTTCTACGGTTATTCAGTACGTGAGAAAGAATGCTGAATTGCCTGGTTGGGTCTGTTTGGGTTTGGGCGTTGTCGATGTATCGTTGTGGTCAAGGGGTAATAAAGTGTCAATAAGCGATTGTCGGAATGTGCCAAGGTATCAATAAAGGATATTCAGGATTTGTTGAATTTTCGAGTAGCTATTTTCGATTGGTGAATTTTCAATAGGGTTCATTATTTTTTTTTTGATATATTAAAATTTGTAATAAATTATATTTGATAAACAAAATGATAATACATTTAGATTCGATTTTTTAATAAATAATCTTCAATCGGTAAATTCTCAATAAATAAAAATTAAAGTTTTCAATAAATAAACTCTTAGTGACTTTAACCCTTCGACTGCATATGGGGTCGATCTGACCCCCGAGGTTTTTCAGATCGTTGTATTTCGGTAAAAATGCATTTCTTTTGGTAGTGAATGATCCGTATTTTGTGGCCCAAAATTTATTTTTTAAGAAACACAAAAATTACGTCCCCAAACATTCGTTCAAAGTGGGAGATGCGTTAAAAAATGCGCACTTGCACGAAAAATATCAAAATTGTTTTTTCGAAATATAAAAAAGTCCTTGGAGGTTTTTAAAGAGGAAGGTTTGTAGATACGAAAAAAGACAGTGTCGATCGTCTTTCCAAAAAGTATATTTGTTCGGAGATTTGAATTTGAGCATTTTCGGGGTAGTGAAAAATCGAAAAAATCGACTCCCTCGGCAGATTAATCGTTGAAAACGTATATTTTCCGCATTTTTTCACTTCAATGACTTATTGTTATTCACACTTACCGCAATCGACGCATAAGTACATTCAGTGCTCGTTTCACATAGCCCTCCTGCATAATGGACACTTGCTTTTAGGTTTATGATCGGCATTCTAAATTTATAATTTACTATGGTAGCGCAAAATAAAACATATCGATGCGCATCTTCTATCGTAACTCACTTACATGTAGTAATAAAACACCAAATTTCACACATAAAACGTTTTCACTTTCACCGCATTACTGCATAAACGGGGTCGAGTCGACCCCAGGTCGAGTGCCCGTCTTTAGAGTAGAAGTCGAGGAACATTCGAGCGCCGCACTGCGGCCGAATAGATTGCCCCGTTTTGCGATAGTCAGTTGAAAAAAAATGGGGTCAAAATGACCCAGTGTGCAGCCGCAAGGTTACTTTTTTTTTTTCAAATAAATAACATTTAATTTATCAATTAATACATTTGTTTTTTTATAAAACAATATCTAATAAATCAGTTCATAATAAATTAAATTTTTTAGTAAGTTATTTTTAATAAATCAATTCGTAATAAATTAAAATCGAAAATTCAATTAAATTTCAAGTCCCCGTATGGGAAGCAGTGAATGCGAAATATGTTATTACTACTTTTGTAAATATGGAGACCAGGGGGAAAAGAGAGCGAGAGAGAGAGAGAGAGAGAAGTGCCATGTAGCATTGAATGTCCTGTACTTGTAAATCACTTTCATCCAAGAAGTATTACAACTCCATCAGATCTTTTGTTTTTTTTTCTTTTCATCCTTTTTTTCCGTTGTTGAGCCGAGACGCGTGCGTCTCATGAAATCCAAGCTCGTCTCGTCTCCTTCTCGTATAATACACGACAGGGTGGAATGCAATCGCGTAACACGAGTGAGCCATAAGAGATAATTATCCTCGAAACGGTTTTCTCGATGGTCCCGCGATCTCGTTAATTATAACGGTGATCCAAATGAGGGACGAGGGGGTTTGCGGGGGCTTTGGGCATACGATGTTCAGCGTGGCCAATCACGTTACACGTGAAATTTCACGAAATTCTCTCCTCTGTATTTATGTCTCGTACGGTCAAATGCGTCACGCGTTCGCAAATGCTCGATCGAGTGAGCAACATGTTCCTCTTTTTTTCTTTTATTTTACTTCATTTTCGACCACTTTGAGGATCAATTGGAGGAGAAAAAAAAATGACGAAACGAGAGAAAGCCCGGGGAAACGTGAGAAATGAAATATTTTACGGTCGAACGATCAAATGTGTATACGACTTTTTTTTCCGCTGTCCAATTAAACGATCCATAGACAGGCGGGCAGTCTCGTTCAGAGGGTCCTCGATGCTTTAATTACGTTTCATTTTTACGTATCGATAACTAATGATACTCGGACATCAGAGGACGCGTGGTCCCAGCGATCTCCCGCGCCAAGTGTCGTTCACCTGGGCGAACGTACTCGGAGGGTGACAGCTCGGCCACACACTTGCGCGTCGACTACCGTAAAATTGGGTTACTTTGAACATGTTTTGGAAGTTTTTTTGGTAGGTAACGTTTTTTTAACATCCTACATTCCAACTTCTTTTGCTCCAATGGAACAATGTGTCCGTTGGCTATCAAATGTATAAAAAAGTCAAGCTTCACCACCCCCCCGCCCCCCCCCCCCCAACCCACAATTTTCTATATATATTTTTTTAACGTCTCAAAGTAACTTCGAGTGTTGGGTTTCTTTGACAAGGCATTGAAATGCTGGTACGTTACGTTTTGGCACCGCCGTTTTGGCGCGACCGATTTCGCACGAGACGTTTTGGGGCGGGGATGTTTTGGCGCGGGGACGTTTTGGCGCTGCGGTTTTGGCGCGAGGACGTTTGGGCGCGAGGACGTTTAGGCGCAGGGATGTTTTGGCGCGAGGACGTTTGGGCGTGGGGACGCTTTTGGCGCTGATGTTTTGGCGCGAGGACGTTTGGGCGCGAGGACGTTTTGGCATGGGGACGCTTTGGCGCTGCTACTTTGGCGCGAGGACGTTTGGGCGCAGGGATGCTTTGGCGCGAGGACGTTTGGGTGCGAGGACGTTTGGACGCGAGGACGTTTAGGCGCAGGGATGTTTTGGCGCGAGGACGTTTGGACGCGAGGACGTTTAGGCGCAGGGATGTTTTGGCACGAGGACGTTTTGGCGTGGGGACGCTTTTGGCCTTGCTGTTTTGGCGCGAGGACGTTTGGGCGCGAGGACGTTTGGACGCGAGAAAGTTTAGGCGCAGGGATGTTTTGGCGCGAGGACGTTTGGGCGCGAGGACGTTTGGACGCGAGAAAGTTTAGGCGCTGGGATGTTTTGGCGCGAGGACGTTTTGGCGTGGGGACGCTTTTGCAGGAATGTACTGGCGCACAAGCAAATCCGAAAAAGCAACGTCATATAATTTCACAATTAGGAAACCCAAAAACAAACCCAAACAAAAAAAAACAACAAATAAAAACAAACTTTTTTAATGATTTTTTTATTTGGCTAATATACACAAACGAACCCAAAAGAACCCAAAAACAAACGCCAACAAGCCCGACAAAAACCAAACAGAAGAAAATTATTTTGTTGTTGATTCTTTTTATTTGGCTGATATTTTTATACATTTTGTATTAATTAAAAGGAGTATTCATCCCTTTTTTTCAAATGTGTTCGTCAAACAGCTCAAGACTTAGGCCTATATGACATATGGTTTATCATCGACACAGGATTCGTGGTGCTAAACCAACTTGTGCTGGTGCTGGAACACCCTGACATCAAAACGTCCCCGCGCCAAAACGTCCTTGCGCCTAAACGGCCGCGCCAAAACGGTCGCGCCAAAACGGTCGCGCCAAAACGGCGGCGCCAAAACGTCCCCGCGCCCAAATGTCTCATGCCAAAACGGCCGTGCCAAAACGGTGGCGCCAAAGCGTACTGCTCCCTTGAAATGCAACTTTTGTCAAAGATTGAGGGTCACTTTGACATCATTTTGATAAAAAAAAATTATATTTTTATTGCTTTATGCATGCAATTAAATTTGAAACAACGATTTTTCACAATAAAATCGTCATCTGTATTAAAGAAACATTTTGGATAGAAATATCAAGTACCTAGGGTACTATCATAACGACGTTGAAGTTTGCGTCGTTGAAATCCAACGATTTTCTTGTTCTTTTTTTATTTCTATATTTTGATTCATACCAAAAGCCTTTCTCCTGCAAATTGAGCTTCCAAGTATCCAATAAGAACACATAAAAATGTTTGGGTGATTTTCAAAGCCGAAACGAAATTTGAACAATTCCAAAGAATGAATTTTCGTTGGTTTCCAACGATGCAAACTTCAACATCAACATACTATTATAGGCACTTAATCACTCTTATAATCATTGAGATCAAAATCAACTCGAGCAATATTACAATCATCTTTAGCAACATTATAATAAACTTGAACAACAAATTTAAGCAACAATAGAAAAGACGTTAAAAAAGAATTAGACAAAACCGTATTTTTGACGCTCTATTTAAGTAGCCCCAAAATCTTTTAAAGTTACCCTTAATGTCAATTTAACCCCGTCTTACGGTAGCCAGGTGTACCGAGTTTTGAATGATACCGCAACTGACCGTCAAATGCAGCCGTCCGATTCGGCGCAGGTTTTCCCCAGTTTGCCCGTGCCCTCGTGCGAACGCGAGACATTGGCGCGTTGGGTAACGAGTCGGCTGTGATCAACACTCCGGGGGGTCTTTCTCTCAAGAACTGTAAATAGCGAAGTGACAATCAGTGCCGGGTAAAAGTGAAAGGGATAGGAACGCAAAAGGCCGCGCAAGGGCATACGACCATTGAAATAGCAAATAATTCTAAGTGATTGTATACGGTGTCTCAAAATGAACTGATATTTATTATTTACTAACCCTTCGACTGCCCACTTCCGCCACGAACCTCTGACTTCATAAGGGGTCGATCCGACCCCAGACG
Organism: Ophion ellenae; assembly: GCA_963210295.1. Taxonomy (NCBI): domain Eukaryota; kingdom Metazoa; phylum Arthropoda; class Insecta; order Hymenoptera; family Ichneumonidae; genus Ophion; species Ophion ellenae. Next base: position 36,184,504 of record OY723391.1, on the reverse strand, counting down.
TTTTTCAGATCGTTGTATTTCGGTAATTATGCATTTTTTTGTAGAGACGTTTTTTGCAGTCAATGATCCGTATTTTATCGCCCAACATTTATATTTGAAAGAAAACAAAAATTCAGCACCCAAACATTCGTTTAAAGTGGGAGATGCGTTAAAAAATACGTACTTTCACGCAAAAGATGATAATTTTTTTTAAATATAAAAAAAAGTCGTACGCGGTAAAAGAAAGACAGTGTCGACCGTCTTTCTAAAAAATATATTTCTTCGACGGTTTGAATTTGAGCATTTTCGGGATAGTGAAAAATGGAAAAAAAAATCGACTCTTTCGGCAGATTAATTGTTGAAAACGTATATTTTCCGCATTTTTTTACTTCAGTGACTTATCATTATTCACATTTACCGCAATTGAGGCATAAGTACATTCGGTGCTCGTTGCACATAGCCCTCCTGCATAACGGACACTTGTTTTTAGTTTTATGATCGGCATTCTAAATACATTATTTACTATAGTAGTGCAAAAAAAATCTATGAGCTTTTTTGATCATAACTCACATGTAATAAAACACCAAATTTCACAAAAAATTTTTTTTTCACTTTCACCGCAGTACTGCATAAACGGGGTCGATACGACCCCAGGTCCTTTTTCGACAGTTGTCCCCAGTACATGGGCAGCGTGTAGGATAGGGGCCGAGTGTCCACCTATAAAGTAAGAGTGGGGAACATTCGGGCGCCGCTGAAAAAAATGGGGTCAAAATGACCCAGTGTGCAGTCGAAGGGTTAATAAAACGTGTTATTTATTTTCAAAGTACGAATATTTTTATTTTAACGTAAGGTACAAACATGGAGGTTATGTGTGGAACACAATATCAAAAAAATGGCCGCCTCGTCCCTGTTTGCAGAAGATTACTCTTTCGACGAAATTTTCAATAACATTTTGGCATAATTGCGTACTAATTTCATTAATGGTACGTTTAATTGCTTTCTTGAGCTCCTGAATGGTCCGTGGATCATTGGCATACACTTTTCCTTTGAGAAAACCCCAAAGAAAGAATTTCACCGGGGTCAAATAGTATGATATTCATTTTCACTATGTTCATTTTCACTATTCATAGAATTTTCACATGTTCTATGCCTTACTTGATCGTGTAATTCTCCACGACTAAACTTCAATACTTCCTGATGCCAGTTGTCAAAGATTAGGACTATATGTCCGCCACAAAAAAAAAATGGCGCGCATCTAAAAATTTCAGGTCATTTTGAGACACCTTTTACTTTGAGAACGTACATGGGGTGTTCGAAAGTGTGGAATAACAAAACGATCCGCACGAATTACACTTCGCATCAAATGAGACGCTCCATAATGACCGCGTTGTCGCCCTGAGGCGAATTTCATTTCCAATCTGACGCTTTATGAAATTGCCCGATGAAAAACAACAAGAACGATCTCGTTTTCGACCAATGCGGAAACGTTTGGATTGTCGATGATTAGCGAGGCTCGTATCACGTTGGGACGAGAAAGAGAGAGCGAGGGAGAGTGAGATGGACGGAGAGAAAAAGGAAGCAAAAAAGGTGAGCGTACTGCCATGGATTGTATCAGTAGCTCGAGAAGGTCGAGATTGCAGTGGGTGTGGTACGATAGATCGGGGAAAAAAAACGCACATCGCGGGGTCCCCACGCAACGCACAAAAACCAGCTCTTCCATTCTTTCAACTTGCACGACGTAAATTTTCATCCGGAACAAATCGAACTCATTCTAAAAAAGCGAGGCTCAACTAGGAACGCTTCGAACGGACATGACGGCAATGCAAGGCCTAAAAATATTTTAACAAAACAAGCTTTTATTTAGTGTACTAAAAAGTAGAAAATAATGTTGTCTTACTAAATCACCTATATGTGGCTATAAATGAAAGCTTGGGGCGCTCAGCTTTTTAAATGTTTAATAAATTTGATCAATTCAGTTTCATTAACCGTATTCAATTTGGCACTATAGTAATTGGAGAAAAAGTAATTATTACACGTTTATACTCAGTTTCAGGAATCTAAGGTTGTTTTACATTAAATTAAATGCAGTTGATAAGTTAACGCATTCGTGTAAATTAAAAATTATAAGTCTGAATTTTTAGCGCCCCAAGCTTTTATTTATAGTCATATATAGGTGACTTGGTAAAAAAATGTTTTCTACTCTTTATTACATTAAGGGGAGGTACCTGAGTAAACGTCGAGAAAAACAGGTAAGCTTCGGAAATTTATATCTCAAAAACTAATGTTTCGATTGGATCCGGTTTTTTGTAAATTGGAAAATATGTACATTGAGGTATGTTTAGGAATTTTTAAAAATAAATCCGTTGACTGAAAGCGATTCAAACGCGATTATCTCGAAACACAGTTTTCAAAGTCGGTGCCAGATGTATCTCGAAAACGGCTTGTCCGATTTAGCCCAAATTTGGATACAATATTCTTCGATAGTTTTTCTCGTTCGCCACGGAGGATTTTTTTGTAAAATTTTCATTTTTGACGGAATTGCGACCGTTTTAATTTAACCTTCGTTTTTCGTTCGCAATTTCCGGCGATTTTGGATTGCATACACATTGCATAAAAAAGCAATGGTTCAATCAAATGAAAAATCCCTACGTGACGAACGAGAAAAACTATTGAAGAATATTGTCTCCAAATTTGGACTAAATCGGACAAGCCGTTTTCGAGATACATCTGGCATCGACTTTGAAAACTATGTTTCGAGATAATCGCGTTTGAATCACTTCCAGTCAACGAATTTATTTTTAAAAAATCCTAAACATACCTCAATGTACATATTTTCCAATATAAAAAACCTGGATCCGATCGAAACATTGGTTTTTGAGATAAAAATTCCCGAAGTTTACCTGTTTTTCTCGCCGTTTACTCAGGTACCTCCCCTTGAATAAAAGCTTGTTTTTCTCACATATTTTTTTTACATAGAAATTATGTTCTACTTTGTAGGCTTTAATTGATTTTACCAGTTAATTGTTACTAGTAATTTACTAGTTTACGAGTTTGTGCGTTAGGAACACGGTATGCTTGTAAAGAAAACAAAGACTGCAATTGGGATTGAACTTACGACTGGTGCTGCATATAAACTGTTCACATACAAACACAGTGGGCTACGAATTTGTTTGTATGTGTTAGTGAGATTTTTTATGGATGATTAGATATCGCTAATTTTATGAGAAATGTTGCAAATTTTATATATATATATATATATATATATTTTAAGTTGACTCATGTATTGTCACCTTTTAGATGCATGTTTGCAAAGCTTCACGCCTCTAAGTAGTCGGGAAGTGGGTGAAATCTCACAGAAAGTCAGGTTAAATGAAACCTTGTAAAAAAATGTCAAGAATGTGAAAGAAACAAGAATTCTCAAACAGACATATTCGCAATCGCAGCCAGTGAAAAGAGAATGCTTGGGAGCATTTTCTATGGAGAAGTAAAACGAAGTTCTTTACTGGTGGAGTTTGTGAAAAAATATAAAGCCTAATGGAGAAACATAATATTGCCACTTCTCGCCTGAAGATCTCGACAAAGATTTCGATCCTCGAGTAATGCTATATTATACAAGAGAGTTCAGACAACGTAAATATATGGATGATTCTCCCGAAATGATCCCCTTGCAGGACAACGAAATTTATAAACGAAAATAATTATTTTTTTTTCGTATGAAAATTACAATTGACTTCAGTTCTAATCGATATGGTACAATTTCCTATGGATCACACTGATTTTTCAGTTTTGCGAGATTTATCATGATCGAAAGATATTGTAACGCCAGAGAAATTATGCCAAACTTTTCCTATCAAGATTTTATTCGTTCATTAATATCTTCTCCTTTTTCTTTGAATATTGATCTCGTTTTTTTGTTTCAACTTGTCTCTTCCTACAGGATCCTGTTTATACCTTTCGTATCTGTTTATCAGCTTCTCTTTTCCTACGGAGCCTTTCTTCTTTCGATAGCGGCATGGCAACGATCTAAGAGAATCATTTTTATGTAACCTCATGCATATGCCACACATGCCTAACCAAGATGCAGTCCTGAATTTGCCAAAAGGCCGTATAGGCCGTGGCCGAGGGGCGGCAGACTTTAGACGGCGGCGGATTTTAGAGGCACCTAAAAAGGCCCAGGTAAATACAAGCGATTAAGGTAGAAGGGGTCGCACAGAGTCAAGTGGCCTATACTTAAGAAAAGTATCAATCCGGCACTGCCAAGATGGAGTCATTCCTCGGGCGCATCTATCATGCCCCTGGATCTCACATGTTGGGAGAAACCCATAGGAATCATGCCAGAGAAGTGACGATCCGATTCTTTTTTATTTCAACCATCTTGTAGAGCACCTCAAGCCGCATTAAAAACATGACCTTTGACCCCCTACTGTTTTTTTATGCGGCTTGAGGTGCTCCACAATATGGTTGAAATAAAAATGTATCATTACATTTTAAAAAGTGGAGACCTTCACTGTGCGTAAGCGCCTTCACCAAAATAAAAAAAAAATTGGTCGCATTCGATGGCCCCCTCCACACCGTACAACTTTTGTATGGTACATTTTTTTGTGACGTCGATAACTACCGAGTTATTTCGGGTGGCAGAGATAAGAGGGACACTATATATATATATATATATATATATATATATATATATATATATACATGTATATATATATATATATATATATAGATATAGATATAGATATATATATATATATATATATATATATATATATACACATGTGTGTGTGTGTGTGTGTGTGTCGTATATGTGTCGGTACATGCTGACTTTTCCAAGGTAAATACGATCCTCGTGGGTTATCCTGCATAAATACGTAAAATATATAATATAACGCTTAACTCACGTAACCCATCTTTTTCCTTGGTTGTGTACCCATCGCTGGTTGATCTGGTAGCGCGCAGCACGAGAGCATCGTAACACGTTGAACTCGGCATTAATAACGGTCTTTTGCTCTCACGGTTGAGTCGGGAGGTAGAGAAAGAGAGAGAGGGAGAGAGAGAGAACAACAGGGAGAGACAGAGAAACTGGAGGGTTTGATCTTTTCGATGTTGTTCTCCTATACGGTAATCGTCCACTAATGCCTTTCGAGGAAAGGGAAAGGAACGATGTCTGGCACAGTGACGTCCGAACACCGTCCGAGCGCTGATCCAATGATGACGAATTCGGGAAAACGTTTTCCGGATCTACCAGGATGTGATTACGGTTTTTACAGAGTATGCTCCCAGTGAAGAGAGATCGCATCGCAATGCCAGGAAAAAACCGTCGAGCGGGCGTGACGCAAATCTGCGAAAGGAAATAAGAGATTGTTAGTTTTGGAATTATATAGATATATAAAAAACATTATTCTGTCATTTCCAATGTGGGGATATTACGATATCTGTGGCCCCCAATTCCGACCACGCAGCCTTCATATTTGACCCAAGATAACACTTTTTTTCAAAAGTGATAAAAATCGAAATTCGACCCTTAAGGGGGTGAAACGGGGGTTTTAAAGTTTGGGTTCGTTTTGATGTTTTTTTTTAATGCCCACATGTGTGGCGTACGCAGTTAAGGCCTTATGCCACAGTAACGGGTATAAAATCATGTGTGAATTTAACAATTTTTTTTTGTATGAAAAAGTGATTCACTCATAAAATCAATTACACATCTATTTAGTATGAATATCAAGCGGTTAGAATATATATATATATATATATATATATTTTTTTTTTTTTTTTTTTTTTTTTTTCGATGTACAAATTGGCGTCACAAATAACTTCAACAATTTTCACTCGATTTACTTCAAATTTAAAAGTTCTGTTCCTAATTGCATTTCGCAGAGAAGTACGTACGGAATTTCTGATTGATCGAAAACTTTTCATTTTATGAGCAGTTTATGAGCAGTTATAACGAAATTTTTCACTGAAAATTCATTTCTTAAGTTCAAATACCTACAACTTTTGGATAAAACAATATTTTTTAAATTCCGTATGTACTTCTCTAGGTATTCTAATGTAGATTGACGAGAATTCTTGTTTTTTGTTCTAGGTAAAAAATTGCGGATGCTAAACGTCACGCCGCGGAGCGCCTAAAAAAAGATAACAAAAGGAAATATTAGTAATCGGACATTTTGTACATCGAAAAAAAAAATATATATATATTTTTTTTCTATCAGCTTGATATTCATACTGAATAGATGTGTAATTAATTTTATAAGTGAATGACTTTTTCATAAGAAAAAAATTTGTTAAATTCGCACATGATTTTATACCCGTTACTGTGGCCTAAGGCCTTGAGGAGTTAAAAGTACTACCTGAGTGTCTACACGCACCGAACAGCGAGGAAAACATGGTGTAGTGTTATATATAAAATAAATTTGGTAAGTTTCAAGTAAATCTGGTCGAAAAATAGGCTTTTTCATACAAACGTTAAAACACTCCCGTCGAACCCCCTTAAAGGTTACATTTTGGAAATTACTGAAATACATGTTTAATTATTCGTATTGGAGTGTATTTATACCAAGTTTCAAGCAAATCTGACAAAAAAAAAATGTTGTCTCATATAAACTTTAGAACCCCGGTTATTTCGATTTTTACCACTCTTGAAAAGTCTCATTTTGGTTCAATATGGAGACTGCGTGGTCAGAATTAGGAGCCATAGATATCGTAATACTGTATCAAATGTTTCTTCGTATATTTGAAGCGACGATCGCGCGGCCGCTACCGTCGGTGGATTTTTTTTGTTTATATAATTATGAAAAAAAATGTACACATTAAAGATTCTTTATTGACGCGATTTCCGTTGTCCTTTTACAAGGGACATCGAAGATTCCATATACAAAAAATAAATTTACACATTACTGATTTTGCTCCTTCTTTATACTCGTGTCATTAAATATCGAACGTCAAATTTCTCTATATTTCTCACTCCGGCAATTCCTCGATATATGCCCTCTCCGCCAGTCGATAGAGATAGCCCGAGAACAAAGCGCAGCGTTTAATTTCGCGAAGAGCCAAACTTACATCACTCGTTTTCTCTTCTTTTTTTTCTCATCGAGTTATCGTTGTTATTAGTTCTATCAGAATCGGTGACGTTCCTTCGCGCTATTTTGTTCGAAGACAATGTCTAATGCTCGTTATTTCCTAATACTGACTCTGTTAACCCTATCCACCATGCTAAAAATTATCCTCGCGGAAAAACAACCGCTCGATATTGAGGACACACGAATTACTGTAAATTGTACCATAAGAAATAAGTAGAAATGCGTTTTTTCAAAATATCAGGGGTACAAGTAAGTTTCAACGGATTTACAAGAGAGGGCGTTACTAGTATCAAATCGCGTCGGATCATAACCTAACCACCATTATGTTGAAGCGTCGTAATTCGGCTTTACTTTTTTGTACGCCTCATTTTGTCAAAGTGTAAACAACGTCGTTTTTTTTTAACTTCAAATACGTCATCTTTTGTGCCAACGAAACGCAAATTGCGGAAACTTCACTTTTCTGCTTCCATGTGAAGAAAAAAAGGCAGCTGAAGGTCATCGATTGCTGTGTGAGGCTTATGGGGTGCATGTTCTATAAATCTCAACTTGTGAGTAGTGGTTCAGACGGTTCAAACGTGACGATTTTGCCACGGAGGACAAGGAACGTGAAGGAAGGCCAGAAGGAGATGCAGAATTGGAGGCATTATTGAACGAAGACTCGTGTCAAACGCAAGAAGAACTTGCAGAATTGTTGCGAGCGAATCAACCATTTTTACTCAATAAAGCCCCAATTGTCACCAAAAAAAAATCCTTTAAAACTTACTTTTACCTCGAATAAAATATGCAATTTTTCGAAGCTCGTCAAACGTTTGAAAAAAAGCTGCCGGTGGGTTGAACACGTTGACTAAAGTTTCCGAGAAAAAAAACGGATCGGAAGTACTCGAGGTTGATCGCGAGAAATAATTTTTTTAAGGGATCATCATAGTGTAAAATTTTCAATAAATCGATTTTGTTCTTTGCATTATCCGATAGTATAGATTTAAACGCGTTTTTCTCGAAATGTCATTTTTCAAAACAGTGTACACTCTCAAAGGAAGCCTTTTTTATCTTCATATTTTTTTTTAACGAAAAACTGTCGTAAAAATAGCCTAAATTGGAGACTTTCTTCAAACCGCCGTCATTTTGTCAATTTTGATTTTTAAAAAACCTCCATAGCAATATAGCGGCTTCCATACTGATTACGGGGCGGGTAAGATATTTAAATTTTTTGCATTAAAAAAAAAGTTCATCAGTGCATAATATCTCAAGAATAGTGTGTCAAAACTTTCAAGTCGATCGGTGCAAAATTGACGAAATTATGAGTATTTGAGGCCCGGTTTTTATAGTTTTTTGAATAGCTTTTATAGAGCAGAGGAGCAAGCGGCGCACGACAGTAAAAAAGAAAGAGTTTTACGTAAACAAATGCAAAAAGATGCTCTAGATCATGTTGATGGAAGCTTTATGCTCTACGGACCTGGCATCGACGACTCTGTGCGAGTATAAGAAAATTATCAAGCTTTATTTTGAATTTTTCAGTGTCCAAAACTTTAAAGCGTTTTTCCGAAACTTGTCATGTTGGAGTCCGTGTACGCCATAACTAAAAATCTACTGGACCCATCGTTTTGAAATTTTGCACAGTACTTCTTCACATAATTCACCAGGTATTGTCGGGAGCTTTTTTGTTTTTTTCAATAATGATTAATTTTACAACAACAAATTAGGCGATTTTTTTTAGGGAAAATCGGTTTTTTGGCTCCCAAGTGCGACGAAAAATAGAAAAATCGAAGAAAAAATCCTCCCATGGTTCCCTCGAGAAACATCTTAAACAAATGCATTTTGATTTTTTTTGTTTCAGATGATTCTGTTGCGAGTTACGATGTACACCGCAAAACAACTTTTTTCGAGGCGCCTCCGGAGATTCACTGTCACTCGCTCAATTTTCAATATTTTGCAATGAAAATATAGGAAAGTATTGTTCAAATGTTGCATTATTATATTGAAATTGACTGAATAAACTAACACTATCTGTACCGCCAACAAAATACTACCTTAAAAACCCCTTTTTTCACCGAATTAACCTTAACCCCCCTCCCTCTTGATATTCTTTTTACAAATTTAAAGCATCGAAAAAAAAAACGCGAAAATCAGCCATCTTTCGACCCGTTACACTGTGATGATCCCTCAATTGGAATAATCTTCAATCATTCGTTTTAACGCTTTTTCAGTGAGTCACGTAATTAACTATTTACAATGGAAGTATTTCTATAATCGTTATTTCATTGACAATTTTTAGACGACTTATTTTGTTTCCAGATTATCGGAAAGGTTGTTTGGGTTATCAGGAATGAGTTTAAAGTGTCCATGATTGCCCAAAATATGACGAGTCAGAAAAAAAAAGACAGGAAATCCGTAACTCATATTGACGTAAGACTCGATCAAACGTTCCCTCCTTTGAACGCGACGCGATTTCACGTTGAGCGGCTCGAACGATTCGTAGCACTCGTCCCAATGGTTTTACACGCAACCGCAAAAGCGCAAATCTCGAAACCAGAGTCACGAAAATCGATAAACGTATCTCGAACGAGGCTATAAGTATGCGCAGAAAAAAAAAAAAAACAATAATTACGATAATTCGGAAACGCATTTGCCGCGTTATTATTGCATCTCAGTCTGACTGTAACGCGAATACGCAGATTCGCCAAAGATAGAGCATAATTTATGTACAACTTTCAGCGTTAACCTACAGTCTATCGGCTACAACGGTGGATTTTTTTTGCCCGCTCAAAATAAAACGAGAGCGTAGCACGAAGGTACGATGAAAAATCGTCCGAGTAATTTCAACATACGGACAACTTTGCAACGATAATTGTGAGACGTTAAAACCGTTCGAACGCTTCGCCATTATTTAGAGACTTCGCAACGCCGAAGTTAAATTGAAATTCGCGACGGGAGGCGATTGCGAACGAATCAACGATCGGATTATGACAAAAATTGACGATCTTCGTCTCGCATCGTTGGAAAGTAATGGAAATTAATGTTTTCCATCGTTCAAATAGTTTTTTTTTAAACTTGCACTACGAAAATCGTCTCAGAGTATGTTCGGCTGCTCTTTAAAGATTTACAACAAAAATCAACAATGTGAGTAATAACAATGTAAAGAAATAAATAATTGCGTTGCATTGCAACGATGCAAACGTCAACGCCGTGAATATTTTTCGTACCCTTTGGCACATATTTGCTGTTACGATTATTCGCAAGCTACTGGCAATCGCGTGGAAAATGATTTTCAGAGATTCTTCGATACTTGAGATTTTTTTTTGTAACTATAAAATTTCGATTTCTCCGAAGCTACGAGCTCCCGGATTTCGCTCGAGCACACTCGGTGGTCGTTTTATCGACGGCCTGTCCTTCCTCCTCTTTCTCCGGCGCGTCGCTCGTATTTCGAATCAACGTGGAAGAACATTTCGCGAAGAGCTGTCGGAAAATAAAAATAAACGGCGAGGGGATCGCCGTAATTGCCGAGAGAACGCCCTAATCGTGAAACGTAAGAGGAAAAAACGACCTGCCACATTCGCAAACTGTGAAGAGCCTGATTGCAGGAAAATACCGTTTTTGCCGTCTTCGCGAGCTCAAACCGTTAAAAAAAAAAACTGACACCGAGGTGCTTATTACGAACGATCGAACGGACTTGCGGAACGGCGGGAAAAAAAAAAATTCACCATCGTGTGCTTTTTTTTTACTCCGAAGATCTCTGCACTTTCTACGCAATTGCATGTAACGTGTGTCTCATTTTGCACTTTTTCTTTTCTCCGCGATCTCATTTTTTCGGACCTCCGGCGCGAAACAATCGATGAAAAATTACGAAAATAATCTCGCAGAAGTATTAGCCCAGGAAGAAAACTCATCGGTCTACCAATACGGAGGCAAAAGCACGCTGTAACGAAATGCAGAAATGGGGGAAAACAATTCCATCCCGACGAGTGTACGTGGCGCAGAATCGTCGTTTTTTTTTTAATCAGAATTTTAGACGACTGATCATTTTGGCCATCAACCAATTGACCGTCGAATCAAAGAAAGAAAAAATGGGCTTTTTTTGCAAAATGGTCAAGGTAGAAATTGTTTTTTCCCCATCTCCGACGGAATGATACTCAACGATGATCCACATTCGCAACGTTATTATTTACAACTGTAACGGAAGATTATCGTAAACTATGATTAAAACACGACGAGTAAAAATATCACTCTGTAGTCTCAACTTCTCTCGATGTTTTACATCACAAATCGAATCCACCCTGTCCATACTCGTACTATTGTAACTTACAACGAAAGAAACAAACCCTTTGATCGAGATATTATGAACAATGAGTCGCCGATAATTCAACGAGCGAAACTGGAGATTCGTTCGAAGGACATTGACACGCAAAACTTTAAGATCGAGTTTCAACCCAATGCGATTGAAGTCCGATTTAGTAGAGACGTCAAATATCCGTTGCATCGAGTCCTTTGATCAAAGAATTCATTATAACTTTCTACGAACAAATATTGCCCATCTCTTTCGTCAGTGGTTGTCCCTAACAATGCACCTTTACATCGATTACCCTATGCGTTTATTCACAATCTCTCCCTCCATTTCTCCCTATGTGAAATGAAATACTCGCGATAATTTGATTATTTCGCTATGAGACGTGTTCTTGCAAAACAGCTGCGAATCGATTATTTTCGACAGTTCAAAAGTTGCATTCACCTCGTGCACGATGTACATAAAAAAACGTGCGGCGTGCATTAATGTCGAAAACAATCCTGAACAATTCGCAGGTAAAAAGTCTCGATACGTTCGCGCATCCGATTATTATTCCGTCGCACCCAGATACGCACGAATGACCTCGTGCACTCGAAGCAGATACGGCCGACTCTCGTCATGGATAAAAAGCATTCGTCCGATAAGTATCCCGCAACGTTTGCGCGTTTTTTTAAGTGCCCCGTTTGCCTTTGAAGCGCGATCGTCAGCAAGAAATCGGTCGAAAAGTCTCCACCGCGTGGCTCAAACTTTGCTCATCCGAAAGAAGCCGAAGTGAAGCTACAAATTACGCGAGCAATAAACGAAAAATTCGAATTTTCCTCTTCCCTTGAGGCCTTTGGCCACTCCACAGGCCGAAAAAATATGCTTTTTGAGGATTTTTTTTTCAGAAAAAACTACACGATAAATCGAGATTACAAAAAAGGGTGTTTATCATACATATCAGTGAGTGTATACAAGAATTTTTTTGAAGCGATTCATTTCAAAATGGCGGCTGTGCAGCGTTTATCTCAAAACTGCATTTTTCAAGTACGCCCGAAACATAACTCAGACAATTTTCAACCGATTCACTTGAAATGTTGAATTTATCTTCAAAAATACATTGTCTATGGAAGTAGGATTAAAAAAAAATATTTTTATATTTATATTTTTTTTATATTCTATAAACATAATACATATTTTTTATATTATCATTTGTTACTAACGATTGTTTAGGCAAATTTATGAAAAGTGAAAAATTTGCCTAAAAAATCGTCAGATAATTGTTAATAACAAATGAACCATGCAATAAAAAAAAATCCTACGTACTTCCATGGACAATGTATTTTTCAAGATATATTCACCATTTGAAGTGAATCGGTTGAAAAATGTCCGAATTATGTTTCCGGCCAACTTAAAAAATGCAGTTTTGAGATAAACGCTGCACAGCCGCCATTTTGAAATTAATCGCTTGAAAAAAATTATTGTATACAGCGACTGATATGTACGATAAACACCCCGTTTTGTAATCTCGATTTATTTTGTAGTTTTTCTGAGAAAAAAAATCCCCAAAAAGCCTATTTTTTCGGTCTCCAGAGTGGCCTAACCCCTTAAACAAAAATGAGACTTCCCGTATCCGGCGGCAAGTTTTTATTTCCCCTCGGTACATTAATCGCGAGATTCCTCGGTATCGCTTTCGTGATGTTCCCTCGTCTCGTCGATTCTCGGTGGGGCTTGCTGCTCGAGATTGGAGGGTGCTCTGTCGTTGCTTTGTGCCTGCTGAGCGCCCCACGACGGCAGCCATCGGTTAACGAACCACCAATAGATGGAGACGCGTCCGTGGTGACACTCGGGGCGTTCGTTACGCGCCAAATATTGGCAAAGACCGTTCAAGTTGCCGGGATGAGTGCGAATGCAGGAGTCGTCGCAGACGTGTTGTCTCTCGATGTTACCGGCGACCGAGCAGACGGAAGATCCGCCGGAAGTTCCGGCGGTGTTGAGGCCGGCGCCCCGTTGAGTGCCCGATGTGCTGGCCTCGTTTGGAAAACCGGATGGACCGGATGGCGGTTGAGGATTGCCAGCGCTCGACGGTGCCGAGCTTGTCGAGGGATTAGCCCCGGAAGCGCTGCTCAAACCGGAAGCGGAGGATCTGTCGATTCTGCCGATGTAAATCGTCGGGCTCGAGTAGAGAGGATTGTTCACCGTTTGCACGAGGCCCAAACGATCGATTCTGCCGATGTATATGGCCGAGTTCGAGCTCGAAATGTTTCTCCCTCGACAGGTGCAATAGCCCGGATTACGACAGTGGCACTCCCGATGGAAAGATTCCACGAGTCGTCCCGCGTTCATGGGGAATCTCGCGTAGTGGAAGTCCCCAGGGCACAATGGACATCTCGTGTTTCTCGTTACTTGATAGATGTAGTGTCGGGAATTGCCGAGCTGACTCGACGAATTCGCGCTCTCGCAGTAGCGCAATCGCTCGTGAAAAGCGTTGCAGTAATGACAGGGATAACGATGAGCGAAGGGAAATCTCGCGCACGATTGGCACATGCGACTGTGTCCGAGCTGATAGACGTAGCGTCTCGCAGTCGTGCTCGTGGCCGAAGCGACGTTCTCGCTGGAGAAACAATTTCTACCGAGGCGTCCGAGGCGACTGAGGCAGGGTTGATTGATCGTTCTCGCGTAAATGTGACGCGGATGATCGTAATGAGCTGTCGGAGGTTCGATGAAATTCCAAAAATTCGACGATGGTAGATTTGCCGAGTGGGCCTCGTTCGCGGTGCGATTGTTCAAACCGCCACGATACCAAGGTCGATTGTCGATTCTCTCGTACGTGTGATCCTCGACGTTGTTCACCTCCAACGGTGGATTCGCCAAATGTTCATTCCTCGAACCTTCGACTCGCTGATCGGCCAATTCTCCCTCGTCCTCGTCAGCTCCATCCTCGTCATCGTCGTCCTCGTTGTCCAATCTCTCGTATATATTCTCCTCCTCCGGTACGTTGATTCGCCCGTTGCGATTGTAATTTCTCAAGAGATCCACCGGATTTTGGTACTGAGGATTCAGCAGATTCGGATTCAACGGGAGTCCGTTGGCTCGCGGTGGTAACGCCCTCTGCTGGCCACCCCTGACGATGTTCTCGTGGGAATCCTCGCGCTCCTGGTGCGCCCTGTTGCGATTCATCACCACCAGGGCTAGCTCACCGTTCTCGTAACGCTGACACGGACATCGAGCTCCGTCGCAAACGTGATTGCCACGCTGTTGCTGCTGATGCGGCTGGAGTAGCGAATTTTGTTCGTTGCTCTGCGAACCGCTGGGCGCGGATTCTCTCGACGAGGATTCCGAGGGGTCGGGATCGTCGGCCTTTGGTTCCGTGTTGTGCCCAGCGGTTTGCTGACCTCACATCGTCGACGGCGGTGCCTGCGGCTTGTCGATTATCGCCACACCCGCGTAACTTCGACCTATTCCCATCGAACTCGGCAACGTTGTCCACGTGTCCGTACGAGGGGAATACACCTCGACCGAGGCGAGATTCGATGAACCGTCGTCACCACCGACCACGTACAACAGACCGTTCAACGCTACGACGCCTGACAGGGAGAAAGAGATACTATTACTCTCGATACGTCGGATATACTGTATACTAGTAAGGGGGCGTACGAAAATTACGTAATGCAAATTGGGGGGGGGGGGTCAGGCGTTACGGTCTACGGTCACGATTTTAGAACTGCCAGAAATAGCAAGATTTCTGCACGTTCAAGTTTTCCATTTTAAGGCCTTAGGCCACAGTAACGGGTATAAAATCATGTGCGAATTTAACAATTTTTTTTTTCGTATTAAAAAGTGATTTGCTCATAAAATTAATTACACATCTATTTAGTATGAATATCAAGCTGTTAGAATTTTTTTTTCGATGTACAAAATGGCCGACTACTTATATTTTCTTTTGTTGTCTTTTTTTAGGCGCTCTGCGGCGTGACATTTAGCATCCACAATTTTTTACCGAGAACAAAAAACAAAAATTCTCGTCAATCTACATTAGAATACCTAGAGAAGTACGTACGGAATTTGAAAAATATTGTTTTATCCAAAAGTTGTAGGTATTCGAACTTAAGAAATGAATTTTCAGTGAAAAATTTTGTTATAACTGCTCATAAACTGCTCATAAAATGAAAAGTTTTCGATTAATCAGAAATTCCGTACGTACTTCTCTGCGAAATGCAATTAGGAACATGATTTTTAAATGTGAAGTAAATCGAGTGAAAATTGTTGAAGTTATTTGTCACGCTAATTGGAAAAAAGCTGTTTCGAGAAGTTTCGAGTAGTCGGCCATTTTGTACATCGAAAAAATATATATATATATTTTTTCTAACAGCTTGATATTCATACTAAATAGATGTGTAATTATTTTGATTAGTGAATCAATTTTTCATACGACAAAAAATTGTTAAATTCGCACCTGATTTTATACTTGTTTTATACCCGAGCGAAATTTGAAAAAAATGTCCTATTTTTCATAATTTTGAAAAGTACATATATTGAAAAATATTTTGGCAACATTTTTATTCACGAGTCCGAAAATTGACGGAGTTACAGTCACTTTAGTGAGAACAGGTAGCGCGACCGGCTAGTGCCCTCAATCCCTACAGGCGTGGCATCGTTCACAATAGATGAAGCGCAGGCTCTTATTATTTTGTGAAATATAATGGTGTAGAACCGCCATATCATCCGCGGCTGGATACTTCAATATAGTTATCAATATTCTAGAAAAAAAAAACATAAATTTATATTTAAAAAAACGGAACGAAAACTTTGAACGCGTTTTTCTCGAAACTACTTTTCTCGACCTTGTCCCAGCGAGTACTCAAAAACTTATCAACCGATTTTCAATTTTTTTGTTAACATTTTGTAATCGCGTTGACTAACGTTGTACCTAGCCGATTTTTAAAATGTTAATAATTACTATTTTTGAAGACTGCTTGAATACAAAAGAGGGCCTTGAAAATAGAAAAAAATATCGAAACTGTCGGCATTTTGCAAAAAAAAATAAACGAAATACAGAAACGGCTACGCATAACGATAGCTACATTTGTATAGATATCGATAAATTGTTGACTTTTTATTTACAGATGACCTTTCATAAAGATATCGATGGGACAAAAAGAATTTTTTTTTCGTCGTCAAATCAAGGCATATATCTCGGTCAATTTAAAAGATTTTTTTTCATAAAAATTGGTATAAAACTAGATGAATATATACTTCATAAAATGAGTATAAACCCGATCCTTTCATAATTAGTTGTCTATGAAAAAAATCGCAATTATTGATGACAAGTATCCGTTACGTAACGGAATAGAGGAGGGGATTCCGGCCAAGCGTTACGCGCCTCTTACGTGGGGGGGGGGGGGGGGGGGGGGGGGGGGGGGGTAAAAATTGGGAAATTTGGCGTTACGAAATTTGTGTACGCCCTCTAAGGTTGGTGCTTAAAAATATTGGGCTGAATAGATATTAGTGAAAATTCTACTACTTATAGTATATTTTCTGAATATACTGGCAAAAGGAGAACGGAGGTTTCCGCTCTCGTTTATTAAATATCGAATTTCCAAGTTCATGTAATCTCCGCTTAATCGCATTTTGGTCTCCCAAAATCTTCCCGTAATTCAAAATCCTGCGATTTTCAATTCGAGACCTGCGATAATGCCATTATCACGATAGTGCTCGATACCCTTGGCCCAAGTTGAAAATCTCACGTCCCGTCTCATAGTCACATTATTCACGAACAAACGGAGGGATAAAAGTTTTACCGGCGTTTCTACGGCAGAGGGCCATGTCGCTGACCGAGGTCCACTGATTAGTTTCAGGATTGAAAGCTTCGACGCTCTTCGTCACCAACGGTCCGTCGTGTCCGCCAACGGCGTACAAAATTCCATCGAGGACGCCGACACCAACGCCGCTTCGTCTCGCTGACATTTCCGGCATCGGTTTCCACTTGTCTTTCTCGGGATTGTAACACTCAACGCTCGAGAGACACTGCCTCGAAGCACCGTCGTAACCGCCGACCTTTGGACGAGCGTTAGATAAAAGAAGAACGTTTATAACCCGGCAAGGGTATACATTAAGGTTTGAACTCGGGTCCCGAACGACCCAAGCCCAGCCATGGTTGTTACGCATTATTGACTCAGAAATTCCCTGACTTTTCCACGCTTTCCACACAGCTTTTGGAATTATTCCAGGGAGATTGTGGTCAAACACAAAACAATTTTTTTAAGATCAAATATATGAAAATGTTAAATATCAAAATTAAAATTAAAAAAAATGTAATTGGAAAAATAATTAAAACACTGCGAAGTAAAAAAATACATTAAAAACGGGGATATTAGGATATCTGTGGCCTTTAATTCTGACCACGCAGCCTTCGTGTTTGACCCAAAATAATATTTTTTTCAAGAGTGGTAAAAATCGAAATTTGACCTTTAAGAGGGTTAAACGAGGGTGTTAAGGGGAGGGGAGGGGTTTCAGCGTGCAAAAAAACTCTTTTTTGCGATTTTTTTCATCTATATGGATAGAGTAAATTTATTGAAACCTTTTGTACATTGTTAAGTGGCATTTCAAGAACATTCCGTGAAATTTGTACACGAAAATATCCACAAACAATCCGTCGCCGCGTTTTTCTCGAAACCACTTTTTCAAAGTCCGTGTTCACTGCCATTTGAAAACTACATGACCGATTTATTTCAAACTTGGTACACACTTTCTACATATAAAATACCTCTCCCAACGGTTAGTTTTAGATTTTTTTTTACATTGAGAGGGTTTTCCACCCTCAAAATGGCGGAATTTTCGTGTAAAATAGCACTTTTCACTTTACATGACCACCAAAAATATAGAAATAAAGAAAAAAAATTATCAAAGACCGTTGGGGGGAGGATTTGATGATACTTTGACTAAATTTTAATGGTACTTGATTTCAGATAATTTCTAGCAGAGATACAGTGCACACCGCAAATTGTGTTTTTCCAAAGGCATTCTTGGAAAAGCTTTGTCACCGGCTTGTTTGTGGATATTTTCGCGTACAAATTTCACGAAATGTTCTTGAAATGACACTTAACAATGTACAAAAGGTTTCAATAAAGTTACTCTATCCATATGGATGACAAAAATGCGCAAAAAGTGTTTTTTTTCACGCTGAAACCCCTACCCTCCCCTTAAAGTTTGTATGAGACAACATATTTTTTGTCAGATTTACTTGAAACATGGCATAAATACACTAAAGTACAAATAATTAAACACGTATTTCAGCAATTTCCAAAATTTTACCTCTAAGAGGACCTAACGGGAGTGTCAACGTTTATATGAGAAATCATATTTTTTGACCAGATTTACTTAAAACTTACCAAATTTGTTTTATATTTAACACTATATGTTTTCCTCGCTGTTCGGTGCGTGTAGACAGTCAAATAATACTTTTAACCCCTTAACTGTGTTTGTTTGGGTTGGCATAAATACACCAAACAAATACATGTTTAATTTTTTTTATTGGAGTGTATTTATACCAAGTTTCAAGCAAATCGGACCAAACATATGTTGTCTCATATAAACATTAAAACGCCCGTTTCACCCCCTTCAGGGTCGAATTTCGATTTTTACCAATCTTGAAAAGTCTTATTTTGGGTCAGATATAAAGACTGCGTGGTCAGAATTAGGTGCCACAGATATCGTAATACGGCCTTAAAAGCAAATACAGAACCTGTACTTTATTATAAACAGAATTTTTTATGTCGGTGCCAATAGATAGAAAATAAATATAAACACTTATCTACAATAATAATTGTGTGGTTGTGTATCGACAAATTGAATGCAAATGTATAGAGTCGTAGATTAAATTAGTTTTTAATTTTTGAAGTTTCAATGTTTGGCACCGACATAACTTTTTTTACATAATAAAGAATAATATAAATATTCAAAATATACAAAAATATTTATTTTATTCTTTCAAGTCGGTTTCCTTTTTCGTAATTCTTGAAGGAAGTAAATTCTGGAAAAATTCCAGAGAATTTTTCAAAATTTCGCGAGTTTTCCCTGTTTTTCATATGCGTAACAGCCACGCTGGCAAGGTATTGTATACGCTGTTTAATTACCGCATAGAGAAGCCCTTTTACGACGCCGACACCGACGCTGCTTCGCCTCGTCGACATGGGCGATATATCGCGCCACTCGTGCGTACGCGGATCGTAAACTTCCGCGGAATTCAGTCCCGTCGAACCGTCGAATCCACCAACCTGAAAATGGCTTTTTCATTGTAACGATGTTCCGCGGCATTGGCCCCAAAACTTCGATTCGACTCTGAGATTTTGTTCGAAACGCCTGGGTTTAATTATTTAACGATTTTGCTGAGGGATGTTTTGGAAGAAAAAAGATAGCCGTTGTATGGGAAAACAAATCCGGGTAAAAGTAGCCGAAAATTTAAATTCTCAAATATGTGTTCTAGATGTAGAGTCCGTCGTAAATGACACGAAATGGAGACAAAGCCTTGAATTTGTAGTGAAAATTGGTTTTCTCTATGGCCCATCTCCATTTGTTAATCTTTAAGGGGCTAGGCTACTCTGCCGCCATATGAAAGAAGGTCGCATTTACAAAAAAATCGAAAATGCGTCTTACTATACAGAACGATGGGAAAGTTTGTACTGATTCCAACGATACGAAAAAGCGCATTTTCGATTTTTTTGTTGTAAATGCCGCCTTCTTTCATGGCGACCGTACTGTGAAAATGAAGAACACTCGTTCGTCGCTTGAGGCAACGCAAATTAAAGAGGAAGGTTCAACCTATGGCGCAGGAATCACAGATTAAAGGTAAACATGATTGCAACGATATAACTGGTAGTAAAACTTTAAGGGGTTATACCAATGTGGCACTTTCAAAAAATCGATTTTTTGCCTTTCTCGACAGTTTATACTTGCAAGAATATCATTATCATTTATATAATTTATATCAATATCATTTTATCTTGCAAAAATCGATAGTTAAACCTTTAAACGCGTTTTTCTCGAAATGAGATTCTTCAAATTTGCTGACATTGTAACTCAAAGAGCAATTATCCGATTGACTTGAAATTTGAACTGAGTGCTCTTGAATATATTTACTCTACAATGACGTGAGATATTTTTGATTGGATGAAAATTGACGATTTGGCATTGAAAAAAACGACCATTTTATAGGCAAGAAGACAGACTTTATTCATAACTACGCCATTTTGTTAGATTTTGATATTTTTCGAAAATCCTACGTCATTGTACAGGAAATGCCTTCCAGTTTAACCACATTTTTTCTTTTTTCGGTTTCAGCTACTCAATCGGTCGGAATCATGTCAGCAGTGGAGGAACTTTTTTTTGGCGCCTCCGAAGGCAGCGCATAAGTCGCTTGGATCTCAATATTTGTCTATAAAAAAATTATGTAATATAGGTCAAATATAGCCAAATATATTCTCAATTTTCCGAAACATTTAATTGAGTACTTTTCTTCCAGACATTCCCGAAAATCACCCAAATTTTCAGCGTTCACACTGGTGAACCCCTTAAACGCCTTTTCTCGAAACTATATTTTCCAAAACGGTGCACACGATGTCTCGACATCTAATTCACGGATTGGATTCAAATTTGGTACACTTATTCAGTGTCATAGTAGTTGATTCATGACCTTTTTTCTTTTTAAGGGGCCGGTCCACTTAGGAAATTTCAAAAAATCGAAAGCAAACAAGACTTGAAGAAATCGATGATGATGAGCAATCAGAAGGGACTTTGTACGGTGCAGGAATTGCCGATTGAGTTTAGGTAAGAGTTTTTCATAGTATAAACTTCAAACGCGTTTTTCTCGAAACAACGTTTTCAAAATCTAGCTCCATCGTATCTGTGAAACTAATGAACCGATTCTCTTGAAATTTGAACCACATATTGTAAACATGATTCACAACAAGATGACCCTCGATGGTTCTACAATCTTCATTTTTACCCTTTTTTGCGAAAAACTGCGAAAAAAACGCGTTTTCAAAACTTTTTTCGTTTTTCATCTGCTATTTTTTCATTTTTTGATAAAACTTTATATCCGCGGGTCATTTTGTAGCTGGTGTCATACTGAATCTAATGGACTTTGATTTTTTTGTTTCAGACAAGCCGTTGCCGAGTTGTGACGGAGCTACCTAGCACACCTATTTTTGAGGCGTTACGTTAAACTATAGTTTTTGTACTTAAAAATGAATAAAAATCAGTTTAATTTTTTTAAATGTATTTCAAAACTTTATTTATCAAGCCCAACAACTTTCATATTCATATCTTTTATAAAATCCTATTAAAAAATCGCGAAAACAGCCATTTTTCGTGGCTCCAAAGTGGACTGGCCCCTTAACATTTTTTTTCATTAGTTATTAACAATTTTTCCTAAAAAAAACGAAAAGAAAATTTAGTTTTCTTTTCTTTGATGATTAACACGATAACAAAAAAAAAAACTCGGTCAAGTCTTAGCCGATATTATCTATTTTAAGAATAGAAAACTCATTTTTGTTGTTCCAAATCGACTGGGTGGCCAAAATCAACTACATCGTTGAGGCCCTCATGTTGAAAGGTCTTTCACAAGATTGTTTATAACTCCTTTAACTATGAATAATTTTTCATGAAATTTGGTACACAACTTTTTGTTAATATACGTACAAATCAATTTCCAAACAATTTTTCAATCATCTCGTGTATTCGTTCAATGTTAATTTTCTTTAAATAATCCTGATTTTCGAGTCGTCACAGTAGCCTAACCCCTCAACTTTATCAGGACAAAACTGTCGCCGTACGGTTTGGCAACGATGTCTGGGAGTTTCTATACCTCGGTAAGATATGCACCCAATTGTCATATTAAATAAAAACATAATTTCTTTCAGAAAGCTCGTTAGTTAGTCCGTGCTCGTCGGAAAAACGCAATTTTACAAACATCGATATTTATCATTATTTGGCGCGTGACATTTTTCAATCAATGCCGCACATGTGGCGGATCGAAGCTCTCCAAATGGAAAAACGTTTTTTTTTTTCTTTTTTACCCGAAAGAATTATTTTACTGTAACGGCAACATATTTACTTGAAAGTATTCGCTAATTGTTTTTCCATGAATTATTTGAGATTTTTCAAACGAGCAGTTATAAGAATAGGAGCGAACACTGTGCGGTGATAGACGGAAGGACAAATTTGTCGAAATTACTATCAAGATTTGCTCGTTGAACGAGGAGGAGTTTAACGAGTCGACAAAAAGATACGTACCGCGTAAATGCAATTGCCGAGAACCGCAACACCCAGTGTGGATCGTCTTGCTACCATTCCTGGGCAAGCTGACCACTGATCGCCGGATGCGTCGTAAACGTCGACCGTTCGGACTCTCAGCGATCCGTTGAATCCGCCGACTGCGTAAACCCGACCTCCCAGGACGGAAAGTCCTGAAGTATGAGAAAAAGAACAAGAATGCACAGCATTAGTAAATAGATACAAAGGGCTCGAATTATAATTTCATTTCGATCAAGGAGAGAGATACCTTTGGGCGATGAAAAAATTTGCCGATTTTCATGATTGTTTTTCAAGGAAAGATTTCTTCACCATTTTTGAGACTTAAGGTATGTTTTGTAACTACTTTTGGCTGTTACGTGGTATTTTTTTTATTTATTAATGTTTCAAAATGGCAGAGGTACGGCATGGTTTTCTAAATTGCATTTTCAAAACTGGCATGACGTATAGTTGAAAAACTAATCGACCGGTTCTGATGTAATTTAGAATAACTCTTTCTAGACTTGTTGTCTAAAACATGAACCTCACTGTTTATGAAAATTTAAAGAAAAAGGAATTTTTTATTGCAAAATGTAGCCATTTTTTTCGGAAAATTTAATGTTTTTGTTTCAGAGCGTACCAGTTAATCGATTTTCGATATTTTCCACTTTTTCTTGGTCCATATTCTGCGTATGAGGGCTAATGGGAGAAAAATCGTCGTTGATTTTTTTTTTCAAACATCCGCCGCAACTCGTTTAGAAGACCTCGGCAATTCTTTTTCTTGCTATGGAAGTTTTTTAAAGATTTAAATCTTCATATTTTTTTAACGAAAAACTGTCGTGAAAATGGGCTAAAAATTCAATACTTTCTTTTCGAACCGCCGCCATTTTGTCAATTTTTATTTTTTTTAACCTCCATAACGAGATAGCGGCTTTCATACTGATTAATAATCTTTTTACAAATTTTGCTTCAGATAATATTGACGGCCACAACCGTGTACACCGTGAGGACTCCTTTTTTTCGAAGATATGTTCAACGGTTTAAAAAAATGTACAAAAAATAAAAATAAACGTTTAAACATTTATTTTATGTTCTTCATGAGTGCTTTGATTTGACACAAAAAAATCACACTGATGATGTGTATTTTAACCATCTAAAAAAAATCGCGAACATCAGCTATTTTTCCGTTACACTGTGATGATTCCTTGATCATCGATTTTGCCACGATTTTGATACAGTGGATCAATTCGACACAGATAGTACTCCATCCACCTGCCATTAACAACCCTTTGGTCGATTTTTATCGAAAAAGATCAGGCATACAGTTCAAACATTTCTTAATATGTCTGCACAATTACAATTTGGAAAATATCATATTAAACCGTTTAAAAAAATTATTGAAAATATTCAATTTTCGAAAAATGAGCATATTGCGAAAAATTCGTCCAGGTCAAAATGACCCAGTGTATCAACGTAGGGTTAATAGAGAAAAAACAAAAGTAACAGCTAAAAGTAATAATAAAACATACCCTAAGTCTCAAAAATAGTGAAGAAATCTTTCCTTCAAAAAACCATCAAAATCAGCCATTTTTTTCTCACCTAAAGGTATCTCCCCCTTAAGGCCTTAGGGGACTCTCGAGGCCGAAAAAATAGGCTTTTGGGGATTTTTTTGCAGAAAAACTACAAAATAAATCGAGATTACAAAAAGGGTGTTTATCATACATATCATTGACTGTATACAATAATGTTTTGAAGCGATCAATTTCAAAACGGCGTTTATCTCAAAACGGATTTTTTTAAGTCGGCCGGAAACATAACTCAGACAATTTTCAACCGATTCACTTGAAATGTTGAATATATCTTGAAAAATATGGTATGTACGATAAACACCCTTTTTTGTAATCTCGATTCATTTCGTAGTTTTTCTGAGAAAAAAAAATCCCAAAAAGCCTATTTTTTCGGGCTCTAGTGTGGCGTAACCCTTTAAATATAGCGATTGGAAAATCATTCGGAATATCCTATGAGTGGCTCACCGGCTCTGCACCGTCGCGTCGGCAACTCCGACACTTGATACCACTGTTCCTCCTTGAAGTCGTAACACTCGACGCTCCTTATGGCCTTCGGGGCCTGGCCACCGACTACGAGTAATACTTTCGGCAAACCCCGGGGTTGTCGTGGTTTCGTTCGTGGCGATTTGAATAGAGACTTTTGTTCGCCCTTAAGCAAATGATACTTCAGCGCCTCGATGAGAAAATCTTTGCCTGGGTCAAAGAATTTGCGGGTTGATCGTCGTTACTTGGAACGAAAAAAAGTACAGTAAGTTTTGCGTTTCTGTCGTTTTACATTGCAAGTTTGCCTTGAGGAGAGGTTCCTCCTCGACTCGTTGGACGAGATAGTCCTGCGACAGTAGCGGCAACCTCACGTGTTCCATCAATTGCGCCAGGAAGCTCTGACGCTTATCGAGATCCGAGTGCACCCACGATATGACGCACTCGAATACTTTCTCCTCAGAGGGTACGGTCAAACGGTCGCTGCATATCAGTGTCGCCACTTGTTGCGGCGCTAGAGTCAGAAATTCCTCACCCTCGACGACTTCGCTGAAGGCAAAACGAAAATTAACATTAAAATCTTTGAACCGAGCGCAGTGGAGACATTTTTAGCGCCCCTCAAGCAGCGTCGGACTAGTCCGAGAGTCGAAGCCTCCGGCTATCACGAACAAAAATCTTACGAGAAGTGTTGCTCTATGTAGCTGTCCGCGTGGGACAGCAATTCCAGGCAACCGTGCAGATCGGCGAAAGCTCGGATTCCCAAACAATTGGAGGGATGCAACTGGGCCTGCAAGAAGTCGCAACAAGCGTCTCTGACGTCCGTCAGTTGAAGAAGATTCGCAGCTGGCAACAAGACTTGAACGTTTTCCTCGCCGACATGAACCTCCGCCGAATAAACGTAATCGACCAACAATTCCAGGGCCGAATGATCGACGCCTTGGAGCTTTATTCGCTGCTGATCTCGTTCCTCGAAACTCGTGAACATGGCGTAAAAGTAAGGGCTGCAAGCCGCGAGGACCATCTTGTGAGCCGGAATGTCGTTGCCACCGTCCGCGACCAGAGTTACGTCGCACAAGAAATTTTGCCTGTGTTGGAAATAAAATCATTTATTCGTACGGTTCATTCTGTACTATAGAAAAAGCAACCTCTGAGGATTTGTAAAATTCACCCAAAGTCCTAAGGATTCGAGGATACCATTCAGCGCTACAATGCATAGGAGGAAAACTTCTTTGGTTCTGATACCTCTTCATACGCGTAATATACGCTGTACTATTGAACGAGGCGGTGCACGTCCGTAAATTTTATCTTCAAAGGGGGACTAAGGATTTTTAGACAATGGGGTGAATTCATAATCTTCCGGTGTGTGAAATCATTCAAGCACTTACACCTAGTTGAATTTTTTTTTAATATCCATTTTTTGTTTTCGACGAATTCTCAAAGTATAACATTTAAGGTAGTACGAGCGTGCAATCTTGATTTCTATACATTTTGTTCAAATTTTAACCAGACATTGTTCATACCATTATGCATGTTTGAGTGAAATTTCAGAACAGTCGACTATTTAGATGAGAGATAATGGGTTTTAAAATTGCAACTTTGAACACTGCGGGGTCTGCATTGAAATTTAGACAGAATAATTTTCCGTAAAAAATATTTGTCCTCTATAATAAGAAGACATATGGCAACACCGCATCGTTTCACGTATCCAATGACGTGAGTTTGCGCGGCATATTTGAAATAATACTGCAACACAAATTTTGATTTGGAAGTCATTTTTTATCGAACACAGTTTTTAATTAGTTATGAATGAACCAACACTTTCATTTATTAATGAAGATAACATAAAAATATAAAATATTAATATTTATAATGCAAATACTTTTTTATGACAACATTTTTAACTTTAGGAACACGATAATTGTTTTTTTCTCGAAATATTGAACAATACTGTTCTTCGGTGTTGCCATATGTCTTCTTATTATAGGGCATAAATCTTTTTTACGGAAAATTATTGTCTAAATTTCAATGCAGACCCTGCAGTGTTAAAAGTTGCAATTTTAAAACCCATTATCTCCCAATCTAAATAGTCGAATGTTCTGAAATTTCACTCAGACATGCACAATGATATGAACAATGTCTGGTTGAAATTCGAACAAATTCTATAGAAATGAAGATTGCATGCTCCTACTACCTTAAGGGGAGATAAACACCTAGATCGTCAAGGTCGAGGATTTAGAAGCTATGAACATTCCGTCGACCGTAGAAGGCCTACATTATGGGCCTGGTATCGATGATTCCATGTAAGTTGACAAATTTCGTGACTTATTCATTCCCAAATTTTCAAACGCGTTTTTCTCAAAACCACGTTTTTCAAATCGGTACCCAAAATTTCTCGAAAACCAATGAACCGATTGCCTTGAGGTTTTTTGTGGTTATTCTATACACCATTATCTAGTACTTGTCATAGAATTTTTTTTCCGTTACCTAGTTTTTGTTTTGTAGGGGAAATAATAACTAATTTTTGGCCCAAAAATCACTATTCATGTTCAAACGTCCGCCATTTTGTCATAAATCGATATTTTCTAAATCGGCTATGACAAGTATTAGATTATAGTATCTAATTTAATAATCGTTTTGGTTTTTTTTCAGATGATTTTTGAAGAAACGCCAGTGCGTACCGTGTACGCAGTTTTTTTTACGACGCCTCAAGGATCATACAATATCCTTGTATATTTTTGATATTTTTAAATAAAGATAATTAAACATTTTTTTGAATGTATATACTTTTAGGTAATTAAAACCCCAATCCGAAATTTCAAATAGTTTTCCTTGAAAAAATTCACAAAAATGACCTTTTTCCGGCTCCTAGGTGTATATCTTTCCTTAAACAATATTATCTGAAAATTTCGAGTCGATCCGTTCAAAATTGAGGGAGTTAGGGGCGATTATAGGTAGGTTCGGCGAACTAGCATGCTTTAAACGCGATTTACTCAAATTGACTTTTTCAAGATCGTTGACCACGATATCTAAAATTCACTGCACCCATCAACTTCAAATTTTACAAGTTTCTTTACCATATCAATTTTCTTGACGGATAGTTTTTGTTTTATCAACAAAAATAGAGCATTCTTGACTATAATGACTAGTCTAGTGACTAGTGGAATACGGTGGGAGATGTACTAAGAGGGAAGACTCCGTACAGTGAAAACTACGATTTAAAAAAACAAAAAAAAGCTGGAGCAATATTTCCACGAAAAATCGATACTTTCACTTCAGATCGCGGGCGATTTTTCAAAAATCAATATTTTATTAAGGGTCATCGCAGTGTAAAATTATCAAGAAAACGATTTTTTGTTTAGCATTATCCGATAGTATAGATAGTTATAAGCATGCTGTTCAATTTTTGGGGCGAATTTCGAGTTATTCCGGCTGCTATAGCCTTTCTCAGAAAAAGAATTCGACCTGGCGCGGACGGACGCGTTTTTCCCGAAATGTCGCTTTTCAAAATGGTGTACACTCTCAAAGGAAGACTTTTCAAGCTATGCATCTCAAATTTTGACACAACATTCTTCATGCCATTCTTTATTTTGCTATGGAAGCTTTTGTTTTTTAAATATTCATACTTTTTTTTAACGAAAAACTGTCGAAAAAATATGTTAAATTCGATCCTTTTTTCCAAATCGCCGCCATTTTGTCAATTCTTATTAAAAAAAAAAAAAAAACTTCCACAGTAATCCGAAAACTCCAAATAATCTGTTTACAAATTTTGTTTCAGATAATATCTATGGCCACAACCGTGTACACCGTGAGGACTCCTTTTTTTCGAATACATATTCAATGGTTAAATAATTTCTTTTTTAAATAAAAATAAACCTTCAATAATGTATTTATTGTTCTTCATGAGTGCTTTGATTTGACATAAAAAATCAGACGGATTAGCACATTTTTAAGCACTGAAAAAAAAAATCGCAAAAATCAGCTATTTTTCGACCCGTTACACTGTGATGATCCCTCAAATCCTTCGTCCAAGCACCAGATAATTTCATACGAAACGAAATGCGGTTTTTTAATTTCGTATGATTTGTTTCCGAGCCGCAGTGTATCATTGTATTTACCACATTTATGAATATTATCTTCAATGCAAAAATTGTAAACGATACTTAAAACCGTACTGTTTAATGTGAAAAAAAAAAATGTTGATAAACCGCACATATTTTCCCACATAAAATGTACGGAAATTCCTCATTTTTTGGCCTCAAGCTGGCTGCGCAAGAGTCTACAGAAATGGTCATTACCCCCATTCGAATACCGAAAATAATCGTTATATGATGAAGTATAATTTAACATTTGCATTAAGGTATTCCTTTCACGAACCCAAATAGTTTACACTTAACTAATTGTCGTCTACAATTAAGTAAAAATGCATCCCAGTATACTGGTAAAATTTCAAGCCAAGTTACCGAAACTTTAACGAAAAATTACGGCCCTAAAAATCCTCTCATTTATACGGCACTTTATGGACACGTCAAGCCAGCCACATTTCTATCTAATAATTTATACACTAAAGAACTCTAGATGCCTGGTATAAACTGCTCACAGGTGTGAAAAAGTCTAAAGATTCCGTAACGACAATAAAAACAGAGGCTCACCGAACGTTTAAAGAAAATATTAATGTTAAAACTTGGAAAAATGTGACTAGCGAAATTTTCGTAGCAGCGACATTTTCAATAAATGTAAAAATGTCTTAATCTACTAAATTCGCACGAAATGTTTTATTCTAGTTTATCATTGTGTATAATAATCCATTGTAACTTATTTTTTTATTAAGCGCAATTGTAATTTACCGATTATTCAGAAGGCCCTGCTAATGCCATCACAAAATACGGCCATCCGCGAAAGGAATACCTTAAATCGCACGATATGGAAGTTTGCATAGTTAGAGCGCAACGAAAATCATTTATTTCCATTGCAATTTTCTTTGACACATAAACACACCGGCAACTTTATGTTAAGATCCTCATTAAAAAAACCTACAACCTAGATCTATCAAAAATGATTTTGGATAGGGATAAAGTTGGAGAAGAAAATGAAAAAGTATTTTCGTTGCATTCCACCGATGGGAAAGTCAACAGCGTTAGATCGACAAGGAGGAATCGCGTAGACGTACTTTCTCATAGCGTTCATGACGTCGAACGCTCTGTTGGTATGATGATGATTTCTGTAGGGTGGCTTGTCCTTTCCATTTTCCCTCGGCATGTGCTTCTGGGAGCTCTCGTCGAGAGAATTCTGGCTGGCGTAGCGGAGCAGCAGGCAACTGAAGAAAAACAAAATCTTTCGAATGAGCAATCGCGATCGAGATAAATTGTTGGAACAAAACTGCAAGGCCCAAAAATAAACAAAACCCAAACGAACGATTGCAATATCTTTCTCGACGTATGAGACGTCAAAAGCTTGGAGAAAAAAAAAACAATGGAGCGAACTCACCTGCCAACATTGTCGGCGTCATTGTTCGGATTTTGACCCTGAATCGTTCCGCTCGGTTCCATCTTCCCGTTTTTCCTGCCCTTCCGTCAATACTAGGCCGAATATTTCCGCTCGAGTCCCGTATACATATATGGACGAAAACACGCGCGACGCGTTCTAAACGAGCGAACGAGGGTAAATGAGTATGCCGAATGTCATAATTCGCGCAAGTGTCTTGCTATTGAAGAGCTCGAATCTGTGATGAGAACGAGGTGTTCATCTCACGAGATCAGAAGCGATTGTGGAGAAGGGCGAGGGGTCCGTTACCGCGGAACAAAACATCGCGAGTGATGAATGACGAAAACAAAAACACTGACAAGGGACGACGAGTCGATAACAAGCTGAACAATTCTCGTGAACTCGCCGAACATTCGATGTCAAGCCAATGCGACGTTGCGTACGACGATGGTCGTTTTCGACAGCCCGATACAAGTTTGGCGTCGAACGCGAAGTCACTGTAATCGCGCGCGGCTCCGAGACGAAGAGGAAAACAACAAAAACGCTCAATGGCCGCAAGAGAGGAAACTCTCAGCTGTACTGTGCTCGTCACGCTCGTCACTGACGACCCTGTCGCCACTGCACCGAGACTTTTGACTTTATCCCACGCGCGCGCCATCTCTCGGCAATCCGCGAAAGCTGCGGGCCAATTTTCAGCAGCGCGGTAGAACGCGCATGCGCGTTATCCCTTGCATCGTAGTTTCTTCTAGCGTTCTTGGCGTATCAGAATATTCAACGGTTTTTTCGTGTTGCTCGTTTGTGAACGGGCGAAAGTATACGTCGGGTTAATTGACAATTATCCGAGGTTGTAGAAACTTTTATCAGTCTTTTTCAATCCAATTAATATTAGTGTACGAGATCCCGCCTTCCGGGTCAAATGCGGCAGCGTTTTCGCGTCAGTTCAAACGATGCTCAACGTTTTGCTTTGATCTTTTTGTTTAGGGAGTTTAAGACCGGTTCCCTTATATTGGGACTCTCGTCGAACGATTTGACATTTGAAATCTCGAATTTGCTTCTTTTGTCCAGTAAACGCGGTGATAATTGGTAGGATCACGTTACAATTGGTGAAAATGTATGATTGTCGGCTAATCGAATCGCGATGGAAAAGACGGGCATGCTTTTGTTTCGCGGACATTTTAAGGATCAAGGCCCATGACGTGACGGTGTGAGAGCGGGGGGGGGGGGGGTGTCATGAAAAAACCGTGAGCGGTTCGAGCGGGCTACAAAGGTAATCGCGTTGGAAATCGTTTCGCGTAATGACAATTATCGTCGGCGTCGATAGAAGGAAGCCACGATTCATCCGAAATTTACAACCCGTATCGGACGATGCAAAAAAAATATATATCGATGCTGAAAGTGTTGCTTGATTGTTGCCAAAATGGAGATCGCGAAGAAAAAAAATGCCCAGAATTCGCGGCCAGGGGGCGTACACAAATTACGTAACGCCAAATTTCCCAATTTTTGCCCCCCTCCCACGTAACAGGACCGTAACGTTTGGCAGGAACCCCCCACCGCTCTATTCCGTTACGTAACGGGTGCTTTGTCGTCGATAATTGCGATTTTTTTCATAGACATAACTAATTATGAAGGGATCGGGTTTATACGATTTTTATGCAATATACGTTTATCTAGTTTTATACAATTTTTTATGAAAAAAATGTTTAAAATTGACCGAGATTTGACGCCGAGATTTGACCGCCTTGATTTGACGACGAAAAAAAAATTCTCTCCATTGTTCCATCGATATCTTTATGAAAGGTTATCTGTAAATAAAAAGTCAACAATTCAGCGATATCTATACAAATTTAGCTATCTTTATACGTAGCCATTTTTTATTTTGTTTTTTTTTATAAAATGCCAACAGTTTGGACATTTTTTCTATTTTCAACGCCCTTTTTGTATTCAAGCAGTCTTTAACAATAGTCATTATCAACATTTTAAAAATCGGCTACGTACAACCTTAGTCACCGCGATTACAAAAATGCCAACAAAAAAATTGAAAATCGGTTGATAAGTTTTTGCGTACTCGCTGGGACAAGGTCGAAAAAAGTAATTTCGAGAAAAACGCGTTCAAAGTTTTCGTTCCGTTTTTCTTGATATAAAGCTATGTTTTTCTAGAATATTGATAACTACATTGAAGTATCTAGTCGCGGGCGATAAAACGGTTCTTCGCCTTCATTATATTTCACAAAATAATAAGAGCCTGTACTTCATCGATTGTGAACGATGCCACACCTGTAGGGACTGAGGGCACTAACCGGTCGCGCTACCTGTTCTTCTAAAGTGACTGTAATTCCGTCAATTTTCGGACTTGTGAATAAAAATGTTGCCAACATATTTTTCAATATACGTACTTTCAAGAATTATAAAAACAGAAGACATTTTTTTTTTAATTTTGCTCGGGATAAATGGGAAAGCTACTGTGCAAGTAGTAGCACTTCCCCCCTCAATTGACATTTCGTATGGAAAGCTGTTAACGTTACGCGGTAAAATTGTGCGCGAGTTTAAAATGAAAAACTTGAACATGCAGAAATTTTGCTATTGCTGGCAGTTCTGAAATCGTGACGTAAGGCAAACCTTGATCCCCCCCCCCCCCCCCCCCTTGAAACCTGTTGAATTAACAAATCATCTTCGGGATTTGGAAAATCTACAAGGGTAACGGTTCGGAGGATATTCAGAAATAAATATACATGTATATTCCATCCATATATAGACGTACGAGTGTGTAATTTATTTTCAAACATCAATTATCGACGTCTAAACGTCCTCTCTCTCTCTCTCTTTCTCTCTTTTTCTCTCTCTCTCTCTCTCTGTCTCTCTTACATATTCGCTGGTGAAGTTACCAATTCAAGTTAACACGACGACTCCAAAAAGCATCGTTAGGAAAGGCCGAGCGTTTCTCTTATTATTTTCTGTATAGATTCGAGTCAGTCGAGCGTATCAGAATGCACGATCAAGCACGAGAGAAAAGAAACATATATATCTATATAAAATAAAACGCGCGTGTAACTCTCGTGCTGTTTTTCCTCGCTCCCTCGTCAGCCCTAATAATTTTTCGTCCCCTCGATCACAAAAAACACGCGAAGCTCGTACGCGTGTCACGCTGTACATCAGTAACGATACAGTGCACGACACGCTGATCCTTTTTTGTGTCTCTTCTCGAGAGGCACGCGTTAACACGCGCTGTGACCAGTACAGCGTGCGTTTTTAGGCAAAACAAAATGGCGAATCCTTGTTTATGCGTACGTATTGCGCGCGCAGCGCGAATCTAGTGTTTTCTCACCGCCAACGCACGTATGTAAATATATATACACGTAAGTCCGAACGTGGCTTGAACGTGGTAGTAAAAAAGAGCGTTTTTAATCGAAAGTAAATCAGTTCACGAAGTCTTATGGATTCACGAGATTACTTCGAGGCTCGCGGCTGAACGTGAGTTGCATACTTCCGGAATACGAGGACAAAAAATCCCTATAATCAACGATTCTATATTAAGTTACTTTTCTTTTCTTTGTCAATTAAGGGGTTAGGCTACTGTCAAAGTGACGA
This sequence comes from Ophion ellenae, assembly GCA_963210295.1. NCBI lineage: Eukaryota > Metazoa > Arthropoda > Insecta > Hymenoptera > Ichneumonidae > Ophion > Ophion ellenae. Next base: position 36,150,785 of record OY723391.1, on the reverse strand, counting down.
CCGTTCGTTCGCCGCTTGAGGCAACTCAAATTGAAGAGGAAGTTCCAACGTATGGTGCAGGAAGTGCAGATTGAAGGAAAACTTACGATTACAACGATAGAACTGCTGGTAAAACTGTAAACGCGTTTTTCTCGGAACTATGTTTTGCAAAACGGTGTACACGATTTCTCGACATCCAATGACCGGATTGACTCGAAATTTGGTACACTCATTCAGTGTAGTAACAGTTTAGTCTTGACCGACGTTTTTCTTCTTAACATTTTTTTTCTACAGTTATCAACAATAATGTTTTGTGTCTTAAAAAAATCGAAAAAAAGTTCAAAATTTTTTTGATCATTGAAACACGATAACAAATAAAAGCTCGGTCAAGTCTTAGCCAATATAATCTAATTTGAGAAAAAAAATCGTTTTTTGTTTCAGATCAACCGGGTGGCCGAAAATCAAGTACACCGTTGAGCCCCTCATGGTGTTGAAGTTTGCATCATTGGAACGCAACGAAAGTTCTTTTCTACACTTTATTTTCCTTATTTTTATTATTGCAGGTCTTTTTTTTAGTAGATTTATAGTGTAGATCGCTAAATACATATCTTGAAAAATGGTTGAAGGAGTTTTGTTGGCAAAATGCGCCAAAATAAATAAAAGGAATTCAGAGATATTAATTTATCATTGCATTCCATTGCAGAGATTTATCATTGCATTCCAACGATGCAAACTTCAATCTCGTGAGCCGCTCACGGTCGAAGGTCCTTCACAAGATTGTCTATAAGTTCTTTAATTATCATTTTTCAAATGAAATTTGGTACGCATCTTCGTTGATCTACATACAAAATAAATGTCCAAACCATTTTTCAATCACCTTGTTCCTTCAAAATTTATTTTGTTCAATAACCCTGATCTTCGAGTCGTCCCGGTAGCCTAACTCCATAAATAAATGTCTCGGAATCCCGAAAAACTTCGCGAAACAATTTTAAGCCCAAAGCTGTACATTTTATTCTACTCTGACGAGTGAGACATATTCGGTGGGTCGAATCAACAGCAAAAAAAGTTTACATGGAAAGTCCTATTAAGATAATCTCGAATAATCTCAGCTAATCTATAGATGTATATGTACACTTGGAACAACATGTACGGTTCGACTAGGGCTTCGGAGAATCCGCACCCATTTTGCCAAGCCGTCGTAACACTCTATTAGGAAAATCATTCTCTCGCACATCGCGTCATTCTCGTAGACATTATTATTATTATTATCGTTACAATATAGGCGTGTACCCTTCAGAACTGAGCATTTTTAGTAAATCGTAATAAACGGCAATTTCGTCACTCCTCCTCATTATAATTGAGAAAAGAGGGTTAGGAGACCGCCACCCGCGATTCTCTTTTTCTAGGTTTTTATCTTCGAAACGTATTCCGATGTTACGTATCGTGTTTTCATTCTAGCAGTCGCCGAGGTCGCATAGCACACGCGTGTAAATAACTCGTCTCTCGGTGAAAAAACGGGAACCTACATAATTTAATTTACAGGGTGATTCGCTAAAAATTCGACACTCGAAAACGAGGCATTGCGAAACATCTATTATAATTAAAAAATTGTATGGGAAAAAGGTCTACGATTGACGGAGAAGATTTTGAATGCGTTATGTAGTACAAATTATGATTTGTTTCCGGCAACGCTATGCCGACTATCCGCCTTGAGTTGATTTCCGTTTTAGAGTTATATATATATATATATATATATATATATATATATATATATATATATATATATATATAAATGACCTTGAAATACTTTTAAAAAAACTCTAAAACGGAATACTCGAGACGGTAATCGACGTGGCATCTCCGGAAGCAAATATTAATTCGTTTTATTTGTTTCATCATAATAATAAAAATAGGAAAAAATGCATAGGACTAAATGCAATTATAAATATTACGATGTAATAATTACTGGTAAAAACGTTATTAGTGTATTGTTATCACTTATCTGTAGCTACAATGGATTTGAATCAAATTTTTGTTTATAATAGTAATAGCAAAAAAATAAAAGAACAGGGATCGTATCAAGGCGGGTATATACACACAGACACACACACACACACGCGCGCACACACTCACACACACACACACACACACACACACACACACACACACACACACACACACACACACACACACACACACACACACACACACACACACACACACACACACACACACACACACACACACACACACACACATATATGTGCAGGGTGAGGCACATAGTGTTACAGAGCAATAGCACTATTGATCATATTCAAAAATGTTTCAGACAAAAGTTTCAGTGTTCGAAAAGGCTGTCATACTGGACCACCCTATTTTTTTATCGGTGGAGGCGGTGAAGCTACGTCAAGGTCAACTCCACTTTTTTAAACGAAACCAAGCATTTTTTTCGATGACATTATCACCGATTTTAAGACGAATTCAGTGACCTACAACACAAGGGCATTCCAGTCACGCAAAGTATGCAAATAGTCGAAAAATAAAAAAATATCGGAATAATCACTTTTAAAGGATGCACTCACCTTGGTTTGGGTCTACCTACAGAAGATGGTCGAAGTGATGACCCTCGACTTGTGAGCACTTGTTAATTCGCTGATGAAAAGACCGTCTAACTTCAGCCAACATTTGTGGTGTAATTTCGGTACATGCTCGGCGTATTCTTTCTTTTATGTTGTCAGGCATGGTAGGTGCTACCGCCATTACGCGTTCTTTGGCAAAACCCCATAAAAAGTAATCTGGTGATGTTAGCTCTGGCGAACGAGGTGGCCAAGCTGCAGCGTCGCCTCGTCGTATCCACTTTTCACCAAAAATCTCATTCATCACTTGTCGTGAACACAGGGCATATTGGGGTGGTGCACCGTCGTGTTGCATCCATATGTTCATGCGAACATGCAGGTGCACGTCTTCCAGTAATTGACGCAGTACTTTTTGCAGAAAGTTTACGTAAACTTGCCCAGTCAAGCGACCTTCAAAATAATATGGACCGATGACGTGGTCGCCGACAATGCCGCACCAACAATTAACGGACCACGGATGTTGAAATGGTACAGTTCTCATCCATCGAGGATTCTCATTTGGTATCGTAAGAAATGAAAATAGCGATCAAACAAGTGTTTACAAGTCGAGGGTCATCACTTCGAGCATCTTCTGTAGGTAGACCCAAACCAATGTTAGTGGATCCTTTAAAAGTGATTATTCCGATATTTTTCGACTATTTTCATACTTTGCGTGACTAGAATGACCTTGTGTTGTAGATCGCTGAATTCGTCTTAAAATCGGTAATATTGTCATCGAAAAAAAATACATGGTTCCGTTTAAAAAAGTGGAGTTGACCTTGCGTAGCTTCAGTGCCTCCACCGATAAATAAATAGGGTAGTCCAGTATGACGGCCTTCTCGAACACTAAAACTTTTGTCTGAAACATTTTTGGACATGATCAATAGTTTGAGTGCTATTGCTCTATAACAATTTATGTGCCTCACCCTGTATATATATATCTATTCCAAGGTCTTGATAGGCCATTAAAAAGAAGTGGAGGAGGAGGTAACGAGTAGGGTTTTATACTAAATAAACTGGTTGAACAAAAAAAAAACTGAGTCGACGTTCAACGTTTGTCCTTGACTTTTTGTCCAAAATAAATATATCTGGGTGTCTTCGAGTATCTTATTTCTAGTGCCTCACCCAGTGTACATTCACTTTTTTTTTAACATTTTTTCGTCGTCGGAGATCCGAGTTTGCAAAATCCGTAGCTTTTTATATTTTTCCGTAGAAAATTTGTAATCCATCCCGACTCAATTGACGTTCTGTACAAGGATTGTTGCTTTTTTCTCTAGTCGGGCACGCGAGGCTGAAAAAGGACGATCTTTTTTTTGTCGTTCTCGTTATCCCACGTAGTCAGAATACACGCGCTTTTTTCCCCATCTTTTTCCACGAGCAAAAATAATTCGGTGTATCGCATTCACTCGACGGGCGCGCGCGGACTCTCGAAAAAGTATCTCGAACGAGGTAAAAGTTAATTAATTCAACGAGTCGAAATCGTGCTGCTGTTATGACGCAAAGCGACAAGAGCGACGATTCGTTACAAAACGGAATGATTTTTGTTTTTTTAAACATGGTTTTCGAGCTTTTACGGGAGGTCTAGTGAAAGAAGTGACGATGGCGAAGTTTGCTTCGTTGAAATACAATCAAAGTAATGTTTTTCTTCGAATGTCTAATTTTTTTGGAAGATTGAGAAATTATGCTGCGTTTCGTTTAACGGATTTAGAAATACAAAGAAAATCCCAAACTTATTTAGGATCCTCATCCGAAACCTACAAAACAAGAATTTACGATAACGAAAAAAAGTTAAAACATGGCGCTGAAGTTTGCATCGTTGGAAAAAAAACGTTCTTTTTAAATTATCATTTTATCTATTGTCATTTCTATTCCCCACGATCTTTTTTGCAGATTCAGGTCCCCGATGAAGATCCTCAAAAATGTGTCATTCTCGTAGCCTAAATTTGTCAAATGCAAATTAGGGCAATTAAAAAAGACAGTCATTGCATTCAAACGGTGCAAACTTCGTTATTCAAAAATAACTTGACCCTTGGCGAGAAATTCGTGAATTTTTCTTACCATTGAAAAATCCTGACTATATCAGGGACACACGAAATCTTTTTTAAAGTCATTTTGAGACGCTCGTATTATCATTATATTATTTTTCGTAAAAAATCGGGATTTTGATCTTCGCACGCCCGTTGAAGATCGTTTTCGTTCCTCCATTACTACTCTACGCATTCGAGAGAACGGATATTAGTCCAGGAAAAATAGAATTTTGCAAAACCAAAAACCCTAATAATCGATTTTTCAATTGGAATATGTTAAGAGGTGGCCCCTAATTGTAAATCCAAGTTTTTGTCTCGTGGAGGGAGGGGGGGGGGGGGCGTTAGCCGCCATCTTGATGACAATAATAAGGATCTTTTTTGTAGAAATTTATATTTTTCTATAACTTTTATTTGAAACGTTTTTTTTATAGTTAATATTGTTCGAGATATAGTCAGTTGAACACTTATCAATTGTTGTTTTTGTCAAAAATCTTGATAATGGTTGGAGATCCAAAAAAAAATAGTATTCATAAAACTTGTAGAGCATGAAATTCTCTACAAATTTTCTTTGAAACATTTTTCCGTAGAATGAATAGTTAATGAGATGCAGCGCGCTGAATTCTAAACTAGCACGCATACCACAGGGAATGGAGACGCGATATGTCTCGAAAAATGTACATCACAACACGCTGTGTTCTTATATACATTCTGACATTACATATAATAAACGTACAAGATTTTTAGCATTATCGCGGATAAATTAACTTACATGTTATACGATTCCTACACGTAGACATGTCTATAAAGAGACGCGACAGTCTTGGCGGCAAGTATTGAAGAAAGGTAAAGGTACGTCGACGCGTGCTCCACAACAAAGGTGGAATATACGTATATATACATAGCCTGTCTATAACCATGATTGCAACAACTCCTCAAGAAAAGTTCTTAGCCAATGACAGCAATGTTATCAAAGAAACTCGTAAAATCTGGATTTCGCGTGGAACAAGCTGTGGAAGAAGCTGACACACTGATAGTACAAACAGTTATCGAGTTTTCTTCGAATTTCGATGCAGTAAGTATCATAGACGAGGGCGTTGATTTACTAATTTCGTTGACCGCATTGACGCATACGAAGATATTTATTTTTGCAAGCCGGGAAAAGGACGCACTCCAGAATCGCTATACAGCCCACGCTCTCTGAAGCCTGAGTATGGTCAGAATGTTAGAGAAAACATATTATTCCTCCATGCATTCAGTGGTTGTGACACAACGTCAGCTCCGTATAACACTGGAAAAAATAAAGTTCTGACAACATTAAAGAACTACGACGAACTACTGACAGCTGTGGCATTGTTCAAAGATAAAAAAGTGATCCAAATATGATGGCTCAATCTGGCGAGCGCTTTTTCATTGCTCTATACGGAGATAACAAAACCGCACCGTCCATCAAACCCCTCTGGTAAAAACGCTTTGGAAAATTAGCTCGTAAGACAAAGCTCAACTTGAAGCTCTTACCACTAACGCAGGATACAGCACGGTACCATTCTTTCCGAACCTACCATCAGGTTCAAAGTTGGCTGGGATTTCACCATGAACCGGAAGAATGGGGTTGGGAGCGGGCTGCGAATCGCTTATTCCTTGTAACAACCAAAAAAGCTCCCGCGCCATTAAATTTGCTACAAGTTATATTTTTGCAAATGCAAGAAGGATTACGGGGCTGCCTGTGGCTGCCGAAAGAGTGGTTTGAACTGTTGAATTATTTGTTCAAATTGCAACGGTCAAACGTGTGATGACGCACCACCTGCATTAGACGACATCGATGCGACAAATTGCAAGGTGAATTTTCCGTCGTTTGCTTTAAGGGGCTATACCAGTGTGACACTTTTAAAAAATTGATTTTTTTGTGCCTTTTTCGACAGTTTATACTTTCAAGAATATCATTATCATTTATATCAATATCATTTCATCTTGCGAAAATCGATAGTTAAATCTTTAAACGCGTTTTTCTCGAAATGAGATTTTTCAAATTTGCTGTCATTGTAACTCGAAGAGCAATTATCCGATTAACTTGAAATTTCAACTGAGTACTCTTAAATATATTTACTCTACAAAGACGTAGGATATTTTTGATTGGATGAAAAAACGACCATTTTATAGGCAAGAAAACAGACTTTTTTTTTCATAACTACGCCATTTTGTTAGATTTTGATATTTTTCGGAAATCCTACGTCATTGTACAGGAAATACCTTAGAGTTGAACGACATTTTTTCCTTTTTCGGTTTCAGCTACTCAGCCGGCCGGAATCATGTCACCAGTGGAGGAACTTTTTTTTTGCGCCTCCGAAGGCAGAGCCTAAGTCGCTTGGATCTCGATATATTTCTATGAAAATATTATGTAATGTAGATCAAATATAGCCAAATATATTCTTAATTTTCCGAAACATTTAATTGAGTACTTTCCTTCCAAGAAATTCCCGAAAATCACCCAAATTTTCAGCGTTCACACTGGTATAGCCCATTAAATGACACGTAGACAGAAGAAAGGAGCTTTCAAAGCTTTGAAAACCGTCTTTCCGGTTAAAAAAAATGAAAATTGTATAAGCTCATCCTTGATCTTTCAAATTTATTTGTTATCCCTTTTTTTATTCTGTTTTCATTTAAATTTAGAAATTACGGCTGAAATAGCGCGAAGAAGAATGTATGTTCAATGTGTGAATGAATGTTCATTTCATTTTCAAATAATTTCTCAAAATGTTTTCATTATGCAGACTTTTCTCATATCTCCGATATGTCTTTTGGACATAATATTTTATATTGTTAATTTATTATTGTTGTTTTATTTGTTATCAATAACAAATGTCGCCGTCAGCACTATTCGTCATTCTCATGAATTAACTAAGTATCATTGTCCTTTCATAATCAAATTCTTCGATTCTACTTTTTTTGCATGTTTGTAGCAACACTACCACTCATCGCTGATTTCGCATACGTGATGGCACTTTTATTACACTATATCTTATTAACTATTTATTTTACGGAAAAAAGTTTCACATAAAATTTGCAGAGAAATTCATGCTCTACAAGTTTGATAACCACTATTTTTGCATCTCCAACCATTATCAAGATATTTGACAAAAACAATTGAAATTGTTCAACTGACTTTATCGCAAAAAATATTAACTATAAAGAAAAAGTTTAAAAAAAAAGTTATAGAAAATATAGTTTCCTACAAAAAAGGTCGTTGTTATCTTTATCGTCCGACGCGCACCGTTCATGAGCTATTTGCAAAAACGCGTTGTTCAAGATGCGCTAACGCTCGCCACCCCCCGAGACTAAAACTAAGATTTACACTGAGGGGCCACCCTCTAAAATATTCCAATTGAAAAATCACGTATTAGGATTTTGTTGAGCGCCTCGACTTTTGGTGCTAATTTTCCTGGACTGCATATTTCGCTCGAAATATTGGAAAAACCATTTTTTCCCTCCCTTTCCGGATTGCTCGTATCGGATTATTTTTGCCCGGATGTGAAGCGTAGTCGCAGGACGTTCGACACTTACCTCGACGAAGGATCTTGACACACACATGCACACGCACACGCACTTAGCCCGTAAAATCACGTGATATGAGAGTGATATGACACTTTATCTATTCCTAACCTATATTTAACTTATTTTCTTTATCGTCTTCTTCAAAATAGCAATGTCCTTTTTTACACTTCGCTGCACATTCATCTTCACTTCGCGCGTGTCATGGATGGCTCGGGTAGCGGCCGAAAGTGCAAACAGGCAAGTTCTTGCGAGGGAAACTCTCGTCTCCGACGAGTGGACCGAAGTTTCTCTCGCCAGCTTTTTGTTTTAGGCTTCTTTTCGAAAGCCTGCCCTCTTGACTCTGCGCGGATATTGTTACTATTGTTATTTTTATTTCAAATAATATATTATGGTTATTCCTATTTTTATTTATATTCTATCATTATTATTATTAATGGTACTATTATCAGTAAAACAGCGCATGTGTGATATGAAAAAATTCGTCGGATATGTCTACGAGGCAAGAGCTCAGAATTTTCTTCTATCTCTTTGTTTTCATTTTTCTTTTCAACGATTGAAATCCGTGGGGAAAATTTAATTCGAGTGAGATCGCGAGAAAGGATATAACGTCGATCGTAATGACGATGATCATGATCATGATGATGATGATGATGACGAGATGATACATTTAATTTAATTTAATGCTAAGAGCCATTGACCAGAGCAGAGTGGCTTTTTTCTTTTTTTGTTTCTTTTCATTTATGCCACGACACAGCCTATTGAATCGTCATCGATTTTTGGCACAAAATTATTGATTCTTCATTTCTTTTCTTTGTTCATTATCATTGCGGCGTTCGGCGTTGTACACATATACGTGTATATATATATGCAGCTTTTTTCTCATAAGGAAGTCTCTTTATCAATATATATATATATGTATGTGTGTGTGTGTGTGTGTGTGCGCGCCTGTATGTATTAGGCACACATTCACCGTGGATATAACGTTCGTAGCAGCAATAGAATCGCCCCAAGAGCATACATTATACCGGCTCGTGATGAATTTTCAAACACCGCTCGAGTGCTCGATCCGGCTCTCCCTCTCGCTGCCTCCGCCAGTCCTGCGAGGTTATGGAACAAGAACAAAAAACCATTTTTATTTCCCCTGGCGACGAGGCAATTCGCACACTTTTTGCGTACGGGATGACTCGCATGCACGGCAGAAAATAATGACGTTGAAGTTTGCATCGTTGGAATGCAACGAAAATTAATTCTTTTTGAGCGCTCAATTTTTTTTGGCCGATTTATGCTGTGAAAAATCACCCAAACGTTTGCACGTATTTGTATTAGAGATTTATGACCCAAATTCGCAAAAAAGAAGACTATACAATGATCAAATAAAGAAATGACAAATGAAGAAAAAGAATCGTTGCATGCCAACGATGCAAACTTCAACATCGTAGTAAATAACATTTTCACTTGAAAATTCATTAGAATTAGCTTGGTGTGATCCATCGTTGAATGCATGTGAATCTGGGGAATCATCGGTGGAAGGCAACGAAAATTAATTATTTTTAAACACTCCATTTTTCAAATATAACTCATACATTTTCGCGTATTTCTATTATACAGATTATGTTCTATTATACAGGTTGCAAAAAGGGCTTTGGATAATGATCGAAATGAAGAAATTACAAATGAAGACGAAGAATCGTTGCATTCCAACGATTCAAGCCTCAACGTCATTGAAAATAATATTTCCTCTTGGAATTTCACTAAAATGGTTACGTGTGATCCATCGTTGAAGGCATGTGAATTTGGGGAATCGTTCTTGGAATGCAATGAAAATTAATTATTTTTTGACGCTTAATTTTTTTTGCCTACTCATGTACAAATTATTCAAACATTTTCACGTATTTTTATTAGGGTTTTATGACCTACATTCGCGAAAAAAAGGCTTTGGATGATAATCGAAATAAAGAAATGACAAATGGAGAAAAAAACTCGCTGCATTCCAACGATGCAAACTTCATCGCCATAAGAAATGATATTTCCACTTGGAAATTCATTCGAAATGGTTTGATGTAATCCATCGTTGAATGCATGTGAATTTGGTGAATCATCGTTGGAATGCAAATTAATTATTTTCAAGCGCTCAATTTTTGTTTGCGTTCCATGCTGTGAAAAATCAAAAACATTTTCACGAATTTTTATTAGAGATTTATTATCTAAATTTGCAAAAAAAGTCTTTGGATAATGATCAAAATGAAAAGAAAAAATCAGTTTCATTCCAACGATGCAAACTTGACATGCAAGCTGAGATGGCCTCGCAGTTTTTCTAATGTAAATATGTTTGAGGAGGGTCGCGGGAATTCCAGTGGCGAACGGTGCGAGTGAAAGGAGTGAAAAAATAAAAAAAGATTTTTCGTTGCATTCCAACAATGTGAACTTTGACATAATTGGGGTGGAGAGGTTCGATATAGCGGAATAAGCCACGCTCTCATTAGCCGAAGAAATTACAATACATAACGAGGCCGCCGAATTGTTCGACAATTTTGTTGGGCGCTCTCGCTTGTTTTACGTTCACGGAGAGCTGCTTCGTAAATTTCCGGCGAACTTTTCGTCGTACCGCCACGCACGTACGCGCGCATATTTTCGTACAGGTATTACGGCGGTGATAAACGAGGGTAGTTGCGGTGTCATGTCCACGAGTTGCGAGAAAAAAAGAGGAAAGTTTTTGGGGAACACCTGAGCGATGAAGCCCATGAGGGATCGCGGCGAGGGTACATGCGAGGGCTTGATCGAAGCGGTGAGGGAAAATCGTCAGGCACGCGTTCCTATATAATTCAGGGTTGGGGAAAAAAAAAGGGAGAGAAAACAAGCCTCACCGCCAATCGACACGTGATCCTTCCCACGGGATATTCGGGCCGAATTGTCCAAATTGAGCTCTGCGAAAAAGAAAAAAATCACCTCTTTGTTTCGTTTCGACTCGGGCACGATGTGCAGGAGCGTAGGGCAATATTCATTTTCCACTATTTGTTTATGCATCTATTCATTTTTTGGATGATTTATTTAAATATATTTTAATCCATAAAGTTATTATCCATTTTGTCTTTTTTATGGTTTATCATAATATAATTATTGTACATTTAAGAGTTTACACCTAATTGGAATTTTTGAAAATATCGACTTTGGTTTTTGACGGATTCTGAAAACGTACAATGCATACAATACATTTACAAGCTTCTCTTACATATCAAAAAGAGGTGCTTGAACGAAGGAATTTTTTTTCCATGCATATTTTATCAACGAAAATAGAGCGTTTGTTTAATCGAAAGTCGATAATTTTACTTTGGACTGCGGCCATTTGTTAAAAAATCAATATTTTATTAAATCCTCCAGACATTAGATAATTTCATGTAAAAACTACATGCGTTCGATCGTTTTATTTCGGACGATTTGTCTCCTAGCAGCAGTGGTCACCGCCGAGGACGTTTTTCAAATAGCGGTCTGCACAAACCACTGTATGTACCACATTTATAAATATTTTCAATGTAGAATTTGTAAAAGTTACTTAAAATACTTAGATTTGTAAAAGATACTTACTAAGCTCAAAACCATACTCTAAAATGTAAACACAAATCAAAAACCCGCACGCGTCTGCCCAGAAAAAATTCACGAAAATTTCTGTTTTCCAGCTATAAGCTAAGCGTAACCCGTTAATATTATACCTCCATAATTGACCTACTATTCGTTTTCACACTCATTGTTTATCGCTCATTTATTTTAAACTCATTTTCTAAATGCATTATCCAGTCATATATGTACGTTCAAATATGTATTCCTCATTTCCATTGATTCTGTCGCGATGCTAAAAAAAACTCACCGTACAGTCTCAGAACACCGTCCGCTTTTCCAAGACTATTCGTCGATATGCATTTATAGGCAGCGTCGTCCTGTTTGGAGAAGTCTTTTATGACCAGTGTCATGACGATCTGGTAGCCCTTCACGACCTCAGTGACCGTGTATTTCGCTCTGCAATTTCCGTTCCCCGTCAGAATGTCGCCAAACAATTTGGCGAATCAAAGTTAATTCATCGGAAAATAATTACGCGAGGTAAATAACAAGCTAAATTGGATCGTTCGAAAATTCCAATGACACGGTAGCAACGAAGTGGTTCATAAAAATGGAATGCGAATGCCTAGATTTCCGTAGCTCGCCAAGTACACACATAATTACAATGTGAAACAAAAACTTGATTATGTTTAACAAGTTGGCTGATGAATGTATTGGTTATTCAGGTAGTTCCCCGCCGAGTGCCTCTTTCAACGAAATTCACAAAAGTTTGGTGGACGAAAAGAACGGTTATGTCTGGTAATGAAACTTCAAGAAGCTCTGCCATTTTTAACTGGAGATATTTCATATCAGTCAGCCATGTTTTATTTATCGCCTATAGCGATGTCAAATGCTGACACTAGCCCCGGTCTTTTGATATAACGAGAGAACGCGGCGACATATTTCCATGAAAAAAAATGACTGCCAAGGACTATTATTCGGACCAAGTAACTAGCCGTATTAAAAATTGGCACAACGGGAAAAAGGTCGTCGAAGAAGGAGCAGGAGCTTGCACCAGTTTGACTACAAAAAAGACACCCCAAATTAATAGTAATCCAACTGACGGTGTAATCCCAAAAGCGGAAACCGTCTTCGGCGATCTCCGTCTCGATATCCTCCGAAAAATCGTGAGTGCCATCAGTGAAATAGGAGTGATTATCATCCGCTTACCCATCCAGGATCATTTCAACGCCGTTTTTCTTCCAGTAGTTTATTGTCTTTGGGTACGCCTCGACGTAACACCTGAGCGTGGCGTTTGTGCCCAATGGGGTCCCGAGCAGCTGGTTCGAAGCTTTTACTGCTGGTGGAACTGTGTGCGGTGGGCGTATGGGTGCGTGCGTGTTCGTATACGTACATGGATGAGTGTCAGTAGAAAATCCACCCGTGGAACGACGACGGGCGAGGACGATCGTATAAGGAAAAGAAACGAGGGTGTCAGAACAAGCTACCGTACTTCTCTCTCCCTCTCTCTCTCTCTCTCTCCCTCTCTCTCTTTCTCTATCACTCGATATCAACTTCTTGGGCAAAGCACTACCACTATTACTACTAAATATATAGTGCTAACCCTCCTATTTTCGAATAGATCGTTCTATATACGTCCATTCCAACTTAATATACGGTCGTTCCAAGCCATTCCACCATTCTGTGTGACCCTTTTCTACATGAGATCGTACTTTTGCCAAAAACTCTCTCCTGGCCCGTATCGAACGAGCCCGAGCTGTACACTATACATATATAGGGAAACGCGATTTTGAAGACACACGACTTCGAGAACCATCCTCATAATTGCCAATTGTTCCCATATCCAATTTCATGTCAACCCCAATGTCTGCAAAACTAACTTCAGGTAAACGTAAGCATATTTATTCAGACGTCATTTCGATTACCGTCCTGTCCCCAAAGTCAACAATTCGTTTGGACACGTTTAAGAACCGTCCATAAAACAGCTAGATGTACCGATGGCCAACACTATGTGTAGAGATGCGCAACTAGGAACCGACTTATACAAAAGGCCATTATCCCGGATTGTTCGACGATGTAACAGCAGTTTTGGAATGCTTTTTTCCACGTTTTCCACGGCGATCCTGAAATTGAGACATGTAGATCGGTGCTATATACCGTGAGTCGTGTGTTTTCGCAGTGACACCCTACTGCGCTCATACCCCATTTCCACCCTTACAAATCGCCGGCCAATTCTTTCTTGCACGGCGATGCATGGGACCTTGACTAATCGACCTCGGTTATTCAGGGAAGTTTTCGACCTTGCTCGGTGGAAATTTAATGCTGCATAGAATAACGAATGAAAATAGGACATTTGCAGTGACAAAGAGAAAATAGGGTAACGAGTGTCTCAATCTCATTCACGGTTCCATCGCGTCACTCAGTGTCCCGGAAACCTGATGACTTTTAAGTCTGCGTCGTTGGAATTTCGTGGAAAAGAGTTCTTCTAGTAGATTTTTTTGAATGGGATTGAAGTTTGCATCGTTGGGAGGCAATGAAAATTCTTTTCTATTTCTCATTTCCATTGTTATCCAAAATTACATATTGCAAATTTGTTGTAGATCGCTAGATAAGAACCCCATAAAATGTTTGCGTGATTTGCGTAGCCCAATTATGCTAATGGAAAATGAGGGAACCAAAAATTCCGTTGCATTCCAACGATGCAAACTTCAACCCCATTTTTCTGAAAATTCCCATGAAAGATCTACAAAGTGAATGGACAAAATTAGATTACGGATAGTAATAAAGACGCAGAAAAAACTGTCGTTGCGTTCCAACGATGCAAACTTCAATGTCACAAAACTTGGGGATCAACGAGAACCGAATAGCGGAATTTGCTTTTTGCAAGCAGACTCGTCCAAAATATTAACATCCTGACACAATCATCGAACAAGCCTGACAAATGGCGCCTTATCATGATAAAGGGAAAGTGATTTTTCAATTTTGTTGCTCCTAGCGAAGGAAGGCGCGAGTGCATCACGAATGTCTCGAGTTCACGAGTTATCAAAGACCACTTTTTTTCTTCCTTCCTTTACGCGTTTATGGCGTGGAACGAAACTGTTTGAAAGATTATGGTTTCTCTAACGTTTGCTCACAATTTACAGCCAGCGAGACCCTCTTGCTAACGGCCGGTGGAACGTCGTTGCTGGCGATGCACATGTAAACTCCCATTTGTCGCCTGTCGACTCGATAAAAGTGCAACAGCGAGCCGGTCCAGTTGTAGTATTCTCCGAAACTGTTGCCACCTGTGAATCGCAAGAGTGTAGAAACCAATAAGAAAAAGAGCATATAATTTTTTATAGAAGCAAGCTGCTTTTGATGGGCTGGGCGAATATTTATTTTGAAATTTAATACTCTGTAGGAGTAGACCAACGGCTTAGTAGGTGCGCGATCGGTGTGCGGCTGCAGCGTTCTCCCCTGTAAAGCAGCCTTGACCTGGGCCAATACTGAGATGGATAACTGCTCAGCCGCGGATCGCCTTGCGCACCCCGTCTACCGAGCGGCCAGCACTTTCACAATATTTCCGATGGTGGACAGAGCTGAAACTCGTTAAAATGCAGTCACCTGCATCGGCGTAGGTTTTTCACAATTTCCCTGTGTCCTCGGATAAATGCGATTTAGTAGTGCATTGGAAAACGAGTGGGTGTGGACAACACTTCGGTGGCTCGCTGAGGAACTGGACATTTTGGAAGAGATAGTATCCGCAATGAAAATGATGGGCACAAAGGCATGTAAGGTAGACTGGCTTAAATAACCTCTAAGGACTTTTGTTATTATTTGCCACATCTGCAATTGTGAATAAAAACGACTGGTGTTATTCCATGTTCTGGTATAATACGAACTGAAAATGGATAAATTGATATCATACGCATATTCTATGCACATTTTTTAGGTATTCAGAAGATTAGTACAAATAGTACTTCTAGCAAAAAAAAGTTGAGGGAGTATTGACGATAGTGCGGAATTGTCGCATGTGTAATTTATGACCTGCTTCTGGCGTGTCTTTGGATGAAGGTTCGTGGACCCAATACAATATTGAGTCCACTTGAATAGATCACGGAATTATTTTTAAATTACAACGGGACGATTACGGAAATAACCCTACAGGTTTATCGTTTACAGGGTATTTCGTCTTCAGAATTGCTGAATTAGTTCATTTTTATCTCGTTCTGTAAATATATCCAATGCCTGGTATCTTTATACAATATGAATGTACTTGCGCATAATGAAGTCTACCTAAAATAGCCGTGCCATTATTTTTTACTCATACCTACTGGTTCGATTATGGATAATCCAATCGATGTGAATTGGGCGTACGTAAAGATACACCTTTACGTACGTATCACCCAAGAATACAATTATGTATTGCGATGCCCCATTGGATTAAGGCCTTAGGCCACTCTAGAGGCCGAACAAATAGGCTTTTTGGGGATTTTTTTTCCGAAAAACTACAAAATAAATGGAGATTACAAAAAAGGGTGTTTATCATACATAGCAGTGACTGTATGCAATATTTTTGTTAAAGCGATTAATTTCAATATGGCGGCTGTGCAGCGTTTAACTCAAAACTGCATTTTTTAAGTTGGCCGGAAACATAACTCAGACAATTTTCAACTGTGGCACGATTTTTTAGGTCAATTTTTGAAAAGTCAAACATTTCGTTAGATTGTTTATAACAAATGAACTATGCAATATAAAGAAAAATCCAACGTACTTCCATAAACAATGTATTTTTCAAGATATAGTCAACATTTCAAGTGAATCTGTTGAAAATGGTCTGAGTTACGTTTCCGGCCAACTTAAAAAATGCAGTTTCGAGATAAACGCTGCACAGCCGCTATTTCGAAATTAATCGCTTCTAAAAAATTATTGTATACAGGCACTGATATGTATGATAAACACCCTTTTTTGTAATGTCGATTTATTTTGTAGTTTTTCTGAAAAAAAAAATCCCCACAAAGCCTATTTTTTCGGCCTCCAGAGTGGCCTAACCCCTTAACACTGTGTATTGCAGAGACTCACCAATGTGCCCGAAATTGAGGTGAGGAATGCTGAAATATTTACTTTTTGAATATTTCACGAACCACTGGCTGAAAATTTGCCTGACTATTGCTACCCAACATGGGTCACTAGTAATTCCAATTGAATTCATCAGCTATGTGATTCGGGCACAGGTACGATTCCGACAAGCCAATTCTACGAAGAATCATAAGAAAAAAGTTGAGACTCCGCCGTATTTATTCTCCGACAGTATCAACATTTTGCTCACCATACGTTTTTTCACGCATTTTTCTTTTTTTACATTTCTAAAAGGATTTTCGAACAAGTCTCTCCGTAATGAATCCTTCAAGAGAAGCCCACAAACAGAAATATTCGTGCAGAAATTTATTCGGGAGTCCCCAGATCCTACATGTGGTAGGATGTGCCCTATATGCATTTAATAGGGTCGCCGCATGTAGGGAATCCACATTGAAATCTAAGTGGATTCCGCGCTCTTTCCCGATTGACGTTGTTTGAGAATTTTTTATTTGAAATTCTCACCCGGAATTTTTTGAATCTCCCAAAAAAATATGCTTTCGAGATTCCGTGCACAAATTTGTTGGGGAGTCCCAAGATGCACCCACACCTCTATAGGAATTCGTTAGGAACATCGCACATCGGGAATCCTCATTGGGATCCAATTGTATTCTGCACTGTTCCCCGATGAACGCCCTTTGAGAATTCTTACCACGTTCGAATCGAAAATATGTGAAACGTCACGAGAAAAAACTCGGCGTGTTGAAACATAACCTGCACGGTTCGTGAATGTGTACGTGTGTGGTGATATTATTTTAAAGTCCAGTAAAATAAATAACAAACGGTAATTACAGTGGACTTTCAGAAATGTAACTCAAATCGATGTGTGAGATATACTTTTTGAGCGTTTTATGTTTTTTAACATAAGGTTTATACTTTTTAATATATACTCATTTTGTGTATATATATATATTGTTTACAAAAATCAATGTACAGAATGCGATGAAATCCATCAAGATTCGTATCAGATTCTGTTCGATAATGTGAAAACCCTTTGGGATTCAAATTAGAAGCATGCATTGGATTCCAATGTATGGTTACAATAAGATCGTGACGTTTTAGTAAAGGGGTCCAATGTGATGACCCATTGGATCCCTATCATCAAGTAGGGACAAGTACGGTAATCCAATTGGTCCCTACGACAATTTCTGCATGGATACACGCAAATACCCGGCTACTCCGACCCCTGCGTCGTTTCAGGACGCAATATAGCATAAAAATTTCGCAAGTTTCCCAACTCGAGAAACATCAATAGACGATAATCCGTCTTCGATTATTTGAAAATTTGCCCTCGACCCGGTCTCTTTCCTTCCGTGATTGATGAACGGTCCGCGAACCCTCGACGATCCAGGGATCCCATTCCGACCTATACGTATATACGTAAACGCAGATGAGAGTTCAGAGGGACGAAGGTCCGGCGGACAAGCCGTACAGACACAGCGAGCAACCGCGGTATGTACCGCAAAACAGTAGCCAGAGATCCTGTCGTACGTATAGCGTTGCCAGTTACATAACTAACTAAGTATGTACCTATCCTACATTAGGTATATATACATGTATCACGTACAGCACGTCCACGCGACTCGTTGCGGGCTGCCTCTTCTCTCCATTAATTTTACGAGACGAGGAAAGAACCAGAGAGTAGAAAGAGTGTATATATATATATAGATGTGTGTGTGTGTGTGTGTGTGTGTGTGTGTGCGGGCGCGCGCGCGCGCGTGTGTGTGTATGTGATCGTGGCACAGATACACATAGATTTATACGTACGGTCGTGAACGTCAAGCCACTGAAGAACGAGGGAAAATGTAAAGAATAAAAAAGGGAAAGAAAAGCCCGAAAGTTGGCTTGCGCAACGGTTCCCCGATTGAAAAAACACTGCGACGTGATGGCACGGTAGAAAGGTGAACAGAACGCGAGGAAGCTAAAGAGGGAAAAAAATCCCGAGAATACGAGGACTCCCTCGCTCAGAGGGGAGCAAATTCTTTATCTCGATACAGAGTTTACACGTACTTTCGTACATTTTCCACTCGCATGTATATACATGTACATTTGCCTACAATAGTGAGGTACGTATATTCTCGGTTGAGGAAAATCTGCATTGAATAAAGTGGAAAAGGGTTGAAGTCACCACAGAGAGATCTTTGGGCCGATACGAAAAACCAGAGGAAAAGTGAATGTCGAAATCGAATTGGCATTCTTCTTCTTCTATACATTTTCCAGCCCCTATGCCAGCGTTATCAAGTTTATAGATTCGTCCCTCGGCCCATCCCTTACCATAAATCCACGAACACCGCTTTCATTCTCACGTATGTGTGCAATTCGCGATACACGCGCCAGACAATAGCGGAAAAAGAATACCGAGGAGAAAAGGTTCCTATGCAACCTGTAACGAGTTCGAAACTCCGCCTCTCCGTGGACTTCACTCTCGTTATTCTCTCCGCGTTCATCCATTTTTAACCTACTCCCGTGTACCCAGATGGCCTCCATGTATGGTGTTAAAGTCTCCAACGTTGGCATGCAACGAAAATTCTTCTCTACTTTTTGCAATTTCACTGTCCAATATGTTTTCGTGAAGATCTAGGTTGTAGGTCTCTAATGACGATCCCAAAAACAATTTTCGATTTATCATTATCCAAAGTCTTTTTTGCTGATCTCTAATGTGGATTCCAAAAACGTTGCAGTGATTTTTGTAGCCTGAATGGGCCAAAAAACGAACAGAGCTTCAATAGCAATAATAGCATTGGTCTTTTTCGTTGCTGATTGAGCTGATGATCATTCGATATAGTACAATATAAATGATCTTGTTATTAAATAGTTTTGAGATTGGAAAGGAAATGAGAAGTTTTGAAACAATCTGGAGAGTTCTTCGATCGTAGAACTGCGTGAAAACGTTGCCGTCTAGGATTGGAAAGTCTTCGATGGGAATGAAGAGTGCTGCCCTTACTTTTAAAGCCAATTCATAATTAAGCACTTCCAATCTACGATAACGCTTGGACCCGTTGGAACTTAATTTTCTTCCGTTTTCTATTTCTCTCTCCCGCTATCTTCCACTTTCTCCCATCCCAGAAACTTGTCCATGACAAACGTTGTTACAAAAAATGGTAAAACCATTGTTGTAAGACGATATCCTAAAAAACGAGTACTCGCAGAGGCTTGTAGATAAAACATCATACAAATCAGCAATATATGTGTGCTAGACACTTCTACATTCGCGGTCATTGCACACACGTCTGTATCGGGCTGGACGCGGTCGATGGGATCCTCGAAGGCAGGCGTAGGACCAGAATTGAGGGAAGATAAGTGACAGAGACGAGAGAGAATGAAAGGAAAGATGGAGAAAGAGAACGATGGGGCCCTGTGTAAGATGAGGTTAGCTGCTGCGGAAAACACTATTTTCATGAAGACTAGTCGAGTATAATATATATATATATATATATATATATATATATATATATATATATATATATATATAAACACATGGTGGAAAGAAAGCAGCAGGAGCGGAGAAAAAACGCCGGGAGGATGGTTTGCGGAAGAAACGGGTTGTAAGGGCTCGAGTACTCGGACATCGAGGGTGGCAAAACCCCCAGGCTGTACAAAGTTTTGCCAACTCTCGCGAACCACCCTCTCTCTCTCTATCTCTCTCTGTCTGCGTCTTTTTTTCTCTGATCGTCTGTACGACTCGGGGGAGTGAGTGAAAGAGTTGATGAAAGAAAGAACGTGAAAGTACTACGTGTACGTTCATACGCACACACTCACACATTGATTGCTAATAGTCAAAACGGCGCGAGTCCTGTTATTTGGGTGGTGAAGTGATGTGGAACGCGTCTCTTTACTCGCCAGAGGGTTGATGTAGTCGAGAAAGTTCCGTAAGGAGGTTCGCCAGGCTTGAAACTTCTCAAAGAGGAAGGTTACTTCGTAACGTCTGGTCTGTCGTTATACAACAGCTCAACCGCGTTGCTGTCTCTGGATGTCTGGTTCTACATGTCCGAATGTATATATATAGTTATGTGCAGATGCGGTGGTGCTAGAGGTTTCTTCTGCCTCGCCGCCTTATTTGTTCTCTTTTCGCCCTTCCAAACCTAAAACAACGAGCGAAACCGATTTTCCCTCGCTCACAGCCGTGAGAAGGGAGAACAAAAAACGCCCAACTTTTTCCAAAGCATCTTTCGGAGCACTCCGCAGTCTCGGGAGTTCCATTGCAGGAAGAAAACGCACCAGAGGTTCGTACATAGAGAACAATTTTTTATTAGTATTGCTAAGAAAATCCACCTATACGGCTATTGAGTCGCGGTGGATCTTACCCGACTGTTTTTGGCGGGACGCTTCAACTTGCTGTGGTAATGGTGGTGCGGAAAGAGAAATTAATACAAGGCAATTCTAGGTGGTAGGGAAATGTTGCACCGAAGTTTGTTTGGATTTGTTTTGATTTGGAAAGAGAAGCCCGACACTGGTGGTACTTCGAGTTAAGCGGCGTTGGGCATGGCCGATACTCCTAGCGGTGAACACGTAGTTGTGCACCGGTTGGGGCAGCAACCAGTCAACGGAAGGCCGATACTTCTGATTCCTGGTGTAGGTACTTGAGTAAAACATTTGTGCACCGGAGAATCAGAAGAATATAGGGCCGTGTATACCGGTACGAGTTTCTTACAGTTTCCCCGTACCCTCGGCAAATGCGGTATATGTAGCTTAAGGGGTTAGACTCTACACCTTAAGCTTTTTCGGCCACTCTAGAGGCCGAAAAATAGGCTTTTTGGGGATTTTTTTTTCAGAAAAACTACAGAATGAATCGAGATTACAAAAGAGAGTGTGGATCATACATATCAGTGACTGTATACAATAATTTTTTGGAGCGATTAATTTCAAAATGGCGGCTGTGCCGCGTTTATCTCAAAACTACATTTTTTAAGTTGGCCGGAAACATAACTCAGACAATTTTCAACCGATTCACTTGAAATGTTAAATATATCTTGAAAAATACATTGTCTACACGGAGAAAAATACGTCCTCAAATTCTAACACTGGTTGCCAGAATTCTAATATTCAGTGCTAGAAAAGTATAGCAGTTTGCTGCCAGTTCGGAATTCTAAGACTTATTGCTATAGAAGTGTAAAAATGATTCTCAGACCATATAGTAAAAATGATGCGTGCATATTACATTTGAAACTGTTCTCGCATAGGCGCGAGTCCTATGTGCTGTATAGGACTTTTTGTAAAATACACCGAGAAAGAAGAATCGTTGAATGTAACAAAATGCATTTTGTTGTCTCGAAATTTTGTTGTTCTAACGGTTGCTCAGACATGCTAAATAAGCTACAGTTCATACCACTATACTATTTTACCACCAACTATACTGTTTTGTTATGCCAATCAAAAATCAAGTTGAACGTATTTAAAGACACATTTTGTTAAACCAACTGAATTTTGGATGGATGAACGATTTTTTTTGTCAGTGTACCAACCTTTATTACACGCTATATTTTCATATGGATTTTACCATACGTATAGCATGAATCTTCGTGTACGTATAGATTTAACTATACGCATAGCATAAATCTTCGGCGTATAGCGAAAAATATTACGAAGTTATTAGTAAAATGTGATTCTTTATACCGTACTTTTTGTAGAATACTGGAACTAATTGTTCCAATCATGTGGGCAAAATATTTTTTGAATACTACAAAAAATCTCAATATGCCGAATAAAATGTATTATTTGTGTCAATTTACGTGCTATATCGTAGATTGAAATTTAAATTTCTTTATTATTACTATACCATAATTACCATTTTTATCTTGCATTCAATACTTTTTGATATTTTATGATATTTTTTTAGAAGCATACTATTAATTCTAAACTTCGAGGCCCCTGTTTTCTCCGTGTATGGAAGTACGTAGGATTTTTTTTTATATTGCATACTTCATTTGTTATTGACAATTATCTGTCGATTTTTTTGGCAAATTTTTCACTTTTCAAAGATTTGCCTAAAAAATCGTTAATAACAAATGAACTATGCAATATAAAAAAAAATCTACGTACTTCCATAGAAAATGTATTTTTCAAGATATATTCAACATTTCAAGTGAATCGGTCGAAAATTGTCTGAGTTATGTTTCCGGCCAACTAAAAAAATTCAGTTTTGAGATAAACGCTGCACAGCCGCCATTTTGAAATTAATCGCTTCAAAAAAAAATGATTGTATATAGTCACTGATATGTATGATAAACACCCTTTTTTGTAATCTCGATTTATTTTGTAGTTTCTCTGAATAAAAAAATCCCCAAAAATCCTATTTTTTCGGCCTCTGGAGTGGCCTAAGGCCTTAAGACAGCTGTGGATACAACGAAAGTTAAGCTTGATTGGCGCAGTGCGGTTAGGGAGTGATAGGAAAGGGTTCAAATGGGAAGGGTTATATGTAAAAACCCGCAAGCGTATACGTTGGAACTCAGGAAGTAAATAATAATAATAATGATAATAAAAATTTGGAAAAAATCATTCAAAAATACCCAAAATTACAGGTCGGTATATGTGCAGGGTAGGTGAATACATTCTGTTGTTACGGCTACGAGCTGTTTTTATGCTGCATTTAAAAAAAATGGATTTATCGACTTCATTGGCTTTACAAAAAATCCTTCGGAATGTTATTTTAAACATTCATTGGAGCGATCCATTCGGGCTACGTAGGCGAGGAATTTGTTTCTGAATTTTCAATTTGCGGTGGCTATTGTTACTCAATGAGTACAATAAATGGCAACGTACTCATTGCATCTTGATATCGGACTTTTTTACCATATTAAGGTGTACAATACGACAAATATGCATGTTTATTTTTGTCACTTTCCAAAATCTTTCATCGTAGACTTGTTTTGTAAATCTCTGATGAAGATCCTAAAAAACGCTAACACCAAATGTACCGATCTAAAATAACGTTCACCCCTAAATCTATCAAATGAAAATTAGGCAATGGGAAAAAATCATTTTCATTGCCCACCAACGATGCAAACTTTGGCATCATACTTCCCTCGTCATATCTCGCACATCGGGTCTCGTTCATGTAAACTTCGTGAATGGATAATTCAGGGTCGATTAGCTGCCGGATAAATTGTAGAAAAAGAAGAATTCGACGTGAGGTAAATTATGGTTATGATACCTGACATTGGATACCGCGGTTTGCGAGAAGAAGATCCGGATAGTAGTCGTTACCAGATATTAAGAGGTAGAGGATGCTAAAACTTGTGGTTGGAGTGTTTGTGCTCGGACATAGAAAACCAGACTGCGGTGAGGAACGAGAACTCTGGGGTCCGATCCTGAACATACACCGAGAGAGTTTAACGCTTCTCGGCAAAAGGTACAGTTGCTCAGAAAATGCCCTCTTCTCTCTCTCTCTCTCTCTCTCTCTCTCTCTCTCTCTCTCTCTCTCTCTCTCTCTCTCTCTGTCTCTCCCTTTAAATGCGTGGTCCATAGAACGGATTGCAAAGTTTTGCTAGCTCGATAGAGAGAGAGAGAGAGAGAGAGAGAGAGAGAGAGAGAGAGAGAGAGAGAGAGAGAGAGAGAGAGAGAGTAAACTGAGGAAAGGCTGTTTGTAATCGTGTGCATGTAGACTGGAAGTGCTTGCAACTTATGAGGAGCATGCTCTCGTACCACTTGCTATCCCTTGTACTCTCTCTCTCTCTCTCTCTCTCTCTCTCTCTCTCTCTCTCTCTCTCGCTCTCTCTCTCTCCCTCTCTCTCAGGCTCTATAGTTTGTCTATATTTATTAGAAAATTCTCTGTAATTCTTCTGTAAAATAAAAAAGAAAGTCGCCAAATACTCGCCTTCTAATTATAATCAATAATTTTTTCGCTTTGATACTTATTACGGCGGGACACGATTTTTAAATTTATTTTCCAGTCGAAAGTTTCCGAATCAGCTCGCGCCAAGTGAACTCCCCAATCAAGGCCCGGTATTTAAATTTTGTTCGTGCGATTCGCGCCACCCTGATAACTCCTTTTGCTCCGGCGCCGAAATTCAACAGAGAAATGCCGAGCTCCTTGCAAACTACTTTTCAACCACGAAAAGTGGTCCGCGCATCGAATGCAGGTGAACAAAAAATAAGAAAACTTAGAAAAACAAATTTCGTGTATGCGCTAATAACTGGTGGGAACCACAGTCTAAATATGTGTGTGGGTGTCTGTGTGTGTGTGCGGGTAGGTATTCGGATAATAAGAAAAAGTTTTCTTATCCGTTCGAGCCGATAGAAGTGGAGGCAACTTTCGTAAGTACTCGCAGGGCACGAGAAATCAGTTTTTCCTCCCTCGAAAAAAAAAGCACTGTTCACTCCCGATATACACCACCGCAACGCGAGAATGCTTTTAATACGGCGATTGCATGTTTTTTTACTCCCGAATTTGTTGGTTTTTTGTTCATTTTCTCATTTCTCGTCGGCGAACCTCTTTTATCGACATTTTGGTGTGCTCGTCGATCTTCGAGCGACGTCAACGGTATTCTTGCCATCCCTGCCTCCCGTTTGTTAGCCGACACCCCCCCCCCCCCCTCCCAGTCTCCCCTCCGAGGAAGCTCTCGCTTTTGTGCGAGTTTCCCATGGATGTGAGATATCCGAGAGAGAAACTCTGCACCACGAACGTGCTATGCATGCGTGATGAGTCAGCTCGAGCTACGTTAGCTCGGTCTGCTCGTGTAGTCTTTTTGCCGTACGGGACAGAAAGTGAGAGAGAGAGAGAAAGAAAGCTCCCACTGTTTCAAGCCCCTTTTTATTTCGTATCTCTAGACTTCGGTGCGAGCCGCAGTAGAGGTATTTCGAGTTTAGTCAGCCGGCGAATCAGAGCCGCGTCGTTGAACCGACCAGACCAGAGTCGAAGTCAAAAAACAGAGGGAAAGAGAGAAAGAGAGAAAAAATATGGGGTAGAAGATAAAAAAACCGACAACGAAAAGACAGGGGGTGAAAAAATACAGAGAGAGAGAGAGAGAGAGAGAGAGAGATAGAGAGGTGGGGAAAGAATGGAGGGGATATATTGTCTGCGGTAAAAATCGACGGGATTTTCCGACGATATCACCCACTAGGAAACAAAAAAATGCCGCTTTGTTTTTCGGTTGCTCGTCATGTACAAGTCCATTCGTAGTGTCCGTGCAGCGATACAGTAAAAAATTAAGCAGCGGTGCACACAAATAAACTCAGAGTCACTCACGTCCGGCAAACTCTCATCGCGATGGCTCGTATTTGAAAAATGCGTTTTCTACTTGCCCGTCCACAGATTACCTTTTGCACATAGCGTTGCGAGTCTATGTGTCTGTAACCCACTGAATTGCCTATACGTGTCATCGTTTTGTCGTGACGCGCAAACGTCGCCTGTTTGAATTGTTCCGCACGTACCTTCGGCGAATAAAAAACAGTTTTTCCGCTCTCCCGTTATCATGCGTCAACCTAATCGGCATTCGGTCGTTAGGGCCGATCGACGGACCAAAGACTCAAGTAGATTGGACCTCGCGAGGATGAGTACGCGGATGCCACTTGATAATGAGGCCAATTTTTTCTTTTTTACTACAAACAAAATTTCCAAGTGCCCAAACAAACCCAAGTGACCCAAATTTCCAAGTGCCCAAACAAACCTAAATGAACAAAATTGACAAGTGTCCACACCAAACCGAGGGGCCTTCATGGAGAGCTTTTTTGACATTTTAACTCGCGCACGAACTGACGAGAAGATTTCTACACATTTATTTCAATTGCATCAACGTCAATTGCTACATGAAAATTACGAAACAAGTTCTTTTTCGTTGAATACAACCCTGAATTCGCTGTCAATTGCCATCCGCTGTTCATCCTTCAGCTCCGTAAGTAGACGTCACCTATCCGTGCGATTAATAGTGGAAGAGCTCTCAAAAGCGTTTCAGCTCTTAGTGGGCACATATCCTTACACCCACACACACACGCCACACACATCTTCAGCCCGATAGAAGAGAAAACGCAACGAACCTTTGCGCGTACGAGCCTCGAAGGGGTTCCACTTATTCGCGCTCTCCGGATCTCTCGCGTCCAGGATGAATTATATGCGCTCTCATCCATATGTACATGTGCGGGTGTATGTGCATATCTGCGTCTTTATGGGAGGACTATCCGTTACAAGCAGCCGAACGTGTCCAAACATTTGCCTATCCAGCAGCACCAGGTCCTTTGAGACTCGTTGAGCAAAAGCTAACTCGAAACGACGAATCTCTATCCCCGTCCCCACCTTTCCTAACTCTTTACTCGTTCTTGTTCAAAAGGGCTTTCGAGAACGCCGCCTCTCTTCATGACACGCGCTGAAACTCCATTTAAAAAGTTCTAAATTAGCTCGTGTGCTTTCTGCTAAGATATGTATATATGTCGGTCTCGACTTTTGCGAGTTGGTGATGCTTACGCAGCGAGTGTGGGCGTCGATTAACCCACCTTGAGGCGTATATCCGGCAGCCAATTAAAACAAATGCTTTTTCAAAGCTCTCTTATCCCTCGGTAAATTCAGCTTAACCGCATATAATGAAGGTATATGACGCTGTCAGAGCACAACACGGATGTCCTCGGGAAAAGACGCTACTTTGGATTAGTTATTTCAGCCCGTAAGGCAACGCGAAAGTGGCACAAAAAGTGAACTCTGCTTGTCCGATAATATTAAGCAACATGAGGAGTACGGAAAAGAGAAGCGGTCGGGAGTGAGAACATGCCTGGAAACGAAATATTCGCGTACAGGAGAATCCGTATACAAGAGGGGTGTCAGATTTTCCAGAAAGTTGAACTTCGTGGACGTATTTATTTTACACTGCCCGAGGAATTCACGAGTGGGAAACTTGCGCATTGTTTTCCCGTTGGTACATCGAGCGAAAAGTCCAAAGAGGTATTTGTAACCAACGCCCAGAATAAAAGGTAGTGGAGTGATAGACAGTACTGCAGGTCGACCTAAATGCAGTCAATTTGCAACGCAATCCTAATATAGTTCGGCTAATACAGTTGTATTGTAATTGGGTCCATAGTGAACTAAGGTTAGTCTTCCTGCATTGCCTTTCATCATTGGCGGTTGTTGCAACTACCATGGACACTATGGGTGTTCGTCACTCTCATATCGTTTTAGGGGCTATACCAGTGTAACACTTTTAAAAACTTTTTTTTGCCTTTTTCGACAGTTTTCGACAGTATACTCTCAGGAATATCTTTAAACGCGTTTTTCTCGAAATGAGATTCTTCAAATTTGCTGACATTGTAACGCAAAGAGCAATTATCCGATTGACTTGAAATTTGAACTGAGTACTCTTGAATATATTTACTCTACAATGACGTAGGTTATTTTTGATTGGATGAAAATTGATGATTTGGCATTGAAAAAAACGACCATTTTGTAGGCAAGAAAACATACTTTTTTCATAACTACGCCATTTTGTTAGATTTTTATATTTTTCAAAAATCCTACGTTATTGTACAGGAAATACCTTCCAGTCTAACGACATTTTTTCCTTTTTCGGTTTCAGCTACTCAATCGGCCGGAATCATGTCAGCAGTGGAGGAACTTTTTTTTTGGCGCCTCCGAAGGCAGCGCATAAGTCGCTTGGATCTCATTATATTTCTATGAAAAAATTATGTAATATAGGTCAAATATAGCCAAATATACTCTCAATTTTCCGAAACATTCAATTGAGTACTTTTCGTCCAAAAAAATCCCGAAAATCACCCAAATTTTCAGCGTTCACACTGGTATAGCCCCTTGATTTGTCTGTCCCGTAAAATAGATGAGTAATACGAGTTAACTAGAAGGGTCTGCTGCGAAAGAGCTTTCAATGAACGAAAGAGCTCAATGGGAGAGCTTTTCGCTAATGTCTAGATGTCACTTTTCTTCTCTACTCCCATATTTAATACGGAATTATTGATGCGTTAAGATGGGAAGGTGTGAAAGTATCAATTCTTCCAAACTGTTCAAACTTCCATTTTGCATAGATGACGGAAGTTTCGACAGAGACTGCAACGGATTCGTAGTCAGTCGCAGTTGTTGCGCAATACAAGTGCAACTCCGGGACTCATTGACACACTTGAAGCACTCGTAGTCGACAATACGACAGCCATGATCCAAATATACATGAAAGACTGCATGCATATCGGAACGACGACTACGGGGGGGGGGGGGGGGGGGATATATGGGGTGCGCTATACAATGGATAGTGTACAAAATAGTGAATTTCACGAACTTGAGGATGAGGTCGAATTCCTGATGAGAATGTGGCCGTGTTCCCGTCTCCATGAAACTTTCGGCGTCGGCCTTCCGGTTGCTTGACAACTCAGTGTCGCGTTGTCACCCTCCGCTACAGCCACATCGTTGCTCGTCTCACCCCCGTTAATTATGTCCGGCGGCACTAGCGCACGTGCGAGCAACAAAAGTTCACACGTTATATATCGTACGATTCACGCTTCAACGGGACCGAGAAATGAAAAACGAGAGACCGATATTTCGTGCGGAAATATTCGTCTTCTTGATATTATTGTGATTGAGAGTGAAGTTCATTTGAGAAGCTTCGAATGTCTTTCACCGATGGATGTGTTAGCGGATATTGATTTTTTTCAGACGCGGATATGTCGAATAGAGACTTAACTCGTGACGTTTTCACGAGTTTTCGTCGTTTTCGAGATTCGGTGGAAGTTAAGAGAAGATATTGAAATTTTGGGAATTTACTGCAGTTTCTTATGAGCAGTGGTAGATCTGGCGGCAGTTGATACTTCTTACGGAAACGTTAACGCTAATATATCATTTTGCCAAGACGATTCGTATTATGAAACCTTCGAAGTTGAACTCTTATTGAACTCATCTACGTCTGACAAAATCAGTGTCCTTTGACGGTCGTCACTCTCCGTCATTTGGTGCAATTGAATATTACACCTTTCAATTACAATTTGGTAATCGCAACACACGAATATGCTACTACGGGGTATCTCAAAATGACCTGACATTTCAAATAGTGCGCCATTTTTTTGTGGCGAACATAGAGTACTAATCTTTGACAACTGGCATCAGGAAGTATTGAGGTTTAGTCATGTAAATTGTAAAAATTCACTACAAATGCAGGGCGAAACAATGCAGTTATTACAGACGAAGTTTTATGGTCGCGTTATCTTGTATCGCGGTGATGTAAAATAGCCACCAAAATCATGCGATTCGACGCCATTGGCCTTCTTTCTTTGGGGTTTTCTGAAAGTAAAATGTATGCCAATCATCCACAGACCATTCCGGAGCTCAAGAAAGCATTTGGACGTAGCATTAATGAAATTAGTCTACAATTATGCCAAAATGTTATTGAAAATTTCGTTAAAAGAGTGAACGTTTGTAAACAGGGACGAGGTGGTCATTCATCTGATATTGTATTTCATTCATAACCCCCATGTTTGTACCTTATATTAGAATTAAAATATTCGTACTTTTCAAATAAATAATACGTTTTATTAATAAATGAAAATGTCAAGTGATTTTGAGACACCCTTTACTATTTATGTATTATGTATGTTTTTTTTAATTAACTAAATTTTGTGTACTATAGATTATTATTATTATTCATCATATGTATGTGCATGCGTGAGTGTTTAATCAATAATTTAATTGAAACAAAATACATATTGCAGTTAATCTTATCAAAGTATCCATGATACATGAATAATAATAAAATAAAATAAAATTAATTGAATAAAACAACAATCCGCAACCCAAAATTCCACCATGAGCGGTGGAAATATGTGGATCCTGAGTGGGTTGTATTTGTCAAAGTTCATTAAATGAATTGTACCGTCAAATTGGGTTCGCTATTAAATGGAACGATGAAAAACAAGTCCGGAATGGCAATCAATCGAAAAAAGATCCGTCATCGTAAATAGAACATGTCATCGCAGCTTCTTACCAAGTATGTCGAGACATCCAAGCGCCGAGATCATTGGGCTCGTGTTAATTTGACACATGTAACAACCCCTGTCGGATTCCTTGAGCTGACGAATGTGCAATTGCCACGTGCCATTTACCGCATCCTCCGCTACGTGACTACTTCCGGTAACACTGTGCTGATTCGACGTGATCCCTCTGCCGGTATTACCCGTTGTTCCTACCGCGTTGGAAGAGCTCGGACCACCGCCGGACTCGAAAGTCACCGCAATACGTGCATTATGCGTCACCGTACGCGTGTGCATCGATAGAATCGTCTGGTCCGAGGCTCGGAGCCAGCCTACCTGAAATTTCTATTCACCCAATATTCTCATTACATACAACAATCCTCGACTAAGCTCCATCAATATGGCGAAAATGTCTCCTCACTTGGCCAACATCCGTCTGTCGACGTACACTTGCTGCTCCGTGGTTGCCTATCCCCATGTCGAAAACCACCAATCAAGTATGGAATTATATAGATGCCGGGGGAACGGATTCTATGCCATTTCAATTATCGTTCTCATTCGTGATTCTGATTAGGGAATGACGCGTAATCCGTGAAGGTAAAGCTCCACGAATAATGCACTTCCAATGGGATGCAAATCTCGCCATTCATGCGCGAATTAATTATTGAACACTGCAGTGTCTGCGTTTGAATTATTTCTTTTATATTTCCTGTATGCTAATGTTGAACTCCGTTTAGATTATTTTCGAAAATTAAGTAGGTGCGGAAATTTGGCTAGGAACATTTCTCATCTATTACCCCCTTAGTTTTCCCCACATTTCTACTAGATGAGTACTTTTCATTGTAGCTGCTCTTCAAAGATACCAAATTATCGACAAGAATTCGTCCGATAATTAGATTCTATTATCGTATGATCTGGCCCATTGCTAAGAACCCTGTTTGAGTATCATTGGAAGTGTCCCTGATGAGATTCCCCTACCGAAATTTGTCTTCAATTAACATTTAGCTCCCCCCCTCTCTTATTTCTACTGGAGAACTTCTGATTGTATCTGCTTTCCAAAGATGTCATATTATCGACAAGAACATCTTTAATCCGACAATTTGATTCAATTACTGTATGATCATAATCTATTCCATTGCTGTTGGCACTGGTTGATTTATAATTCTCCTTTATTCTCTTGTTTCTTTACTTCAGTTGCTTTCGAAAAGTTTTTTTGCAAATGTATATTACATTACATCTCTAATCGGGGTCCTGAAACAGTGTTTCGTGGTTTTCGTAGTCGAAAATAGCCGAAACAATGAAGATTATAAAAGGTTAAGTTCCATTGCATTCCAACAATGCCAACTTCAATGTAATCATTGAACATCCACTTGAAGAATGTCCAGCATCAAACTTCGTTTTCAATTACGATTTTCCCCTTTATTTCCACTAGACGAGAATCGTTGATTGTACTTCCTCTCCAAAGACATCAAACTATCACAGGAACATCATTATTCTGAGAATTTGATTCAATCACCCGATTATTTTAATCCGAGACATTGCTAATCGCTCTGCCCCAGTGAGTATCATTGGAATCACAGCTCTCTACTACGGTGTGTAGTCAAGAATGGATGACATCCGAATTATTCCCCAGGGGTAATGCTTTCTCAATGTAATACCGCATTAGGTATCTGGGATAATGGGGAACATTTGGAGCAGAGAACGAGGGAACATCACCTCTCGTATATCGTTAGCACGGTACAATCTCTTGTTCGGCCTGGATTTCCTATGTCGTAGCGTTCGCGTATAAATCGGCTCGAGGGCGTGTACCTCGCCCAGGCCCGACACGTGTTCGTCAACTGTATTAGTATCATCATCGCTGCTCCCTATTGCTCGCCATACGAGTTTCTCTGCCATTGATGTAATATCTGTTTGCGATGTTTGATGAACGTACGATAAATCCTCGACCTGATTCACCGTATACTGCTGAACTAACTGGAAACTCGGGTAAGTGCGCCCATGTATTTATGCTCATTACGTATATATGCATGTATATGTATTTAATATGTGTGTGTTTGTAAAGCTTTCTCCAGAACCTGGATCACTTTGATTTTGACATATGATGGCCGTGATAGCTCGCTTTCCATCACCCCCCAGGGAGGCTGACAGATATTTATATAATTCCGTTCTCATATATATATTTCCTGTTGAGCCGACCTATACCCGTGGTTGTTTGTCCATCACTTGTGATTTCTGTGTGTCAGGAGTATTGCGCCGTTTGATAACTCCGTGTTTAATCAACACCAATGGTATTGCCTCTCATTTAGTTCCACTTCTCCCATTTGACTACTCAACTCGTACGCGCTATTGCAAACCTTCCTGATGAAGTACAACGAAACTGTGAGCTTGTGTGTGTTTGGATCCTCCACATTTGCTTTGGATGAAAGTGTCGGAAAAAATTGACGTTTCACAGTTTCCCTGTGCTTTCGTGCAATACAGTAGCGCGTTAGGAAAATGCGGCTTGTGGTCGATACTCCGGAGAGACTTCGAGGAACGGATAAAAGTGAAGTGGAGGTGGTCGTGGAAGCCTGAAAGTGTATATTCGACGGACCATTGGAAAAAAAATTAAAAAGTCGTCCAACAGTACAATCTGATTCCGAACCCTTGACGTTTTTTGAACTTTTTAATTTTAGATCCATAAACAAAATCAAATTCTCTTTAGCTCGATGTACTATTGCAAAGTGCGTTTGAAGTCTTCATAGGAGTCACTTATTTCTGTTCGCCCGCTTCTTTCTTCGTTCACGAATGAATAAAAGATCAAACTCTCTGCGACTTTTGGCCATTGAATTATCCGCTCCGTTACTTCTTTCTCAACTTCAATATAGTGACTTTCCATAATACAGTGGAAGCTCCAAGACTTCGCTTGTCGCATCGCAGCGCCGGTATATCTAAGATTATCCAAAAAGTGTGTTAACCAGCAGTCGCAATTATACCGTATCCAGCGTCTGTCCGAAACTTCGTTGAAGCAAAGTTCTCAACTGTGCCGGCCCGCTCGGCGACAGAGCGGACCGTTTTATGTCGTTACTTCTCCAACTTGACTCGGGCTAGACGCGTCGCGTCGAAGGACACAGAGAACAATTTATGCATGCGCGATACACTCCGAAACCGCGGAAATGACTGTCAACCGTTGCGCAGATTCAACCCAACCGGCTATTTCGTGCGTTACTTCAATGCATGATCGACACGGCCCAAATTTACTAATGGTTTTCAACCTCAGGGATTCATATCTGCTGCAAAACCTCACGAAACCCACTGTGGGACCACGAATACGGAAAGTAAATTGGAAGAACGAGAAAAAAAGAACCGTGGAGACAGAGGGAGGAGCGAAACCCTATATATTCCTATTTGGTTTCTACTGCCCATCTCATGATTCGGACTCTCCTCTGATTCTCGTAAGGGCTTACACCTCGTTGAAGTTTTTTTTAATCGTCGTCTTTTGCTTCTCGACGGATTCTCGAAATAAAACGTCTAAAAAATATTCTCTTAATATTTCAAGTTGATCCGTTCAACATTGAGGGAGTTATGGGTGCTCATAGGTAGGTTCGGCAGTCTGGCGAACTTTAAACGCGTTTTTCTCAAAATTACTTTTTTAAGATCGGTAACCACAATATCTCAAAAATCACTGCACCGATCAACTTCAAATTTACAAGCTTCTTTGACACATCAAAAAGCGGTTCTTGAACGGAGGATTTTTTTTCGATGCATAGTATTTTTTATGAACGAAAATAGAGCGTCTTTTTCACCGAACATTTATACTTTCGCTGTGGACTGTGGTCATTTTTGCGAAAATCAATATTTTATTAAATCCATCGTCCAAGCACTAGATTTTTTCATGCAAAAAATAAATACGTTTGATTTTTTATTTCGGATGATTTGTTTCCGAGCGGCCTTGGTCACCGCGAAGGACGTTTTTGAAACAGTTCTCTGCACAAACCATTTTATCTAACAGATTTATGAATATTTTTCAATACAAAAATTGCAAACGATACTTGAATCCAAAAAAATTGCAAAAATTTCTTTTTTCGGCCACGAGCTACACTGCCAAAATAAATATTTAATTGAAATGGGATCTATTTAAATCAAATAGGTTTTTCCCTCCTCTCACGGCCTACTACGATCTTATTTGTTTCATCTTTTTAAATATTAAATATATTCAAATTAAC
Organism: Ophion ellenae; assembly: GCA_963210295.1. Classification (NCBI taxonomy): domain Eukaryota; kingdom Metazoa; phylum Arthropoda; class Insecta; order Hymenoptera; family Ichneumonidae; genus Ophion; species Ophion ellenae. The sequence goes on along the minus strand of OY723391.1, from coordinate 36,115,859 downwards.
TGAATAAAGATTCGATTCGAATAAATCTTTATTTGCTTACAATGTACACTGTAAATCTGAGTGTACTATATGCATCAAATATTTCATAAATCCAAAATGAAATGAAATACTTACTTGAGAATTTTACCACAACGATTTTGGATCGTAATGAGTCATTCCCTGGCCTTGTAGAATGATTTTTTTCGACGAAAATATTTCACCTATATGGGAATCGAACCTCGAACTTGTCTACTCATACCTATGCACGCTGCTCCTATGCTACCGAGTGCTTGTAACATTTTGGTCGCAGATATGACATAAGAGACCAAACGAATTCCTGTAACGATTTGTTGTATCACATAAACTATATCAGTTAGTTAATATCATTGTTATAATTAGAGAGTTTTATCGAATAACATGCTATAGTTTTTTCAAACATAACCTATATGTATATATATATAATTCCTCTCTCTCCATTCTGTCTACCCCCACACCCCTTCGATATGTGTGTTGCAATAAAGACAGACCATTAGTTCAATCAAATAGAAAAATGGTTGACTACGAAATTCTGTTCAATTAAATTTTTTTTTTAATCAAATAGATCCATTTAGTGGATTTAACTAAATTGTTTTTTTTTGGAAAGATGAAACCGAATCACAGATGTATTAAGATTAAATAAAATATTTAATTATAGGACGACATTAAAGAGACTTTGATTTTAATAAATACTTATATTCAAAATTAATAATTCCAATAATGGGATGCAACAGAAAAAATTTGATTCTACGAGAAATGTAGTTAATTCAAATTTTTCAAACTCAAATAGATGCAGTTAGTAGAGGCCACTCTAGAGGCCGAAAATAGGCATTTTGGGGATTTTTTCAGAAAAACTACGAAATAAATCGAGATTACAAAAAAGGGTGTTTATCGTACATATCAATGACTGCATACAATCATTTGAAGTGAGTCGGTTGAAAATTGTCTGAGTTATGTTTCCGGGCAACTTACAAAATGCAGTTTTGAGATAAAGCTGGACAGCCGCCATTTCGAAATTCATCGCTTCAAAAAAATTATTGTTCACAGTCACTGATATGTATGATAAACACCCTTTTTTGTAATCTCGATTTATTTTCTAATTTTTCTGAAAAAAATCCCCAAAAAGCCTATTTTTTTCGGCCTCTAGGGTGGCCTAACCCCTTAATATCAATAGAATTTTGCTGTCAGTGTAGGTGTAACTCATGAAATGTATATCCGTGAATCGCCAGCAAACAAACGGGGTTAACGTTAGACACTGAGACGCAAGTTAGATCGATTTGCGCCCTTTCGTTTGCTTTACATCTTATACATGTATTAGGTGGTTGCATGTGAAACCGCCTATTGGCAATAGTACGTCTCAGGTACGCTATTTTCTCGAATTAAAAGTTGGCAATGCGCGTGCTGATAGGGCCATATAGTCTCGCTAAAACCCTACTTGTGCCATTTGTGCAACACGCTAAGATCATCGATTTCAATTGTATTTACAATGGCAAGTTTTGTTCGAAATAAGTCACATTTGCTGGAAGTTATGCTCCATTATTTCCTGCACAAGAAATCGACCGCGAAAACGCATCGTTCGCTAGCGTAAGTGTGTGCTGAACCTGCTCCATCGAATACAACACGCGAAGAGCCATTTCGCCGCTCCCAAAGTGGTGTCTTCTCTATGGACATCAAGGATCGCGGAAACTAGCTACAAACCGTTACGCAAAAGAAGGTTGTGTTACGACATATTGAAACGGTGGGCAACCATCACTGGGGAACGTTATCGACTGCAACTGATGGGTTCAAAGCGGGCGTTGCACTAGACGAGGCCTGAATGGGCGAATCGCCATGACAAGTTGCTTTACAGCACGACAACGCAAGGCTCCATGTTGCTCAACCGTTTGAGAAGTACTTAGAACGAGTGAACTGGGAAATCCTAACCCACCCGCCAAATTCCCCAGGCAAGGCTCCCTTCAATTACCATTCGTTGCGATGCAATCAGCGCTCACGGTTGGGCACTTCACCTCGTGCGAAGTAGTAAAAAATGGCTTGATAACTGGATTGCCACTGAAGAAGCCGATATCTTCCTGTGGAGAATCCGATTGTTGGCCGAAACATGGCCCAAGCTTGTCTTTTCCCTTTGGCAGTACTTTTGAACAAACCAGTTGATCGATTTGATATCGAACCACTATCTTTTCTCTTGTTCAAAAATTCTCTTCGCACTTCAACTCGTACGAAGGAGTCAAAAAATAGCTTGATGACTGGGTTGCCACTGAAAAAGCCGAATTCTTCCTGCGTGGAATTCGATTGTTGGCCGAAACATGAGCCAAGCTTGTCTTTTTCGATGTGGCAATACTTTGAAAAAACCAGTTGGTCGATTTGCAACCGAAGCACTATCGTTTCTTTTGATAAAAAATGGGCGGTTCCATACGCAACCATCTGATATATGCGCATAGATGGATAGATTACTCAAAGATCTACGTGGCTTTTTATTCCTGATATTCTAAGTCGATATTTCACTCGGCTGTACGCGCGGTCCCGACAAATTCACAAGGAGCGAATCATTCGGTCGACGAAAGACGAAAGAGATAGCGTCCAATGACAAATGGGAAAGAGAGTGGTCCGTTGTCGTCGTCGATTTCTTGCCATTTGCCGAGTACATCTGTATATACACATAGGTCGTGAGGAACGAAAGGACGCAATCAACATTACTTTTCGAGATACATTAGGCAAGTTGTGCTCCAGGATTTCTCAGGAACCTATCCGAGGTGAGCTCTCGTACCGCTTAGCACGGTAGCACGAGGTCTGATCAACACGGGCTTAATCCACTAATCGCGTATACGACCCGAGGCCAACCGTACTCGCTCATCGGTGATCTCTCTCTCTCTCTCACTGCAGCGTTGTATACCCTGATCCCTAAAGCTATCTGCCTTTTCCTCTTTGCGCCTCCGCTTTCGTCCCTCCACCGGAAAGAGAGAGAGAGAGAGAGAGAGAAACTCTCTCTTTCTTCTTTTCTCTGAGTTTCTCGACATTTTCCGACCGATGAAACGCGCCGGCTGACCCCTCATTTCGCCCGAGTCTGCCACGGGTCGACCCGACCTTGATATATCCTCTTGAACCGATATGTTTTTCTTCACGAATCGTTTTCTCCCCAAAAACTCACTATTTCTCTTTTTCCTCAACTATCCTTGGGGGAAAGCTAAGATACAGGCGTTACTTTTCTTCCATTGCGTTTTTTCATCCAGGACATTTTAGAGCGAGAGAAAGGAAAAAAAGAACAAAATACGCGCACTTTGACGCAGCGAGGACTCGGCAAGAACTTTCGCTTGGATTTTGAGATATCGAGGATTTTTTTCTTCTTTTTAACGGTGCAAACACTTGGACAAGTGTCGGAATAAAAAGTGTCTTCTTTCAAACGTCACTCTGACAGCCACAATCGTAAAGAAATTCTTGTAGGTCTTCGAGTCCATACGTCACCTCAAAGAACTAAAAATATATACGTTCGAAGGAAATATCGGCGATATGCAGAGGCCTCGCAAACGACTCGTCCATTTCAATGACGATCAATATATACGCGCACCTTTTTTCATCCCGCAAAATCATGCAACTTGTGTCCCCGGGCACTTTTATATCCGGCTCTCGGTTGCCTACAATAGCTTGTGTACACTTTCTTCGTGCATAGTACATAAGTATCGGATGCGCGAGAGTCCACTCATATGTTGTTGCATAGCGGCTGCGCTACCGGGTTGGAGCTTTACGGAGGAGCGGGGGAAGGGGAGGGGGGCTGTAAGACTCGGAAAGCATTTTTCCAAAAGCGGATCGACGAGGCGAACAAAAGGAGATAAAGTCGTATCGCCAGGCGGATGGCGAGGGGTTCAGAGTGAAAGGGGCCGGGCGGAGAGCTTTGACAGTCAAGAAAAACCGGTAATGGAGCATGGAGTTTAAGGTCGAATATACGAGATGTGCAGAAATTTTGAAATGGACATACACCCTTGGCCAAAAGTTTGGGGCATCCTGCAATTTTTCTTTCCGGACAAAAAATTGAATATGCCGGCCAAAAAAAATAGTTGATCCACCCACAGCCTTCATCATCTTCGTTTCAATGTAATGGCAATAAATTCATTAAATTAATCGTCGACGATCAACCAAAACTAACGATGAAAAAAAATGTTGCCAAGAAAATCTGAAAAATTTAACGACTCCAAAATAAGAAAACAAAACTTTTTAGACTTTAGGACGAATATTCTCAACCTCATAGTTTTCACGATACGCTGCACGATGCCGGCTTTACGGTAACCTGCCGTTTTTTTAAGAAAAACTAAATTTCTCTGCGGAAAAAAAATGGCAAAGTGCAAAACTTTGCAAGGTGCGAAAATCGTGAAAAACCTCCATATTCGAAATGCCGTACCGGGCACAAAAAAAAATCGAAAAAATGAACTTTAAAAAAAGCAAATTGAAGCTGACTTTATTCTCTTCAAAACCCCGTTTGGTAAATTAGTTTCTGTTTTTTTTGGCCGAGATATTCATTTTTTTGTCCGGAAAGAAAATTTGCAGAGTACCCCAAACTTTTGGCCAAGGGTGTATATTATATAATATATAAAATAACAGAGAGAGAGAGAGAGAGAGAGAGAGAGAGAGAGAGAGAGAGCCAGGAGAAGAGATTGATCGATTAATCAATATATTTTGCCCTGGTTGTCAAACTTTGCGGCAGGTTTGGTTTTCATGGTGATGAAGTGGGCATCGTTGAAATACAACACAAATTCTTCTTGTTTGTTAGATTTTTTTATTTTATTTATTATCTAAAATCTTTTTTCGGCCACATTTGATTATAAACTTCAAATAAAAATTCTCAAAAATGCTTCAGTGGGGTGTGTAGCCTAAGCATTGCAAAATGAAAATGGCAATACGAAAAAAATTAATATTTTCGTTGCATTCCAACGATGCAAACTTCAATACCATCAGTTATCTCCAACATTGAACAGTGAAAGACGAGATAAGAAAATCCCAATAGACATAGCTGATTCGAAGAAACAATAGAACATAATTCCAGATCGAAATAACACTGATCGTATCAAATGAAATCATCCAAACACATCCGAAAAGAAAGAGCGAGGGAGGAAGAGAAAAGAGACTGGATACGAGAGAAAACGAGTCTCCAGGTTCCCGGGAAAACGGCAATAATGGAGTTTCCTTTGGCAAGACGTGGTCGTTGTCGTTCTCACTACTTTCAACGATCTCATTCCACCATCCCCATTAAAATTAACGATAACAATATTATCGCACGTACAGTTCACACATTAATTTACGTCTTACACATAGTTATTGGAGGGAGGGATTTCTGCCCTCTTTACATATATAGATATACAATACATGTGTGTAGTAGTAGTGATAGCAGTGGTAGTAGCAGTAGTAAATCCTCACCTTATTTTTTTCGATGTTGCGAACGCTGCACGAGAATATTGCTTCGCGTCCGATCGCAGCTGTTTGGTTGCCAACGGGCGCGACAAATACCGGACCAGCAACGGCTGCCGTTGATTCTGCGGAAATAACGAGAAGCGCGCGCTAAAATGAATAGCAGCAAATCACGAAATCTCGTCGAGCAGCGTGTGCATGTGGTACGCTTTTCTACACACCCTCCAGCCTTCGAAAGCGTAAAACATCTCTTATTTCATTTCGCGTGTGGATAAGGGAGATTCGATGCACGACCGGTTAGTTCGCCGATCGATTCGTCGCTTATGCGAATGTAGAGTCACGAAAATTCGTTATAAAATGATGGGTTCATTCTTTCTGTTTCCATTTTGAATACCTTTTTTGTTGGAATTTCATTTCATCCGTTGTAGGGTCAGAGTGGGATCAGTGGCTCTTTTTTCCAAGGTCTATAGCTGCCTAACCGTTCACACAATCTCAATGAAACCTTGACTAAACATGAGGTGTATTCAATGGCTTCATTTTGTTAAAAGACACTGAACGGCCTAACCCAATAGATATTGAGATAATAACCATTTTTTTAAAATGGGATTTGTGCCACTGTGTACTTGGGGTGTACACAGTGAAACATGCCTAATTTCACAGTCAAACAAAATTTCAAAATCAAGCAAAATTTGAAGAAAATTACCCTGATCCACTGTACACTTTTAGGTAATGGAGTGCGTTTCTCTATACAATGGAGAGTATTGTACAGTAAACTGTTGAAAAATTAATTGAAAAAATGACAGCATATTATGAGATCAATCACAATCATTTATTGAATATTAATCAACAATGAGTATCTACCTAATGAGGTAGTACCAGTACCTATCTAAATCACAACGCGAAAATATTCATATTATGACTTACCTCTGTGTACCTCGAAAAATTGAGCCACTGTGTGCCGACTCTCTCTTTTTTTCTAAAGCGGGTACTGACAAGTTTCTATTTCTGTCAGGTTAACAAACACAATGCTCAAATACCGCAATATAGCTGTATATTACGCGAGAACAATGACTTCGAACCTAACTGCGATAGGTGAAGAAGCAAAAAACATACAAACTCAGCTGGTTTTTCAACTTTTGACACCAAAAATAATATAAAATCACCTCTCACAACCGAATTGCGCGGGAGCGACTCACAGACAGGTTTAAACCTATTGGCATCCGAGGGTGGTTCTAAGGTGAACAAGACGCACAAATATACATGTCCACTTCTGAGAAACCGAAAAGGTTCAGTGTACCCACTGTTGCAACTATTCCCACTTTGACCTTACTTCCTCTTTTTCCGCCCAATGCCAATTGCTAAATTTTCTCGCAATTGTACGTTTGAGCTGTTGGCAAGCAGAGCCCTCTTGATCGTTTCTTTTCTGTCAGCTCGCCACATTGGTGCTCGTTATTTTGCGAAATTAGCTTCTTCAAAATTACCTAAGAACGCATGTAAGTATATCTGTTCATGCGACGATGATTTCAAGAACCGCCCTGTAGTCAAAATCAACTACCCGTCTATGAAAATGTACGGTTCCTCAAATAGCCAGATGTCGTTGATACTGGAGATCACATAGCTCTAACGGGTTTGAAATATCCATTCTCTCAATATGTACCAGGTGTAGAAGTATGAAACCGGAATTTCTCTATAGATAGTGCTAGCCATCAGTTTAGAGACCCCGTAAGACCGCTTCTGCAGCGCCATCATCTCTCTCTAACAGCTGACGAAGATTTTCAACACACAATAACCCAAGTTCCCAACACCGATATTTTTTTCTATAACCTTAAACATGTCGAGTTTTGTGCCTACGAACTACGATTTGCGGACAGCATTGGTTTTCTGTTATCATTTGAAGAAAACTGCTGCAAAATCCCATCGAATGCTTGTCGAAGCTTACGGTGAACATGCTCTTGGTAAAACACAGTGTTTCGAGTGGTTCAAAAAATTCAAAAGTGGTAATTTTGACGTGAGAATCGAAGAGCGTGGGAAACTACCGAAAAAGTTCGCAGACAACGGATTGCAAGCCTTATTGGATGAAGATGATACTCAAAGTCAACAAAAACTCGCAGATCAATTGAATGTGACACAGAAAGCCGTCTCCATTTGTTTGAAAGACCGAAATATGGAAAAAAGCAACACAAAGTCATTTTGCTCCATGATAATGCTCCATTACGCACAGTAAAACGGGTTAGGGAAACGATCAAGGCGTTCAGTTGGGAAATACTAGCGCATGCGAATTATTGTCCAGACTTGGCTCCATCCGATTATCATCTATTCGCATCAATGGGACACGCTCTCGCTAAACAACTCTTCAATTCGTATGGAAATGTACAAAAATGGCTCGATAACTGGTTCCCTTCAAAAGAAGAACTGTTTTTTTGGCGTGGCATTCATAAACTGCCGGAGAGCTGGGAAAAATGTATAAATAGCAATGGAGATTATTTTGAATAAGATATTTTTATCATTTGCAAACAACAGACGTGTAATTTTTACAAAAAAAATCCGGTTTCATACTTCTACACCTGGTATATGGACGTGGTCGTTATATGTACGGTTGTGATCCCAGAGCTTTGTACGAACGGCTATTGTAGCTTGAGGAGTTTTGAAATTTCGCTGACCGAAATCCAAATCCAACCAAACAAACCGAAACAAAAGGGTATAGCTGGGTACGGGAGTATCAAGCGGACGGTTTAAGCCTAAAATTTCAACAATACTGTTTATTTTTATTTTATAGTTTCATAGTCTTCTATATTTATATATGTGTGTGTGTGTGTGTATATATATATATATATATATAGGCCATCTAACTTTAATTTGAAATAAAATTTTTATAAAAACGATAAAAATTAATCAAGTTATGACGATTTGAGTGAAGGGTCAGATCGCCCACTGCCCCACGGCGAACTCCCACCCTGCGTTGTACACTTTTTTTGTGCTTTTTTTTCGAAGCTATGCTTCATGAAACGGTGTAAGCCGTATTTAAAAACCTTTTCAACCAATTCACTTCAAATTCGGACAGAGCATAGTTTACAAAATTTTCTCTCGTCTGACCGGATGATTTTTTTTATGTTATCTATATTTGTTCTTAACAAATGATAAAAAAATGTTTTTGTCATAAATCGACTTTTTCAAATAGTTTGCCATTTTCGCAATTTTCAAAATTTTAAGGTACTATCTAAAAGTACTAAAGTACTAAAAAAAAGTACCATTATACTAAAAGTACTTCCTTATTTTCTATTTCGCTTTACCCTAATTGCCAAAACCACCTCCACCGGTTGGCCATGCAGTAACGGCGGCACTTTATTTAAACAACATCACCACCATTGTTTACCAGTATTTGTCAATAAAAAACTCAAACCTAGCAGGACTATGTATCAATTGTGTGTAAAATGCCCACCTCGTCATCCCATAACTCTCATCAGAAAAAAAAATAAACAATCGTGCTCTTTTTTGGGACCAAGCTTATGCAAGCTTGTTGAAGTACCTAACACGTACACACCTTGATCCTAAAGGTAGATCATGCTATATGCGTGACGTGTACATCCTTAAAAGAACGAGGCATCAACGTCGAGAGCATGCGTCAGGCAACACCCCATTCAGTCTCGCTCTCTCTCTCTCTCTCTCACTCTCTTCTTACCCATCACTGCTTCATCATCCGATCTTCCTCCTTGTGCAGGCAAGACTCACACGAATGAGCCCATGATACCCTCGTCATCTCGCTACCTATCTCACAAGTTATTCGCCATAATTGAGAGTTAAGCGTTCGGGTATCAAAGGAGCTGAGTGCTCTCCGAGTGAGTGGACGAGAACGTGTGTAGGAGAGAGCAAGATGGTTAGTTGGAACACGAAGTTTAATCGATTCTCTATCGGCTCGTGTTCGAAATTAGCTCTCAGGTGGTTTCGATTTATCGGCAACTAGACTTTCCGTTCCGTATTCACCCACTCTCTATCTTCCCCCCTCTTTTATAAGCTTCTCGATTAATCCGCACACAGAATGCTCGTACGAACGTGAGCGGACGATCTCGCCAGGCTCACTTGCTCTCTGTCTCGTCGTATTAGCGTTCGCTTTTTGTCTTGCCCGATAATCTCGACGATGCGCGGGGTCATTGGCTTTATTAGCCGCCACGACTTTTGCGCTAGTTCTCGCGGGGACGCTTCTTGCGACGACATTTCTTCAAATTTTTAGTAGCTGAAATAAGCTGCTGCTGTTGGTGAAATTTTAAGGCGCTTTGACGTTTCTAGCTCGCGATATTTAATATCTAACAAGGAACATCACTTAAGGTGCTATACCAGTGTGAACGCTGAAAATTTGGATGATTTTCGGGAATTTTTTGGAAGAAAAGTACTCAATCAAATGTTTCGGAAAATTAAGAATATATTTGGCTATATTTGACCTACGGTACATAATTTTTTCATAGAAAAATATTGAGATCCAAGCGACTTATGTGCTGCCGTCGGTGGCGCCAAAAAAAAGTTCCTCCACTGCTGACATGATTCCGGCCGATTGAGTAGCTAAAACCGAAAAAGGAAAAAATGTTGTTAAACTGGAAGGTATTTCCTGTACAATGACGTAGGATTTTCGAAAAATATTAAAATCTAACAAAATGGCGTAGTTATGAAAAAAAGTCTGTTTTCTTGCCTATAAAATGGTCGTTTTTTTCTATTCCAAATCGTCAATTTTCATCCAATCAAAAATACCCTACGTCATTGCAGAGTAAATATATTGAAGCGTACTCAGTTCAAATTTTAAGTCAATCGGATAATTGCTCTTTGAGTTACAATGTCAGCAAATTTGAAAAATCTCATTTCGAGAAAAACGCGTTTAAAGATTTAACTATCGATTTTTGAAAGATAAAATGATATTTACCATAAAAACTACTAATCAGGTATACCTAGCCCATACAATGGACCCTCCTCTTCCTGAAATAATGCCTGCTGAGAGGCTGAAGCTTTTCACACTGGTATAGCCCCTCAAGTGCCCACCTACGCTTTTGTTGAAATTCATACATGTATACGTGCCCAAGCATTGAAAACTATTGGGCACGTATTTTTTATCGTAAATAAAAACGGTTTTAGGGCGAGAAACCACCCCTCAAAGAAAAGCGTGTCGAGGGGTCATTTGCAGTTTCACCCACCAGCAGTCCACCGATCTGAATGAAACAAAAACCGAAATTCTTCTCAAATGAAGCGATGAAAAAACCACTATAGAAGTATTGAAAAAAAATTAAAGGGTGACACGCCTTTCTTTGAGGCGCGGTTTCCCCCCTTAAAACGGTTTTGCCGCGCGATAAAAAATTTCGTATCTAATAGTATTCAATTCTTTATCACATATACGAGTTTCAACAAAATAGAAGCCGGACGGTCAAGCGATTTCCCTTGTAAGTTGGCAACATTTATTCACACGAGGTTCAAAAGAAAGCAAAGTTATTGACTGTTTTGTCTCCGAGATCAATCACGAAATAGATTAAATATTTATCATCGTTTTGGACACGTGCACTCGTCTGAGTGTCACTTTGTTCGTAATAGACATTCATTTGGTGGACCGCAGCGATCCGAGTAAAGAGTCAGTCAAAAAATTCAACCCGGATGGAAAAGTTGGAGCGCAAGATATACATCGCGTGAATAATTCATATCCCGTTGCACAAACATTGGGAGTATCGAAGAGTCTTTTTGGGCAGGAAAAATGTGTCGAATGCTTGTCGTGAAATTTGTTTTTTTTTGTCATGATTGACAGGCATTTGTAGGGGTCCGTTCCGTTTTGGGAGTCGCGGTTTTCTGTATTAGGTGGAATATACAGTGCATTTCCATTTCATGATATCGTTGGGGGACGATGAATTGATTAGAGCAATTTTGAGGCCAGTACCGTTCGGACCACTTATTTATGCAACTATCGAATTCGTCTCGTTAATTTAATATTTCATTTGTCCGCATCGCATTGCGTTTCAATTAGTAATGTTTTTGACCTGATCGATACCATTCCGCAGCGGTATTTCTTGAAACAATTATCGTCCTTTTGGATAACGAGACTTCATTTCACTCACACTTATTGGAAATTCTGGTAGACTTCTTCGATTCACGTTTAAAATAATTTTCGTTACTTTCCCACGCGATTAATTGCTGATCTGACGGCGGAAAATGAAGAATTCGTCGATCTTGTCAAATATACATGTAGAGTAGTCGAATATACTCATATGTATTTTGATGAAATTAAAATTCAACGCATCCCCGAATTCATGATCAGTTATAATGGAAAAGCCATTTAATTCTTTTTAGTTATAAAATAGCGGTAATTAAGGTATTCCTTTCACGAACCCAAATATTTTACACTTAACTGATTTTCGTCTATAAAGAAGTAAAAATACATCCCAGTATACTGGTAAAATTTCAAGCCAAGTTACCGAACCTTTAACGAAAAATTACGGCCCTAAAAAACGTCTTATTTATACGGCGCTCTATGGACATATCACGCTGGCCACATTTCTATTTAATAATTGATACACTAAATAACTCTAGATGTCTGATATAAACTGCTCACAGGTGTAAAAAAGTCTAAAGATTCCGTAACGACAATAAAAACAGAGGGTCACCGAACGTTTAAAGAAAATATTAATGTTAAAACTTGGAAAAATGTGACTAGCAGAAGAATTTTCATAGCCGTGACCTTTCAAATAAATGTAAAAATGTCTCAATCTACTAAATTTGTAACTCATTTTTGTATTAAGGGGTTACTCCCACTTGCGATTTTGAAAAAATCGATTTTTTTTTAATTGCATTTTTGAAGTATAAGTATCTGAGAATATGTCCTGAAAATTTCAAGTCGATCCGAACAAAATTGACTGAGATATGAGCGTTGAAAGAGAAGAATCCGCGTTGAAAGAGAAACTTTAAACGCGTTTTTCTCAAAATGGCATTTCTGAAGTCGGTGACCAAGATTACTCGAACACTAATGAACCGATCTTCTTGAAATTTTGCAGGCTTATTTAATACATAAAAATGTAGTCTTTAATCGTTCGATTTTTTTTTCGAAAAAAAATGGCCGTTTTATAGCCAAAAAACGGCCGTTTTTTTCGTTAAAATCGAACCATTAACTTCGACTGTCCGCCATTTTGTGAAAAATAAATATTTTTTAAAATCCTTCGATTAAAGACTAGTTTATACTTATATTTGACTAAATCCATCCGCATTTTTTTTCAGATGATCCACTTCGCCGCAATATTGGTCACCGCAAACCGTTTATACAAAAACATTATTTCATTGACGGCCATTTGCCACTAAACAATGTAATATTTTTCAATAAAAAAATTACTGAATGTTCTTCAAGATGTGTTCTTCAAGATGATCGATTGATCGATTAAAAAAGTTTTGTAGTTTTCTTTTTAAAAAATCATGAAAAAGGCCTTTTTTGCGCTACAAGTGGGGGTAACGCCTTAATTGCAATTGTAATTTACCGACGATTCAGAAGGCCCTGCTCATGCCCCCACAAAATACGGCCCTCCGCGAAAGGAATACCTTAAATCGGCTAGAGCGATCGATTGCATCTCTCGACAATAAGGACGCGGCATCCAATTTAGGGAGTGCACACCACTCTGCAAAATTCACGAAGTCCTTGTCACTCATAAAACAATGGTAACCCAGTCGACGACTAACCGACCATTTGAAAGAGGACGCGTAAAATTCTCAACCCCCTTTACACACCAGAATACACATCTCGGGACATTATCATAGTCGCGGATAATTTACAATGCAAAAGTTAGGAATTTATGTGCAGTTATGGAAATAACGTGATCCAATTGGCAAGAGTGAAATCGCGCATGCCCATCGCCATGGACACATTTGTTGGGGTGTCCCGAGATGCACCCACATCTCTATAGAGGCTTCTTAGGGAAACCACACATAGGGCGTCCTCATTGGGATTCTATTGGGTTCTGCACTATTCCCCAAAGAACACCGTTTGGGCATTCTTACCACGTTCGAATCGAAAATATGTGAAAAGTCACGGGGAAAAAGCTCGGCATGCTGAAACACCTGCACGCTGCATGAGCGTATACGCGTGTGGTGATATTTGTAAAAGTGCAACAAAATGAATAACAAACGATAATTGCAGTGGGTTTTCAGTAATGTGATTGAAATCGATTATTAAGATAACCTTTTTTAAGAAAAGATTTATGATTTTTTTCAGATCCACTCATTTTGTATATCTATAGAGGAAAATAACTAAATATGACGTAGTATCCTTAAAATGGAATGCCACCATTTCCCTAGAATAAATAGTTCAAAACGCAATACCAGGTTATCTTCTACTATATCTCATTCACTCACTTCAGGATCGCACTCATTTCATCTGGTCGGTAGAGCGAGCGGTGTGGTTGTGGCAGAAGTATTTTGTTTTACGACGTTGAAGTTTGCATCGATGGAATCCAACGAACGTTAATTTTTTTAGATTGCTCAAACATTTTTCGGCGGATTTGGGCTACAAAAAACCCTCAAACGTTTTTTCAGGACCCTCATTGAAAAACTTCAACGTAAATAGACGAGAAAATATTTTCGACAATGAAGAATATTAAAGAAAAACAAAGAATTTTCGTTGCATTCCAACAATGCAAACTTCAACTTTTGTTTTGTCGGTGGTAGAAAACTTTTCAAGGTACGTAAAAGATAATGTGTTTTCGTTAATTAGTTGGAAATCATACTGTGACTATATGTTGGGAATGCTGCGTTTTGTCAATATTTTTGGGACGTTTTATTGTTTGTTGTTACTAGTGAAATACGAAGACAAGATTGAACCGGTCTGAAATTCTAAATATGGAAAGTCACAGGGTATTGAAGTATGGAATATTCCATAACTGGTTTCTAAGACTTAGGTGGTTGGATACCTCTTTTCATAGTGCGTTATATTTATTTTTAGAATGCCGTCTTCACACTCAAAAAAAACGAAAGGTTTGGAATAAAGGTAAGATAGCTGAAACTATAAAAATTGTTCTATAAACTATAGGAAACTATACACAACTCCGTTCCGCCTATGCCAGAAAAATCAACCGTCTCCAGACGAAGCAGCAGTCGCCCCATCAGCAAGAAAAACGGTGTTGAGCACATATCTTGAAAGTCTTTTAGTAGAACACATTTTGATGATGGAAAGCAAGTTCCATGGCTTGACCAGAACCGATGCAGAATATATGTTGGCAAAACGTAATAACCTGCGAAAGCCATTCAGTAAATCCGGCAGGGCCCGTTCCCTAATCTCTTAGAAGGTAAAGACATTTTTGTTATTTTCTATAAAAAAAAAACGTCGTGCCTAATTCTAATATTCCATATTTAGGTATATATCCATAAAAAACCTTATTTTTTAAATTTTGATTATTGAACAATTTTGATACTGTTAATGAATATTAAACACACAAGACTGTTACTAAGTCAAGCGAAAATGTAAGATTGTTTATGATTATCATTAAACGTCTTTAATTTGTGATTCTCTTTTTATGTCAAGAAAATAAAATGGTATTCCATATTTATCACTTGCCTCTATATTTGGTTTAATAAATTCAACGTACCGAATGCGCTGGGATCCATCAAGAATCGTATCGGATTCTGTTCGATAATGTGGGAATCGTCAAAATTAAAATTGGATTTGTACATCTGATTTCAACGGGGAATCCCGATGAGAATTCAATGTACGAGCGTGACGTTTTAGCCTAGGGATCCAATGACCCATTGGATTCCTATCTGGAAGTGTGGACAAGTATGGTAATCCAATTGGATTTCGATGACACTTTCTGCTCGGGTCGGGAAATAGAGGGTATGTAGCAATTTTAATCGCAACGATACAACAAATTGAAAAATACTCCAATTTGTCTTGTTTGCTTTTCCTCAATAAAAAAAAACCTGACATAAATTGAATCGGCTGAGTGACGTGGCTGAAATGATCCCAATGAGGGAAAAAGCAGCCCCGACGAAAAAAGGGGCTCGGGAATTCTCGTCCCGCGATCAGCCATAAGCCGACACAAACATGGATCGCAAATATCGATGTTTTCCTGCGAGGCGCTTCTTCCTATGAATGACCATAAATCAGTGCTGTAATCTCGACACGATAGAAAATAATAATAGCTCGGTGGCCTTACGTGAGTCGGTGCCGCCCACGGGGGCAAGAGGATGTGAAAAGCTCGTCCGCGTGGGTGAATGAGGGGGGGGGGGGGGTCGAGATAGCACGATTTCTCCACTACTATAACGGGGTTGGATTGGATTGTGTTACTCGTAATATAATTGCGTTACGATCCTTCGTATCATCATCAACTATAACACTCTTGGCTCTCGGTGTTCATATATCACAAAATTCTCACGATCGTTTTCCCGCTTCTTCTCCTCCTTCGGCTTTCCCTGCGCATTTATTTTCAAGTGATTCTTAACGAAGGTTCCCGGGCGTGTAACGAGAAGGATGAATCCTGGAGCGAATCGTGTGGCAACCTCTACACATAGAAGGGAGGAAGGAAAGTGGATGATGCTCGATCAACGGGAGAGATAATAACGTGTTGGATTGGAAGATCGTGAAAGCGGTTAATTAATAAAGGCTCTATCGCGTGCTCGGTGGCTGGAGGAACGCGCTGCCCCATGCGTAGGGGAAGTAGGGGCAATATGATAACGCTAATGTCATGTTTAAATAAAACAATACATTTATGAGTCAGTCAAATTTAATTATTCTTTTGAACTAATCAACATTTATTAATCTTTTAATTTTGGAGGTAAAAGAATCAGTCCTCATTACCATACAATGTATTAGGACTTGGATTTAATTCCTAGCGTTTTTTGAATGAAAATAAAATATTTATGTTATTAATTTATTAATATATTAATGTATTAATGTAATTAATATATTAATTTATGTAATTAATATATTAATGAAAACAAAAAAATACATTAATCGAAGTATTGCCCATCGCTTTCTACTACTTTTGACCTTACGGACCAGGTACGAATACCGTGTCGGAAGAACGCCTCGTCTTTAGATGCAATCCACGAATCGACACATTTTGACCATCTTCGTAAGAAGTGAACTTCTGCTCAGACAGACTATGAGGCATCGAACGAAACAAATGGTAATCAGAAGGAGCGATATCTGGATAATACGGCGAGTGGTGTAGGACTTCCCATTTAAGTGTTTCCAGATATGTTTACCGGTTTTGCGACGTGCGGACGAGCATTGTCGTGCAGCAAAGTGACTTTGTCGTGTCTTTTGGAGTATTCCGGCCGTTTTTCTTTCAATGCACGGCTCAAGCGCATCAATTGCAGTCGGTAGCGATCCCCAGTTATGGTTTCATTCGGTTTCAGCAGTTCATAATAAATCACACCCCTCTGATCCCACCAAATACAGAGCAGGAGCTTCGATCCATGGATATTTGGCTTTGCCACTGATGTTGATGGTTGGCCGGGCTTAACCCATGACTTTCTGCGCTTCGAATTGTCGTAATGAATCCATTTTTCATCACCAGTGACAATTCGATGCAAAAAAACAGGGGAAAAAGCGAGAAGTAAAACTCCCCGCAAAAACACTTTATTTGGCACAAATGTTGACATATTCAATAAATTATAAAGTGTTGTTATTTGCGATTCAAAAAGAGGTTATGTACAGCAAATTACATTTAATGATAGCTGTTTCACGATGAATACATTACTGTCGGTAACAACGAAATACTGTACTACCTACGCCATCTCTTGTAAAACGCTACGAATTAATTCCAACACCTAATATATTTTTAAGTAAACCTTTTTTTCCCCCATCTTACCCCGTATGCAGGGCAAGATGAAACAGCGCTGGGAGAATGATGGGACACGAATTATTGGCATCTTTTGCATATAAAAGTGGTTTCATTTTCAATACCAGAAATTTGATAAGCCAATCGTTCAAGTTCTGTAGTATTTAGTCTGAATAATCTTGCTTCCATATCATTTTAATCATTTGCAAGTTTTTTTTTCGTCCCCTGGTAGAAACACCAATTGAAGAGAAACCAAATGCTTTCCTAGTTTCGTTTCACCCTTTCTAACGTAAATAGTAGTACGTTATGCAATATTGAAGCTTTTCGATAGCTTGTATTCATCTTTCCCCATTAGACGGTTAACAACTCAAATGAACTGCAACGATGTTAAAGCTTACCAAAAATTAGATCGTTATGTAAAAAAAATGATATTGTTTTTTCACTCGAGACGCGTGCTGCCGCCACAGTTGATAGTTTCACACTTATTCACCTCCCTGCCGCCCCCAAACTCCAACGGGATCACTGTGCTCGAACATACTGTTGAGTAGCTAGACTTATGATTCATCTTACCCAGCGTATTCGTCTTGCCCCGAGTTCCCCTACTTATATTTATAGGTTCTCCATATCCACACACACACACACACACACATATATATATATATGTGGGTTCTATAATACACAACGGTGATTTTTAAGGCATTCAACTTCGAATTGCGACTGTACTCATAGTCGCAAATCATCCCTGTCCTCGTTATCTAAGCTCCACTGTCGCCATAATCACCGTTAGGTGAACGTAAGTATATTCATATGGAGGATATTTTCATAGGAGCGGTTGCGTGTATGTATGTCCCTCAATTATCCCTTTCGCTTCGCGAAACTCATATATATGTTTGACCTGAAGTAAAGTAGTCTGACGGTCACCTCGTGAATTTTTAAAAACTTCTGACGTCATACGTTAAGTAAAATTCATTAGTAGTACTTTTCCCTTGACTCTGGATGGAAGATATGAGTGTAAAGAATACACCGTTGGTCTTTGTGTGGATCCCTGCTTGGGGGAATATCACAACTTGCAGCATAACTAATAACATTTTGATTGTTCAAATGACATGACATTATGTTGAAAACTAAAGTTGATGAAAGTTATATATATTTTTTAAAGCTCTTAGCAAAAGAGTTAAGGTCTTTACGGGGTCTAGCCGACGGGGGTGAAGTACGAGGTGAGCGCCCTATGCTTACGCTTAGGGCCGATTCATTGTTACCAACTGAGAGCTATAAAATAATCATCATATTAAACTTTCAAACCATTTTTTTACACCTATTTATTTAAATACGCATTTTTTAACATTCGATGATTACATGAAATGTTTTCATTATTGTGTATAAATATTTTTTATCATTTTTCCTCGCTCCGTTAACGCGAGACGAATTGGCAACGCTGTAAATCGTGGTATATGATAATGCGCAGGTTGGCAGAAGTGTCGCGAAGTTAGAGACGTGCGCGCCCCGTTCGTAACCTCAAAATCGGCCCGAGGAGTTGTCAACGATGAATATCGGTTCGAGTAAAAAATCCCTTTGTTGGAAACGAAAAGTGTGTACTAGAGCTGTCTGCAACCTAAAGGGGAAAAAAAACCTTAATCATATTCCGATATTCTGAAAGAATTTACGTTCGAAAAAAAATCCACCGTGTTTTGTGTTCTCCTAGACATTTCCAGAAACTTATTTCTGAACATAGATCTCAAATTAAAAGTAATGAATAATTACTAAGAGGATGAAGACAAATAATATTCCTCATTAATCATCCTGACAAAGTAGTTTGAGGTCCCCGGACATAATGACCAAATGTAGATAAGATAGGTATCATTTGTGCTGTCTACAACGTTGCCATGTTTTCACAACCTTATATTCTGTGTGCTTGAGTTTCCCACAAATTCGCGATAACATCGAAATTCGCGATAAAATTCGAAAACAACAGTAATCCTAGAACGGTGGGTCGCATCCTCCTCTTCACGGTGTCAAAGGTTCGTCCGATAGTGAGTCGAACCGTACCTATTTTTCGCTCGGTGGTAGCGTTTCGACGTGGCCGCATAACGGAACACGAATAGATTGCCTACTTTCACGTTCCTATCCTCTGTTCGATCGAACTGCACAAACCGTCAATTATTCAATAGTACCTGGTACATTGCTTTTTATACATTTCTCAAAATGGTCAAATGGTCAAATTTTAAACGAAAATCCCCGAGCAAAAATATCTTACGAGAACAGACCAAACAACTATAAAAAGTTCATTTATTGGATAATGGATTACGAAATGGATCTTACTGTCTTATCGAAGAGTCATCAATTCCTTCTTTCCTATGTGTGTGTGTGTGGAGGGGTGGAGGGTGTATATCCATCGTCCGATCATACTTGTAATATTATAGATATATTTGCCACCTTTCCTCACCCCTCCCTATTATCACCTCTATTCCTTTCCCCGTTTCTATGGAATCGAGACAAATCTAGGGCGAGATGAAAAATGTTACGGATACTGTTAGCTACGAGAACCAGATTATGTGTGTGTGTGTGTATTACTTACCAGTCCCGTGTATATATACATAACAATTTTTTCTCGTTTTAACGTAAGGTCCCGCGGCTCCGTGTTCCAAAGCCAAATTTATCTCGCTCTCTCGCTCGTCGTTTCGGGCTCATCCCTTATTTTTATCCTTTCGTTTCTTTTCCATACACACGCGTCTCATATCCGCCTTGGGCTCTTCTCCGATGCGCCCATCACGGGCTCACCTCGTTGTACTCTTTTTATTCTTGTTTTTTTTTTACTACGTTTTCCTTTTTCACCATCTCCCTCGCACTATCATTTTTCCGCCGTGGATATACGATGGCTGTGTGATATATACAATGCATGATGTTATATACATTATACTGACGTTCATATATCTTGTGTGTGTATGGGCTGTATATATATATATATATAAGTAAATGAGGTATCTCGCGCTCTATGTTAGTGCACCGACGCCAGGGGAGTGCCCGAAGAGAGAGAGAGGGCTTAAATCCGCCTAGCAATATCCAAATTGCCTCGGTGGTGAATTTAACGTTTCTCGAGATAGCTTCGCGGACAAATCGCCGGGGGAATAAAACAAACCGCGAGATTAGACGGAAACCAGCAAAATGTGATATATACATACACACGCATATATATATATATATATATATATATATATATATATATATATATATATATATATATATATATATATATATATATATACACACACACATACATACATACATACATACATATATACATGTATGTGTGTGTGTGTGTGTGTGTGTGTGTGTGTGTGTGTGTGTGTGTGTGTGTATTACTGACAAATCGCTTCTAGAACTGCCGTAGAGTACGTCACCGCACACGTAGAACTGAAATCATCAGAGCATTAGTAACGCTACAACATCCTCTCTCTCTCTCTCTCTTTCTCTCTCTCTCTCTCTCTCTCTCTCTCTCTCTCTCTCTCCCTCTCTCTCTCTCTCGCTCGTTAAGTTTTGCGGCTTCCACTAAGTCCGCTTTTCTCTCATCCACAAGCATGTCTCCAATTCCACAACCCGAGTCTGTAGAAACTTCGGATGAGCCTCAAACGTCGCCGTTCTCCCATTCCTTGATTCCGCGTTCGCGCCGAATCCCGACGCGCAAAACAGATGGCAAGAAATAAGACCGAGAAAAGTGTGAAAAGGGGAGGAGAATGGCACAAAACAAAGGGCGTTTGAGCAAACGTGGGTGCGGATAAGCTGGAAAGCTTCGTTTATTTTTTCATCCCTCTTACGAGCATTGAATCAGTGAAAGTTCCAAAAGGGAAAGCGTAGGCGGGAAGGCACAATTTTCATTCTTTTCCAAAATCCAACGGAGAAAAGCAGAAAAGCTGCGAAAATTAAAAATAGTGGAAAAACCACTCGTAGGGATATAAACAAATTATCCAACTATACGGTGGGACGTCAATCTCGTTCTTTATTTTTTATTTTTCAAATCGTTGCAAGACACTCAAGTGAATCTTTTGTTCCGTTGGAAAAATTGCTATACCTTGGGAAGGATGCAGATAGGTTTTTTGGATATCAATCCGCCGGGGCGATGTTCTTTACGAGTTTTTTGTGAGAACTGACACAACGAGCGATTAGTTCGGCACGATTTATGGCGGAACGTCAGAGGCTGCTTCGCGGAGCCTGATGGAACTGCGATAAGATGATGAGGTATGGAGGGCTTGCGATAAGAGCCAAAAGCATAGAGTAGATGGGTCAGGTGGATCCATGCCTTCATGGGAAGCGACGCGAAAGACTGCCGAAAAGCGCCATACCCTAATCGATGAATCCACCAAGGATATTTTGAACCTCCTATGTCTGTTGGCTGTCATCATACTTGGGGGTTCTGCGACGGGTCCGCAAATTTTAGCCACATGTTCCTCAAAAGGATCTTCACGTAAATATGGTTACACCTACCCAAAGGTGGTTTTGATGCCATTGGGTTTTGCACAATGTTGAGTTTGAGGGCCAAAAGCAGCGATGAGGACGGTCTTCGAAGCCGAGCGTCTTCAAAAAATCCAGTTTCACCATGAATACATGCAAGACGAGCAGGCCACAGAAGCCGAATGAGAAAATACAGGTCGTTACAGCGAAGGCGAGGGAGTCGCTGGCGCGATGGCAGATAAATCGAAGCTATGAGCCGGAATATGCGATGTGGCCGCGCGAAAATCCTTCAAATCCATTACTCCCGAGTCACGAGAGAGAAAATACGATGAGACGAGTCGTAGTGGCAAGATTGGGAGGATAGGGGATGAATAAGGTAAGCCCCGCCGTCCTAACATCGAGAAGAAGGTATACGACGAAGTGAATGCATCTTCCAACATTATGATAGGATGAAGCGCGCTGTTTTCGAGAAACGTGTGTATACCTAACGTATTTCTCACTTTTTTGCAATCTTCTTCCGGTTTCCTGCGAAGTCGTGAAAACGCCGGTTAACGTCGTGGACTCTCGAATGTTGCTCGAGGCTTTGCTTCTTCGTATATATGTGAACGCGCATAGCTATTTCCACTTTCTCTCTCATCTTCTGGGGTGCCTCCCGAGCCCTTATACCCACTTTTCTCTGACATCTCTGCACCCTCACGCAGGAAGCCATCCTTGCCGGGGACCGCGTAAGCCACCGCGAGAGTCGCGGCCGCGGAAGATTTCCCATGTGTCAACCCCTCCGGGCACTTTATTTCCCAGCAATCATCGGTGTGTTCTCTCATCCCTCGTATACTCTTCCTTACTCCACTTCCCTTTTCACTTCGTTTCCAGCTCACTCACCCTCTCGTTCTATTTCTCTCTCTCTCTCTCTCTCGAGGTGTGGGCGACCTGCACGACGAGCCCCGACGCCCCCGACGCCTCATCCTTATCTGCTCGTACACGTTTTAGTAATACCTCTTTTAATAAATACATATCTCCGACAAGCTCTCCAAGCCCTCCAGCCCTTCCTCCACGTTGATGCTTCATTTTCTTTCGCTCGACGATCATTTCATCTTTCACTTTTTCGCATTGGTCTTTCTCCTTTCTCATTTTTCACCTGTTTTTCGCTTATGTATGTGTGCGTGCGTGGCTGACGGTAGCTCGGACCCTTTAGCACATATTAATATTCGCCCGACTGCGAGGGGAGGAATCGACAGGGGAATACACCAATGTTCGTTTCGACTCGATTTTATTTTTCGTTCGCTTTTACTCTACGTTTTTTGTTTCGCCGTCTCTCGTGACGCGTAATATTTACTGACGGTGGTATTGAAATTTGTGTATACACGTAGATAAATTTGGAAAGGATATTTTGAACCCACTATATCTACGTGATGTCAACTATCAGCACATGTGACTGTCTTGAGGATGGTCCTTAATTTCTTTTGGTAAATATTCGGAAGTGTCACTCCCGCTAAAAAGTGGCTGCACATTTTTTTATCAATTCTTTATGATTATAAAACCTTATATGAAGTTATATTTTAATAGCGCATAATGTTTCCAATGCATTAACATTTTTTTGTGTTTGTTTGGCCGTTTGAAGTTCGACTAAAATCAACTAAAATCTTGAAAAAAAGTTCGAAAGATCGACGAATCAAAATCTTTACAAAAATATTTATTGACATTGTTTTTGTTGATGCGCTGCCATAATAATATTGAATATGATGTTTTTTTTTAATGCAAGAAACCACACAGAAAAACAGCTCGATTCTGACAGGAGTGACACTTACCTTTCCGAATATTTACCTTTCTTTTACACAAATTGTTGCTTTTTGGGACAGGATGTTCCTTAAAATGACCCTTGTATGAAATGGCTTACATTCATTCGGAAGTAATTTTGAAGCCATTGGGGTTTGCATAATGTTGAGTATGGAGACGATTGGGCACTGACGTCCTCGATTCAAATGTCCGTGAAGTCACTTTTCCCACGTATATATTTAGATAGGTAGATGTATGTGTGGGTGAGTGTATGCACGTTCCTAGAGATGCATCGGAACGTCGGGCTTAACGTATATTCGATGATGTGTGTTCATCTGTGCAAATCCCGGTGGTGGGCATCCACTCTTCCCTTCTCGATCTCTCTCTCTCGTTCTCTTTCTCTTTCTCTCTTTCTGGATCCGCTCTTGTTTTTCTCTCGGTATAGGAAAGCACCGGGAATACGTCGATACACATCGAGAGCAACGCGAAAAGAAGAGTGGGCTGCTGCGCTACATTCGGATGTGACACTGGTCCCTGTGTGACATCAGGCTTGCGGGATTTCTCAATGCTCTTTTTTTTATTTGTACATATCCGTTGTTATTTCCGATCATCGAAGCAATGATTCTTCCAGCTTCGATCCCTATATCGATATACGTGTATGTGGGTTTAGTATTTTGTGCGCGTGACCGTATGTGCGTGTCTGTGTGAAAAAAGGAATAAATGTCACGAGAGAGTGAGAAGTGCTGCGTGTGGTCGAAAAGGATATGTGTCGCCAAAGATTTCAAATAAGAATAAGATTATAGACGAAACTGAAAACTCTAAGGCGAGTGAGGTGTTTAGAGCGAATGACAGATTTATGACGAACGTGTTTGTGCGTAGAGATTGCGAGGGTTCCTTGAAAGAGCGTAGGTGACCAGTGTGGTGAGCGGTTAGGCCTCCCATGGAACAAACAGTGCATAAAACGAGTGTTGGTGTGACTGAGATGAGTGTAAAAGAATAAAAAGAGAAAATGAGAGTGTGCCTGGATGAAATATTGAAGAGGCGATCAGTCTAAGATGAAGTTCGAGAGCGTAAAGATCGAGAGCAGTTTGACTCATTTTATGTTGTAATGGCTCTGTATTTCGTATTCACCATATTAAAAGGTAGGTATTCATATTTTCTTGCATTAAATATCCGGCTACAACGATTATGATTCTACATGTCTGAACATCTAGCGGACGGGTGGGGGTCAAAATGTCGGATGACCAAATATAGAAGGATAAAGATTGCGAAACGACAGAATTATGAACTCTCCAAATAACGAAGGTTAAATTATTCGAAATTTTATTCTTTGAGCGATGAAGAAATCAGATAACCAAGGGATTATTTATTCGAGTGTTCATTTATCAGAGGACATATATTCAGATAGTGTGCAGTTTGAGTCATACAAAGACAGATTCGAACAATCTACAACATGCATATCTCCGAAACAGAAAAAAGTGAGTATCTAATATTCGTAATACCGTCTATAGCAAAACGCCATACATAGAGATTACAAACTTCGAATGTGTAGATCTTAGAAACGCAAATGATCGATGGTCCGAAATGGCGAATACCTAAATGGCGAACATGGTATGGCTGCCTGACCGGACTGACCACTAACGCCATCTGTCATCTTTATTCTGAAGCGCAAATAGTATTGCTCGATCCCAAGTTTTCGCTTTGCGGACCGTTCGCCATTTCGGCCCATCGCTATTTTAACTGACCGACTTTTTGGTCCTTCGTTTTAATGAATTCGAAATCGTAAACTGTCGTAATATTTACAATTCGACGATTTGACGGCTCGAATTGTTTGGTGTATATGTACAGGCGAATCGATATTATGTCTCTAATTATTTTGTTAAATCTGATATTTGTTTTTGCTATAAATGAACTTTGAGATTTTTGTATTCACAATTTCGATTGACTATTTTACAGCCAATCATAAGATTGATCTATCTATATTGGAACGTTCGTCATTACTGAATTCTAAATTTCGGTCCTTCTGAATATTGATCGATCGAATTTCCGATCCCTACCCCAGCGAACGGGTCTCTTTACCTTAAATCCGCGGAATTTATTGTTTGCGATTGTTTTTTTAATATCCGGGCGATGGGACGTCAAAGATCGCTGGGCTTCTCTGAATGATGAGCGAAAAATGGATTCGTGATTCTTACGGTTCTTCAGACCAAAATCAGGAATGCAATTTGCGTACTCGTGTAATATTATAATTCTGCTGGGGAAATGCATAATATATATACCGACTAGGTAGGACTGTAGGTACTTGAGCAGAGCGTCTATGTACTAAAGAATCAATAGAATATGGAGCCGCCTATACCGCTACGGGTTTTCCACAGTTACCCCGTACCCACAGCAAATGCGATAGTGTAGCTTGAGGTTGTTATGGGGCCAGGTCAAAATGCTACCACCGAGCTGACATTTTTCCTCGAAGTATACAACCCCTTTGATGATCATCCTGCGCAGTATGGGTACGATCTACAATACCGTTTTATAGGGAAAAATTCGGAAACGGCATAATTCGTGGGCTAATCACATTGCGCTTATGGAAAACTTCCGATTATTTTTCAGTACGTTATTTATATCTGGTAAAAAAATATCACGGAGCTGAGAAAATAGGTATGGTTCAACTAATTATCGGACTAAACTTTGGCACCGTCATTAAATTATTAATGTTTTTAATCGCGAATTTGTGTGAAAGTCAAGCACACAAAACATCAGGCTGTGTAAATATGGCAATGTCCTAGACGGCACAAATGCTACCTACCTTATTTAAATTCAATAATCATGTTCGAGGACCTCAAACTTACTTGGTCAGCGTAATTAACGAGTATTATTATTTGTTCTTATTCTCTCAATTAGTAATAATTACTTAATACAAATTTGAGATCTATGTTCATAAATCACAAGTTTCTAGAAATCTCCAGGAAAATACAAAATGCGGCGGAATTTTTCCAAACATAAAAGAACTTTGTAGCATATCGGAAAACTATTATAAGCTTTTTATTTCTTTCAGACGATAGGCAGCTTCAGTACACACTTTTCCTTTTCAGCGAAAGAATTTTTTACTCTAATCGATATTCATTGTAGCTCCTCGGGCCGATTTTGAGGTTACGAACGGGGCGCGTACGTTTAACTTCGCGACACTTCTGCCAACCTGAGGATTGTCATGTACCGCGATTTACGACGTTGCCAATTCGTCTCGCGTTGATTCAACGATAAAAAAGTATAAAAAATAATTATACAAAGTAATGAAAACATTTCATTTAATCATTGAATGTTAAAAAATGCGTATTTTTATAAGTGTAAAAAATGGTTCGAAACCGTATGTTTAATATGACGATTATCTTATATTGACAATTGGTGACAATCAATAGGCCCCATGAAGAAGCATAGGGTGCTCCCCTCGTATTTCACCCCAAGCGGTTAGACTCCGTAGGAACCGTAAGACGGCTGTGAATGCAATGGAAGTTAGGTTAGATCAGTGAAGTGTGGATAGGAAGTGATAGGAAAGGGTAAAAACCCACGAACGTAGACGTTGGAACTCAGGAAATGAAGTAATAAATCATATATATATATATATATATATATATATATATATATATATATATATATATATATATATATATATATATATATATATATATATTACGATCGAATCGACGGAATTATACTTTTTTTACATACATATACGCGTTGACGCTTGATGGATTTTTTTGCACGAATATACTGGCGTTTTTTGTTTTCGTTCGACTCGACACAGCGAGGGATTCGCACAAATCTAGGGAAAGAGCGACGTTATCCTCCCTGTACTTCGCGCGACAACGTGTCGGAAATGTCAGAGCGGCAAAAATTTCAATGTATATATATATATATATATATATATATATATATATTTATCCGCAGGTATATAAATATTCGATATGCTCGGTGAAAAGCCATCGATATGAGAGAAATTATTTCCTCAAGGGAGTTTTCCCTGCTTCCTAGAATATGTACGCGTCCATATATATATATATAGGTATGTGTGTGTACGTAGGTGTACACGAATATATACCTATACCTTACGCGTATATAAACGTATAGATATATATATCCAAACAGCCTATAAAATGTGGAGCAGATATGAAAGTAAATGTTGATGCGATGTAAAGTAATAGTTATGCGCGTTTTACATGAGCGTCCCGATCGATGTTCCTGTTGGAGGAACACGGGAACACGTAAAAGCCAATTCCAGCCACATATTTTTTCTTCGTTGTAGTATATCTATATTTTTCTCTCTCTTAGTTTACACACACACAGAAATATATATATATATATATATATATATATATATATATATATATATACATTTGGCGAAGTCGACTTTACCATCTATATCCGTATATAGTCTGTATAGATATAGATATTTACATAGCCAAAGCGTAGTTAACATTCAGTAAAAAAAAGTATGACAGAATATAATCATAAAAATATCGAACGAAATTCCGTCGGACCGTACATGACAAATTTGATGCTAAATTTCCGCGAAGCTTTCACGAGAAAACTTTTATCCTCATATCCCTCGCGGGAAAACGACTTTCAAATCTATCGCCGAAAAATTTGTGATTGGTTCTCAGCGACGGAGGAATCGTTGTCCGCGATGTCCTTGTGGAGAGAGGATCGTATAGTAAAATGAGGATGACAATATATAGGAAAATGTAGGAAAGGATGACAGAACCGGTAAGAAAAAAGCATAAGACCGGCAGGAGAGTGAGGAGGACGATAGGTGAGTCAGCGATAGCGCGATTCATCATCGAAATGGTTTTTCCAAAGAGCGCATGGTTTTTCTATCCGCCCTTATATAGCTTTGATCCTCTTTCTGTAACTCCATGATGGTGGAACAACCTTTCTCACTCGCTTTCTTCCGCCCTCTCTCTCTCTCTCTCTCTCTCTCTCTCTCTCGGCTATTCCTTTCAACGTGTTCTCCTGATTTCGCAATGCCGTACTATTTTTGCCGTTCTTTCCTTTTCACTTTTGCTCGTTTTTCTACCTATCTGGACTCTCTCTCTCTCTCTCTCACACACACACACACACACACACACACACACACTCTCTCTCTCTTTCTCTCTTTTGCCCTTTGTTCGTTGTTGCGGTCCGAGGATCCAAAAGAATGAATAAGCACTCGCTGGTCGTGGCCTCAAGAGCCCCGAACATATCCTTACCCTTGATGCACAATGCGCTCTCGCTTCCGACAAGAAACGAGAGAATACGGAAGTGAAAATCCGGAAGAAAATCTCCCTTCGGTGAATTCTTCAATTTCCAGCTCCATCGATTTTTCACCGGTCTCGACCGCGCGCGACTTTTCTTTAATTCATAGCCCGCCCCATTCTTGCCCAATGCCGTCCGAAGACCGCCCGGACGGTTTTCGGAAATTGAATTGTTGACTTTATTTGCACAATAATCCACGCCCTCATTCGTTATGTATTCGAAGACGGTATAGCGATGTTTGCATCGCTGGAACGCAGCAAAAATTCTTTCGTTTTATTACGCTGCTTTGATTATCTAAAATCGTTTTTCTGCAGATTTGGGTTGCAAAACTCTCGAGGAGATCCCAAAGAACGTTTCGGTGACTTTCGCGACTTCGGCTTGCTGAAAAAAAAGTTTGGGCGATTCAAAACAATGCTCGTTGCATTCCAACGATGCAAACTCCAACATTCTGTCAATTAATTAACGGGCTATGCCTAGTTGTAACAGTGGAAAACAGCTGATTTTTGAGATTTTGTTTTAGAAAATCGATGATAAATTTCTTCAAAAACTGAGTAGGGGAGACCGGGGCAAAATGGTATAGCGGGGCAAAACGGTACCGGGGCAAAACGGCACTGGGGCATAATGGGATCGGGGCATAATGGGATAGCAAAAAATGAAGTTTCTTGGGTGCTTGATTTGGGGCAAAATGGGATAGGGGCAAAATGGGACACACAAAAATGAAGTGTCGCAGCCCGCTGAATTTGGGGCAAAATGGGATGACAGGAAAATTCATGCTTCGGCTCTATGAAAGAGCTGTTGAAACATAACCGAATCTAAATGGTGCTTGTGGTTCGTTTCAGTCCACATATACGCAGATAATACGGACTGACCGATATATTTGTCGAAACATATCCGTCGATTTCATGGGGAGCGGCGGTCCTAGTTTCATAAAACAATTTACGTAAAAATTGACAAGAGTTAGATTTTCATCAATGGCTTGAAAATCAGTATCAGTAACGTGCAGTTGGCAGAAAATAAATTTAAAAAAACAAAGAAAGATAAAAATTTAAAAAAAACCATAAATTGCGCGCGTCAGATTATAAAAATTACTTGATTATTTAAATAATTAATAACGACAAAGAAATTGTACCAATCGAATAAGAAGGCTCAAATAACAATTTACGTCAAGTTTGGTACAGTTCTGACCGCAGAATCAAAAGTAATTGTTTAACAAACTTTAATTACAAATGAAAAATTAGTATTTTTTTGAATGTTGAAGTACTTAAATTTATTGGATTCAACGAATCCTGACGAGCCGAGCACGAACTGTTGTTGTAAAGTCAAAAATAATAATAATTGTTTAAGCGATTGAGTTAACAAATAAAAATTGTCGTCTTCTTTAATGTTAAATTACTACGATTAATCAAATTTCAACGAAATCGAACGAGTCGACCTTGAAACATTGCCTTAACCGCATGTCCAATCATTATATTTGGTCAAACAATGAATATCAAAAAATCAATTGAAGTTTTAGACTGCATTAATAGTCATTAATGCATTAATAGACTACACCAAACTTGCGAAGATTCTAACCGAATGATAAAAAATTATTATTTAAACAATTTCGATAACAATTAAATTGTTCGAATCGAATTGTTACGCTCGATTAACAATTTCCAAGAAATTCCAGAAAATGCCGATCGTACAATGAAGAATAAATATTTGAACAATTCAATTAACAAATGAAAACCGCTGCAGTCTTTAATATTAATAAATGATTACGCGTAATCGAATCTCAACGATATAAAATGAGTCGATATCAAAATACGTCTTTAAAAATATGCTATTTAATGCAATTTAGTTAAACGATAAATATCAACAAACTTATCGTATCACCTGGATTGTTAAGCTCAATTAACATATCCATTGTTTTATTGAATGCATCGGCCGTAGTTTCGTGAAAAAATAACTATTTCCACAATAATAGAACTTTTTTTCATCCGCCATATTGGATTTTCAGTTTTTAGTTTTTCATTCCAAACTCCTATCCTCAATTCATGATTTCGATATTCTGAAATCAATGTCTTATGTTTTTATTCGTTATCTAAACGATTACGTATTTATTCATCTATCATTATTTCGCAACAAAATCATGAGGTACATTTTATTGTTGTTGAACCCTAGTCAATGTTATTTTTGTTTAGCAGTGAGACGCCATACGCGTCCATTGTGAGTCGTTTTTATATTTCTAACTAATCTAATCTAAAAGATTCGTTGTAATTCATGCGAGAAATGGGCCCACTATTCATGTGCCCATGCTGACGATAACTTAATCGAGTACGTTTGCGACAATTGTGCCGATAAAAATTAGCTTAGTTAAACAAGCAATAAAAATTATACATTGCCACCGTTAAATTATAGTATCGTAAGTAGAGTGTGACCCAAATATCGTGTAATATTCAATAAAACCTGTTTTCACTCATTTATTACCCCTCGTTTTTTACCCCTGCATTTCTTTCGTTTCTGCATCGAATTATTCTACTGTCCCATTTTGCCCCAATGACGTATTTTCCAGCAGTGTTGATTTTCACTATTCCATTTTGCCCCAAACCCGTTTTGCCCCGGTCCCATTTTGCCCCGGTCCCATTTTGCCCCGGTCCCATTATGCCCCGCTATACCATTTTGCCCCGGTCTCCCCTATTTGAACAAGTATCATCTCTAGAACACTCTGTAATAATTTTTTTGTGCGAAAATATTTAATTATAATCAATTAACAGCCGATGTCCGGGAAACACCTCTCGAAAAAAGTATTTTGCGGTGAGCAATTCTGAACTAGGTTATCTAATATAAACAAATCAAAGAGATTTAGTTAGTATATTAGTTTATTCTATGATTAATCGAATGAATTTCCGAAATATCAAGTTAAAAGAAAATGGCGTGTGTTCAGAGAGAGTCCTGGTTTTGCGAAAAAAAATTGTCATTTTTCGTTCCTCAAATCGAAAGTATACATGGGAAAAAAATCCTTCGATCAAATAGTATATTTTCACATCTAGAAAAACTTCTAACAATTTCAGAAAGATTGATGCAGTAGTTTTTGAAATATTTTGTTCGCCAACTTTGAAAACGTACTTTCGGGAAGAAAGCGTTTAAAGTTTCGAACGACACTCCGAGTGTTCCGACGGGCGTCAACACAACGACCTATAAATCTGTCAATTTTGATCTGATCACCTTGACATTTTTAGGGAACATTCATAAGATGATAGTGATTTTTCGATTTTCACGACTAGGTATAACCCCTTAAACAAATCCATCGATCTCAAGGTGATTGGTCGAGTTTCGGAGTATTTCTCAAATTCTTGTTGCTTTATCTGATTTTCTTCGACGATTTTTATTTTCTCGACGATCAAATTTCTGTTCAAAGCTACTAAGGATTATTGACGTTGCGTAGGGAGATTTTTTTTCCAACATTCCACTTTTCGGAGGTGACCTTGCCGGTACATCCTTGAGCGTGAATTATGGACGAAGCGACAGGAGGCGGGGAAGTCTGAGGAAAAGTGGAGGAAAGTTCTATGGATGAAAAATCTGTGTGTGATATACAAGCGTGCTTGGATGCCGGAGAAGATTCGAACGGGGCAAAATATCGGAAGGAAAGAGGTCGAGGAGGACAGAGGAACGTATATACACATAAATATGTACGTGTGTGTACATACATGTACACTTATGTACAAGAGAATTCGCAGGCAGTGTATGCGATATCAGAAATTCCTCACGATAAATCCTTTATTCTATAAGGTTTGCTCCTTTCTTTTCTTGCCTCCCCTCCCCCCCAATCCGCTACTTCCCTTGCGTTCGTCCATTGGAATCTAATCCTTGATACGATAAATCTATGAAAGACGGATAAAGTCACGCTGTGTGTATGATATAAAAGATAAAGGAGGGAAAGAATGTATGGAATCCGTCGATAGGTAGAAGAAGCGTTATTATCAGCTTCCAACAATAAGCGCACGGCAAAAGAGAGAGGGCAAGCGAGGGGAGGGAATTTCCTTCGATTTTTCTCTGCTCGTGCTATACGTCGTATATATCATCTCTTATTTTACGATCAAGTGGAAAAATCAGTAGAGCTCGACAATGGAGCTCGTGAGATATATATATATATATATATATTGTAAAACAGATTTTCATCGCGAATATTATTCTGCGGGATTCAAGCTCATCACGCTTGCCTCGTATATCTTTGGTAACGAACAATAGCCCCGCCATTTTTATCCCACTACACATCCATTATACTCGCATGTAATGTTCCCTCTCGACGCGTAATTCGCTCATTATCAATTTATTAATTGACAATATTGAGCGACGAGCGCATGACGATTACACTGAAATTCCAAATTCCAGAATGATATTAATTCGATGATTATAAATTTATCAATTAACAACATTGAGCGACGAGTGCATGCCAGCAGGGGAAATATCCGGACAACACACGAAAATAATATTGGTTTTCATAATTATAGACATCCTATCAATTATTTTCCTTCTGCGATCCCAAAATTATTTTAAAAACGAAATGCCACATCCTTATTTTTCTATGCGCACGTAAAAAAATAATAAAGGGAAGTTGAAGATTGAAATCTTGATACCAATGCGCATGATTTTTTTATTGCTCGAATGTCTATTTGAATCGTTACATCTGTGTTGCTCACCGAAAAATAAGACTTTTTGGGAATTTTCGTTTGAGAATACTGAGAAAACAATAAAAATGAGGTTCGTAGGGTTTATTCTACCTGTGTTGACATGGACAAACAATTTTCTTTTATTAAAAAAATACAAAATGGCGGCTGGAAATTTTAGGTGGAAGAATATCAAAAACTGACAGACACGTATTTTTTTTTATCGGCGGAAAAACGGGTTGAAGGGATGAAACGCACCCTCAAAAATGGGGATGTTTTTCGTTTTTCGCCGATAACGTTTTAACGGTACGAGATATAAAAAAAAATTCAAATAGCAACAATGTTTACTTTTTTGTGTACTATACATTGGA
The DNA here is from genome assembly GCA_963210295.1 of Ophion ellenae. Taxonomy (NCBI): domain Eukaryota; kingdom Metazoa; phylum Arthropoda; class Insecta; order Hymenoptera; family Ichneumonidae; genus Ophion; species Ophion ellenae. The sequence continues at coordinate 36,082,139 of OY723391.1, read as the reverse complement.
GATGAGAACGATAACGTTATCGACGAAAAACGAAAAATATCCCTATTTTCGAGGGTGCGTTTCACCCCTTAAAACCGTTTTTCCGCCGATAAAAAAATCACGTGTTTCTTAGTTTTTGATAATCTTCCACATAAACTAGTTTCAACAAAATCGGAGGAGGACACCAAAGTGATGTTCCTTGTAAGTCGTAGATACACTAAGAACGTTTTTTTAAGCCCTCTGCAGAGGGACGCAAACATTTTATGGCGTAGGGCCTAGAACAAAAAAGATCGTCATTTCCGTCCGTTTTGCTAGAGGAGTATACACTTTTATTAAAAAATCTAGTTTTTTTTCGCAACATGGCATCGTTTTGAATTTAAAAAATTTCAATTTCGCTAAGAAATCGGCTCTAATTTGTTTATAAAAACGAAAATTGTTGATGCATCCTAAAAATCGTGTGCATTTCTTTGGAGAATCTATCTAAGAAGCTACAGTTAAAATGTTAAGTCAATCGAATGAAAAATGACCGAATGATGCGTTCTCCCGATTTTAAAAACGTAGTCTTGAGAAAAACGCGTTTATATTCAAAATTGATTTAAGAGCCATCGTCCACACGACGGAATTAAATCTCATTTGAATTCTTCGTGTACCCACCGAGGCATTTTGATAGTAGGACTTCAGTTTTTAGGTCGTTGTAAATACATTTTTCGTACGACTGGACTAAAGCACTCCGAATTGCTACTTTCACCGTCGAGGCTGTTTCGTGTGTTTCGGAGCGCTCGGAGGCATTTCGGAAAATGGACTCTAAAAATGTCTAAACATTTTTTCGCGTTTTATTTTCTTTCGTATATCGTTCTTGTGATGTTCATGCATCATTTAAGTCAATTGAAAAAAATGGTCGACTGGTCGATGGTTGTCTTATTCAGATGTAACGCCTTAATAGTTTTACGCTACGCAAATGATTCAAACGTTTTTTACGATAGTGCTTATTCGTAATCGCCGACCTGAATCTGTATAATAAAGATTTTGGACGGCAATAAAAATAAAAAGGAATCTTCGTTGCGTTCCAACAATGCAAACGGCAACATCATCAAACGCACCCAATCAGATAATCTGCGTTGTATTACTTTTTCAACCCTCGTTCCCATATTTTCCCTTTACGCCTTTCTTTATTGTTATTTCATTCCACGCACGTCGACGCAGATTTCACGTGCCATGGACGAAATATATGTCCCAATGAAACAGCGAGATGTGTGCAGTATTTTCCAGGCTCGTTGTTATGGAAATCAGGATTACGAGCTCGGCAAGCAGCGTTCAAGCTCAAAGATATACTAGCGTGGTACAGTCCATTACCGTGGAGCAATAAATTACGAGAAATTCGTTTTATAATATCTACGAACAAACTACACTCATTATCCTTTGTACAAACAAAATGAAAGCGCGGTTAATGCGGAAAGGGCGAGTGAAAATGTGAATCGACGCGGCAATTAGAGAAATTGCTTCAATTTATCTCTGTGCCTCAAAACGAAAAAAAAAATCCTCACCGTTTGCTCATCAAAAGACCTACAAAGATTTTCTTTCTAGGACATTCTAGAATGAAAATTTATCAGATAAATTCGGCTACCACGAATCTAAAAAATCTTATATTGCGGAATGTGCTGATAGAAAAATTGTATTTTGAAAATTGAAACGAAATTCGCGTGATTATTTGGAATCTGGACACTGGACCAGAATGTGCTGCGATTTTTTTCCAATGGATTGGCAGCACCGTTTCGGCGATTGAGATAATAATAGTTCAAAGGCTTACATTGAAATTTGAAAAATTTGATTTTGTTCTTGCATAGTTTTATAGCTCATGGTCTCAACTTCAATCGACAACGAAGATTTTGTAAAAATTCCAGAAATTGACCGCGTTACGATGATTTTCGTGTAGACTCAGATCACTTACTGATGTACGGCGCAACTCGTTTCTTTTGAGTTCTTCTCGAAACTATATTTTGTAAAACGGTGTAAGCTGTATCGCAAAATCTTTTCGTTCGATTCACTTCAGATTCGGAAAGACCACAGTCTATAACATTTTCTATCGTATGACTGGATGATTTTTTGATATCTTTTTGCATTTCTTACTAACGATTGATTAATGTTATTTTTTGGTCAGAAATCGAAATTTTTATTACAGCTTGCTATACCTATTCGTAATTTTTTAAATGTCAAAAAAAGTATCCGGTCATAGGAAAGTGTTATTATCAAACTAAAAGTACATTTTCTTGCTTGTCACTCCCAATCACTCCACTGCTAGAACTACCTACACCGATCGGCCATGCACCAACGGTAGTATGTTCTTTAAATAATAATAACTTCACAGTTTATCTACATTTTTCAATTTAAACCAAATTGAATCTCGGCAGGACTGCGTATTAATAGTGCGTAAAATCCCGACCTCGTCATCCCAATGATCTCATCGGAAAAAATTGAGGATCGACCTGTTTTTTTGGGCCCAAATCTTATGCAGACCCGTCAAGCCGGGGGAAGACCTAGTTTCCGCGCATTTTTTCCTCCGCATTACTTTTTCGACCCGCCTGTACAACTACGTCTCTCAAGCGCTCCATATGTATAGCTCAGCCCCTTTCTTATTTACCCCTTGCCCATCAGGCACAAAATATAGCCCAGTTCAGAGCTTTCCTTTCCGCGTAACTGCCGGAGACGCGAAAGCTTCATAAGAGTATCTGGAGAGAGAAAGAGAGAAAAGGAAGAGAGAGGAGAGCAGGTTGTGGTGTACGGGCAACAGGTTTTCCGCGATTTCGTCATATAGCTATAAAAGCTTGTGCAGATTCGGCGAGAGAGAGAGAGAGAGAGAGAGAGAGAGAGAGAGAGAGAGAGAGAGAGAGAGAGAGAAATCTGTGCCACAAACGCAAAGGGGATATGGCGCCTCCGTATAGGTATACCCATCTACACGTAGCACAGAGGCGAGAAAGGGGATGACAGGAAGCGAGCGCTGAATTTTGTCAGGAAAAAGAAGCTTACAAACGAAAAATGGAAAAAGGGCTGATTCGTGAGAATAATCACCGCTGTGGCGAATTGCGAATGGTATCGCAGTTCCGGTTTCATACGACTCTTCCGGAACAGAGACCATATCCCCGAATGACGAGGTGGCACACTCGCTACACGCGAGCTTTCACCGCCAAATTCTTCAGTGCTCGAGCACAAACGATATTGAGGTGCACGAGATTTTTTTTTTCGTAACATTCCGAATACAACTGCGTTTCCACAGTTTGACGAGAAAATCCCTCGGCTGGCGTGTTTCACAGGCTGGATGTTGCCTGGAAACGAATATGGAGAACGAGGGAAAAGGGAGACTGATCGGATGAGAAAGAGATGGGGAGAGGAGAGAGAGAGAGAGAGAGAGAGAGAGAGAGAGAGAGAGAGAGAGAGAGAGAGAGAGAGAGAGAGAGTACGATTGACAGCGAAGAATGAACTCTGTGAAATTTGCTCAGCCTGGCTCCATCAAGGGTTCACCCTTGTACCTTATCGACTCGGGGAAACACGATACTCGGCACTCCCCCGACCGGGTCATCTCGTCCTTTACTTTCATTATGCCCCGAGATTTCTTGCTACATAGTCGAGAAGGAGATCAAGGAGCGAAATGAGAGAATTAAAGGGAGGTAAGGAACCGCGCAGACGAGGGCAGAGGTAAAAGAACTGATGGCGAACGGTGAGCGAGGAAGAGAAGCTTTGATGACGGGCGCGGGATCTTGTAATTACCGTATAGCAGGCACCGGCGATGGTAACTTTAGTCTCACCTATCGTAAAGTTTTATAACGAGACGAAACTGCGAGGGAAATGACGAGCGGAACGCGCGCGACCTGGGCAAGGGAAAGACAAGATAAATTATCGGAGGAGGTAAAAGGAAGAGAGAGGGAGAGAGGCAGAGAGAAGAATGACTATGTGATCGTCGTACAAATTGATTAATTAATTAATGACTGAGCTATCATCATTTACTTGCTGCTGATTCTATACGGTAACGATCCTGTCGAATATTGACCTAATTTTCGCCTTCCCTCGGAAAGGCCTAGAGAAAAATTGGGATCGTATCTAACTGTCAACAATGCGAATTCACAAAATATTTTTTCTTATTTACGTGTTTTAGTGAAGAAATAGTTTTTCCTATTTAGGCGATTTAGTTAGAGACGCGCGGCCGGTGTGCGGCTTCGGCGTTTTCGTACACTAAGCAACTTTGGCCTGGTCCAATACTTAGATGGGTGACCGGTTGGCCCCGTACTGGCTTGTGCATCGAGCAGTGAGCGGGAGGCAGCTTAACTGAGTTTCCGATGATATTGCAACTAAAACTCAGTGAAAATACCACCTTTATCGGCAGAGGTTTTCCACAGTTTCCCTGTGCCCTTGTGCAAATGTGATAGAGTTGCGAATGAGGAAAATTGTCTGTGGGCAACATTTTATTTTTAGCACTTATTTTTCGCCAAGATGCGAAGCAAATTTTGATTTTCAATATTTTTACCCCCGAGTATGAATTTATCAGTCATTTTCCCCACAACCCTCGATTTCTATTAAAAATCGTTGAATGTGTATGTTGAGCTTTCGAAAAGAAACTCTGTGATATTTGTAATCGGCGGAAAATTTCCCATCGGATTGACCCTTAAAATGGTGTAAAAATCGGAAAAACATTTTTAGACCCTTTTGGTCACTTCTCCAAACCGTCATATTTCCAAATTTTTAAACAGCCGTTGCGTCGGTCCTGTCTGAGTGACATAAACTGAATGAAAGGTTTCGAAAAGGATTTTGATATACTTAGAAATGAATGCCGTTGGATTCATCACGATATTTTAAATAGTTAGCCCGGAAAGTCCATTTGAAAAATGGCTGAAAAAGAGGCAGAGGGTATTGAAAAAATTGGCAAAATCAATGTGGTCCAACTGATATTCCACGAAAAATTGAAAAATTATCGTAGTTTAGCAAATCAAGTAATAGTTTCTAGAGCAAACGATTACGAAGAGAATACACGCAGAGCGAACATTCAGGACTAAATGGAAAACAAATGAGCGGTGATTGAGTACAGAAACTTTACGACCGAGATCCATAAAAAATTTCATTCTTTATATTAAAAAAAAAATCCCTATCGATGTATTTTTACCCCCTGAATACGGATTCACCATTTATTTCCCGCAAAACCCTCAGTTGTCATTGAAAATTCCTAAAAATTCATCGAATGTGGTTTGCCCGCTATCCGGCAAAAATCGGAAAATACGTAAACTTTATTTTTATCCCCGCTTCAAAGTGTTATCCGCTACGTTCAACTTACAAGGAACATCCCTCAGGTGACACCCTTCGATTTTGTTGAAATTTGGATATGTTATAAAGCACCGAAAAGTAAGCGATACGTATTTTTTTCTATCGGCGGAAAAACGATTTTAAGGGCTGAAACGCACCCTAAAAAATGGGGATGTTTTTCGTTTTTTGTCGATAACATTTTAATGGTGCGAGATATTTAAAAATTTCGAATTGCAACAATGTTTATTTTTTGTGCACTGTACATTGGCGATGAGAACGATAACGTTATCGACGAAAAACGAAAAACACCCCTATTTTCGAGGGTTCGTTTCACCCCTTAAAACCGTTTTTTCCGCCGATAAAAAAAATACGTATTGCTTACCTTTCGGTGCTTTATAACATATCCAAATTTCAACAAAATCGAAGGGTGTCACCTGAGGGATGTTCCTCGTTAGTGCACCCCTTTCAAATGTAGGGTGAGAGAAAGAAAAATAAAGCGACGGTTCATTCGTCATTTTTTTAATTCTTTTTATTACACTGCACTGTAAAAAATGATATGAAATTTACAATACATTTAAGATACAAAGGAATTGAATTTTACGAACTCAGTAGATGAAATTAAATTTAAAACACTTGTACTGTAAATTTAAACTGGAAGGAATGTAGGGACTCTGGAAGGATTGTGAATGATGGAAGGAATAAAGGAGAGGATGGTAAAAGGAGAAGGCTCCGTGCCTCTGAGGAATACATATATAAAGAAAAAAATACATACGTGCAGTGATTTCACTGCATTTAAATTTTATTATTCAAGTATTCAATATTAATTATGGGATAAAGCTGCCAAAAAATCATAAACACAAGTATCATGAAAGCACCATACAGTATATGAATGGAGCGGTCTTAATTTGATAATTTTTACATAAAAACGTATTGCAATTATCAATTTCTGAAATAAACTTAATACTTAGGATCAGTAATTTTAATACACACCCGTATATTGATATTAGCGAATGGTTCTTGAATTTAATATACACTTGTATATTGATATCAGCAAATGGTTATTGATTTCAATATACTTGGATGTGATTATTTCTTTACACGTGCATTATTTTTCAAATGCACAAGTATATTAATATTACGAGACTACACTTTCATTTTTAAAATAACCTGTTTTGGACTTTTAAAATCGTATCTGAAATTTCATAAGCGGTATCCGCATAAAAACTTCCTACACTTGTATATTAATTTTTAAACAGAAATTTTTTACAGTGTGATAGTGGATTTCTGATCGTTTTGCATTACAAGAAGTTTCGTTTTTGTTTCACTGAAATTAGTGGACTGCTTACGGGTGAAATTGGGAAATTTGCCCTTGGCATGCTTCACTCTAAGGGATGCTTTCACGCCTTGAAACTGTTTTTCGCCGATAAAAAAAATCGTATCAATAATTTTTATGCTCTACCATACAGATGAGTTTCAACAAAATCAAAAGCGGACACCAAACTGATGTTCCTTGTTAGTGAGGTATTAATTCTCAAGGCGGCACTGACTTGACGTACGGCGTTCCAGTTGATTCACAGTCAAGTAGAATTTCTGAATAGTTTAAAAAATGCACGACAAAAATGGCCAAACGTCGACACTACTGTCATATATATCAACAATGTATCAAAGTATTTTTCGCGTCGTTCTTTAGATCAACGTATATTTAATTTGAACAACACAAAATTATCGCGCCGCGAATGAAACATCTCTACGATAAGAGCGTATACAAAAGCAATGAGATAGTATATTTTATACGCTCACAGTTATAAACTGTCAGAGAGAAATAGCACCCGGGAAGTGAACGAAAAAGTTTGCCGTTTCAATGCCACGCGGACGCCAGTTATGAAAAGAATCACAGTTGCTCTATTCCCCTGAGAATCTTGAAGCTAACTGCTCCCATATCTCTTTTTTTCCATCCTGCTCACTCGCTCTCTTACTCTCTCCTTTCGGAACTCTTGGGAACAAGTAGCTGCACATATATATTTTTTACTGGCAATTTCTCGCAATATAAAGACGTTCGTATATCATTTATATATATAAATATATACACACTCGTGTATCTATTGGGCATCCCACACACCATCTCATCATCTGGAAGTTTAAAGTAATTCGAGGTATTTATTATTAAATAAAACAACTTTGTGAAGGAAAGCAATTAATCACGGCTCAAAAAGTCTTCTCCTCGCGTAGGATCGCTGTTCCTGATATGGACTTCACTTTTAATCCGAAAGGATACGTTCCATACGTAACTTTAGAATTGTTAACACTGTGATTTATAGCGTCAGGTAGATACACAGGAGGGTATTTTCATTCCGCGTACGATCTTAATTCACTCCTATTCGAAGCAGAGTTTAATTCAACTTCAATAAATGAAACCACGAACTCTATCCTCTGTTGGACATGTGTAATTAATTCACGACAGAAAATCAATCGAAAGTGTTCATTCGTATAAACTTTTGCCTGATCAGAGACATATAACTGAATATAGGCTTCAATATAGGCAATCCCTGTGGTAACCAATTCGATAGACGACTGTTCGGTCGAGACAGGGGGGAGGGGGGGGGGGGGGATTCGCGTTGTTCAATATTTGATGACTGAATTATTTGGTTCCTCTTAAAACCGAGAATCATCGATTAATTTACTACAAAATTTAAAAAAAAACACATTTGTCTCTATTTCCAGGAGCTCTAAAGTTGGCTAGTGCTTGTATGGTAAATTTTCTTTGTGAAATATCAAAATTTACTTGACGATTAATTTTTATACGCGCTCATCTTCGATTAATTTTTCATCGTGCCTTGATACATAATAACATCGTCATTTTTTGGCGGTTCAAGGCTAAGAAAATCACTCGTTTTTTAGGATCCTTATTAGAGATCACAATTCCAGGTTATGATCGGAGAGTTCTACCCGTACAGAAATTGTCGTAGAACTCCAATTGGATTCTCATGCTTGGCTCTACTTCCTGATAGCGATCGAATGGATCATCGACTTGGATCCCTATACTAAAACGTCACGCTCGTACAGTGGATTCTAATCCGGATTCCGCACTGGAATCCAATTCGAATCCTAGAGGACTTTGACATTATGAAACGGAGTCCGATACGACTCTGAATCTGATGATGAATCCCGTCGCATTCTATATATTGCATTTTCTAATCGAAATATAGATACCTTTACACAATGAGTGGATCTTAAAAAAGTATAAATCTTATCTTAAAGAAGTATAAATCGCTTCAAAAAGTATATCTTATAAATCAATTTGAATCACATCACTGCAGGTTATGTTTTAACGCCCCCATTTTTTTCTCGTGGCTTGTCACATATTTTCGAATCGAACGTGGTACGAATTCTCAAGCGGCGTCTATAGGGGAACAGTGCATAATCAAATTGTGCCCCAATGAAGATTCCTGATGTGATGTGGTGTGATGTCCCTAACAAATCCCAATAGAGATGTGGGTGCTTGTTAGGACGCCCCAACAAATTTGTGCTCGGTACCACGAATAGATATTTTTTGTAAGAGCCAACAAATTTCGGTTGACAATTTCAAATAAAAACTCTCAAACGACGTCAATCGAGAAATAGCACAGCATCAACTTGAATTCCAACGTGGACACCCTACGTGCGGTGTAAGTCTCCGACAAATTTCTGTACGGGGAGTAATGACAAAACGAAGGAATAAAAAATAAGCCACCGAGAAGTAACAATCGCAACATTTCCGATACCGGTTGCGAATCGAACAATCTTGCCCTGACCGAAAATAATTGCCGCCTGTATAGACAGCTGACGCGACGCTGAATATCGCCCAACAATAACAACGAGGAGCGTTCTATGTAAAATGAAGAAGAAAATAGAAACAAACAACAAAAAACGTTTCCTTAGCAAAAAAATGTCACACGTCGTACTCGCGCATGTCAAAGTAGTTTTCCTACGAGCCGGTTGAAAGCGAGGATTTTTGTGACTTGTTGAATGGGAAAAAAGTGCGGAGTGTCTCACCAGTGGAAATTCCAAGTGTCGGAGACCGCGGGTATAACTGTATATCGGACTTTGTCAGAGGGTTATCAACGAGCGACGATCTTAAGCGCCACTCCGCGCTTCCTCCCCTCGATAAAATCAGTTCCGCCAAGCATCGGTGTTCTCGTTGTCGACGTCGTAGTCGTCGTCGCGGAAAGAGCGAGAGAGAGAGAGAGAGAGAGAGAGAGAGAGAGAGAGAGAGAGAGAGAGAGAGAGAGAAAATAAAATCCGGTAAAGAGGAAAGGGGAAACCGTCGTTAACGAGGGATTCAAGTGTGGCTGCCAGAGAAAGGAAGAACAAAAAACGCGGTTCCCTGGAAAATGTACTCGATCGGCTATTAATTGGTGAATAACACCGATTCACTGACAATGGGTGATAAGTCCAATGGAACAATAAAGTGAAGAGGGCAACGTGTACGAACAACAAGTTCACGTGTGCAGAATAGATTGAGTGGAATGTCAAGAGAAAGAGACAGGGGGGGGGGGGGGAGAGAGAGAAAGAGAGAAGGACAGAAAGGAAAATGTGAAATCCGTACCGGAAGTCGTATAGTAGGGATGACGAGTTCGCTACCTTCACCCTATAAGTAAAATTAAATCGATCGAAATCGCTGGTACATTTGTACAGGTCGTCTCTTCAAATACCAAATCCTCACCCTCCAAAAATCATCCCTCATATCCATACGGGATGATTGTGGGCCGGGCCTTGTCACTGAGAACGATCGTCCGTATAAAAAAAAGGTTTCAACGAGTTAACGAAACGTTCATCCTCGGCACCTTGCCACCCTCGTCTAAAAGAAATAGTATATTCATCGAGGCTGTTCCAACAGTTTTTTTTATCGAATGAGCAATATTGAAGCAATTGACTTTTCGATGAATATAGCTTCAATATAAGCACCATGACTTTAGCATAAATTGTTTTAAATAATACCATTTTTCTATCGGGAATAACAACTATTACATAGATAGACCACCGTACTACCTACGTCCACAGAAGTTCACGGATAATTGCGGTTGAAAATGTTTTTTTTTTTGTAGATGAACGATATTTTGCGTGGCTGTGGACAGCACTCCTAGGGGTCTCTGAGAAAGTCGAAATCTCGAACTGACAAGTATCATAAAAATCAACTGTTTAGGATCATAAAGGCCCACAAGTACATCCGAAGACACATAAGAAATAAAACAAAACGATAAAATGATATCCATCTGAGAAGATCAGCAGACATATTTTCCGTTTACTGTAAAAACATCCCAAGTCGATCGAAGTACATTTAACCCTTAACAGTCATCAGGGGTTAAATCAACCCCAGCCGTTTCTCGACTTTCCAGAATTGTTTTCGACATTTTTTTCTTTATTAAAAATTACGCGACTTGAAAATAATCGGCACGGTTTTACAGCCAAGGGTTGAAAATGCAATGGAGTATTTTTTTGTCAATTTTTCGATAATTTATCACTCTCCAAAGTGAGTGGAGCTAATTACACCCCCAACGTTACAATCTGGAGGTGTCTAACAAGGGTTAATTACAGCCCCTGAGCTCGCGCAGCACGTTACAAAAATCGAATTTTTTCCAACATCCCCAAATCCATTCCAGAAAAATACTTCGCGTTCACATTTTGTTTTCTGTTCCGATATTCCCGAGATGGCACAAAGTAAAGAGCGATAAAGTGCGATATTCAATATCTACGTTATTCTCCCGGCAATTCCATCGCAAAGATCGTTCTCGCTACGAAGCCAAACAAAAAAAATACACACACGGTTCATTGTATAGGAAAAAATTACCGCTATTATTTCGCGATCGGAGGGTGAATTTCATGGCCGGAAGTGGCCGGTGCGCGAGGGCTCTGCAAGCTAGCGGGTAAATGCGGAAATTGTTGGACCTCCGTGTAAAATGGTGGGAATACATATCGTCATAAGCTGGGCACAGAGGGTGGCGCAATATGCAAATCAGTAATGAAGGAAAGTGTGCACCTCTGCACGCTCCTGCTCATCTGAATATAGATATATTCATTCACACCTACACACACATCTACATGAATATATATATATATATATATATATATATATATATATATATATGTGTGTGTGTGTGTGTGTGTGTGTGTGTGTATATATATATATATATAATTTACGTGTAATTCTCTCCGGGTACATATAGCTCGGGCTCTTTTGCACAGGAAACGTGTTACCTCTCTCGGTGCGTCCAGGCTTTTTCCTCTTCCCGTTAGAAAAACGTTACCGCGTACGTCCATTACCACATTTTATCGTTCGAACTCTCTGGTACTTACTATGCCCTGGGAAGTCCCCTTACCCCCCCCCCCCCCCAACCCCAACGTGTGAGGTACAGCTCCGTGTGGACTAACAATTAGGGTATGAAGCTCTCGGACTCATCGCACTCTCCTGCATACCCTCTCAGGTGCCTTTTACGACGTGAATAGCGTTTCGCCGATTTGCCGACCTTCCGTTGGCTGGTGGTGGACGTGTAGGCTTGTCGCGACCTACATGTGGCTGATACGTGTATTTGCGGATTTATTTAATTTTACGGAAAATACCGAAGTCGTGGCTGGTCGCAGTGTCTAGGATGCTCGGATGCTTGCATCCTTGGTATAAATCCATTATTCTTTTTTGTTTCGGTTTTTCATTACGGTATAAAAATAACGCAATGGAAGAGAGAAGCAAGAAAGAATAATCGCATTAGAAGAGTAATCGCATTACATCGAGTCCGGCAAACTCTGTACGTATCAACGACAGAGGGAGAGGAAGAGGCAGAGAAATTATAGACGTTATATAGAAACGCATTAAACGAATGCCTCGAATTCTGCAGAAACTCGCAGTAAAATGAAACGAAAGAGCATCAAATATTCAAGATATGTAGTCCGAGCGCTGAAAATTATCGTGAATAACGACAACGTGCATTAGTATTGTTCCAATTTCGTTCAAGTTTGAATTTCTCTCCAATTTAGCTATTGGGAATTAATAAAGTTAAAGTTTGCATCGTCGAAATGCAATGAAAGTTAATTCTTGTTAATAAATCGCTTTTTCTTCATCGCCGATTTTGGCTGTGAAAATCGCTCAAACGTTCATACGTATCATCCTCAAGTCGTACATTTCTAATAAGAAATGTACGACCTATGCAAAAAATGGCTTTGCATAGTGCCAAAAATCAAGCGATAAAAAAAGAAACCAAAACTGTTGGGTTTCAACGATGCAAACTTCAATGTCGTAGAAATGAGGAATAATTAATAGTATTGAAGTGGCCGTACACCGGCTGGTGCATTGGAAAGGTTCCAATTGACAAGACTAATACGTAAAAAACCCGCGAAGGTATACGTTGGAACTCAGGAAACTGAATAATCAATAACAAAAACCAATAGCATTGAAGTTATCGATGAAGTTGATCTTAATTGGCAACATTTTTTTATCCTTTTCTGCTGATGTAATTATGAGTATTTAAAAGAAAACGCATTTTTAAGACTTTACGGAAAACGTTTTTTTCTTCACCATGCAGAAAACGTGATATTGAAGTTTGCAGTGATGAAATGCAACGAATTTTTTCTTCTTTTCTATTTGCCAATTTTCTTTGGTAGAACGAAACCACGGAAGACTTTTTTGAGATTCTTAGTAGAGACCTACAACCTAATTCCACCGAGAATGATTTTAGGTAACGATGAAAATGAAGAAAAAAGAAGAATTCCTTGCATTCTCACTTTAGGGTTTTCTCACTTTAGACGATAAAAAAGGCTATTTTCATGAATTTGTTTGATAGGTTTATATTACAGATATTGATATAAAAGTTGTTACAATTAATTTTAAAAAAACTTTCGAAATACATTTTTAAACAAATTTATTTATTTAAGTCATTATTTATAGAGGAAAATGGTAGTTAAAAAAATGTCCAAAAAAAAATTGTAGATCTGCGCTGTTGATGAAATCTCGGAGATGGATCATCCGAAACAAAAAAATCAACCGGTTTTGGATTCAGTATGTTAATGGGTATAGCGCATATCATACGATTTTTGATATATGCAAAAATAACAAAATCGCGGACATTTTTCGAAAAAACCAAAGAAACATGTTTTTTTCGCCGTTTTTGGCAAAAAAATTTGGCTATTTTTTAAATAGCTAAAATAGCTGAAATTTTTTGCTATTTTCATGAATTTTTTTGATAGGTTTATATTATAGATATTGATATAAAAGTTGTTACAATTAATAAATACACTTTCGAAATACATTTTTTTTAAATTTATTTATTTAAGGCACTATTTTAGACGAAATGGTAGTAAAAAAAAATGTCCTGAAAAAATTGAAGGCCTGCGCTGTTGATGAAATCTCGGAGATGGATCATCCGAAACGAAAAAATCAAACGGTTTAAGATTCAGTATGTTAATGGCTATAGGTACAAAAATAACAAAATGGCGGACATTTTTCGAAAAAACATTTTTTTTCACCGTTTTTGGCAAAAAATAGTAAACATCAAAATTTAAAAAAATCCTTGATATGCGCTATAGCTATAGTTACAAAGAATGTGTGGTTAAAATTTTATAAGGATCGGTTCAGTAGTTTCGAAGATTTTATCAACAAGCCGTCGAAAAACGTTGTTTCGAATAAACGCGTTTAAAGTTTGTTTGCGTTAGATAAATACATTTGAAAAAATTAAATGTATTGCGCAAGTGTATTTATTAAGTGTAACAACTTTTATATGAATATCTATAATATAAACATATCAAAAAAATAATGAAAATAGCCTTTTTTAGCGTCTAAAGTGAGCAGACCCCTTATCATCAGAAAACGTGTTTTTCTTTAGTTTATTATTCTCTTTATCACTAACATCATCATTCCAAATCATGTTCTTCGCACATTTCGGTCACATCTCCAATAAAGATTTTTTTTTAATTATCAATCATCCTACCCCGAATTAGCCAAGACAAAAATTGGCGCACCTGAAAAAAAAAATATTTTCCTGCATTCCAGCCTCCACCGTCGTTGATTCCGGGTGCTATTTATCCCTGCAGAATTGGGTATTCTTTTGTGTACGATACACCGTCAAGTTATACTATCTGCTGCGCAAATTTATTTGCAGTTACTCGTTGCTTTAAAATTACGGACCTATGATTCTTTAAGATCGGGTACGCCGTTGTTGAGTGACTTCAAGCCCTGAAGCCTATCTCGAGCCCTAAACCAGCTGCGCTCGTTAGGGCAAAGCCGAGTTTATTAGTCAAATGAATTCCAGAATAAATTGCGGAAAAAAGTGGCATTCGTCAATGACAAATTCTACTGCAGGGCGCACACTCGTGACAAAGGGGGATGGAAGAGATTATATCACGACGCGTATAGTACTCGTATAAATTGAAGGACCCCCCAGGGGACAATGTCACGCGGGGTGAGTCGTTAAGCAAAGAGAGATAGCAGACATTAGAGGCAGGCAAAATATATAAATATATAGGTACATCGCAACAGGGGTGAAAAGAGAGTGTGTCAGGGAGAGAAAGGGAGGAAGGGTGGCAGAATACACCAGTGTAAAGGACACAAGTCTAGTGGGCTAATACATCCTGGTTTGTTTGACACTTTTGCTACATAAATTTGCTCTTTAGCCGACGATCTCTTCACTGTGCTCGCGCGCTAGTCACATAGGGGCAGCTTGCCATCCCTGCGCGAACGATATTTTTTTTTTCTCTTCTCTTTTCAACCAACCATCCACGGCTCGTGTACCTTCCCTCTCGGTTTTGAGTACTTCGTGTTGCATACCTTTACACGTATCTACGGGCTTTTTCGCGTGAGGCCGGGCACCGGTCGGGCACCCCCGGTTGCAATGACTAAAAGCCAAGAAATGTAGAGGGAAAAGCAGCAAGGCGTGGATTTGTTCTGAGGACGACTTAAGCAGGCACACCCTCGGGAGATGAAGGGATTTCGAAAATTGGCCTTACATCTTGTTGAAATTTTTGAAAATATCGATTCTTGGTTTTCGACGGATTCTCAAAATTTAACATTCCGAAAATATTCTCTGAACATTTCAAGTCGATTCGTTTATAATTGAGCGAGTTATGGGAGTTTACAGGTAGGTTTCGCGAACTGGTGGATTTTAGACGCGTTTTTCTCGAAATGACTTCCAAAACCGGTGACCACGATATCTCAAAAATCACTGCACCGATCAACTTCAAATTTTACATGCTTCTTTTACACATCAAAAAGCCGTGATTGTACGAAGGAATTTTTTTTTTTTGATGCATTGAAAATCGGTACTTTCGCTTTGAGCTGCGGCGATTTTTCAAAAATCAATATTTTATTAAGGGGTTACCCCCACTTGCGATTTTGAAAAAATCGATTTTTATTGCATTTTTTTGAAGTATAAGTATCTGAGAATATGCCCTGAAAATTTCAAGTCGATCCGAACAAAATTGACTGAGATATGAGCGTTGAAAGAGAAGAATCTGCGTTGAAAGAGAAACTTTAAACGCGTTTTTCTCAAAATGGCATTTCTGAAGTCGGTGACTAAGATTACTAGAACACTAATGAACCGATCTTCTTGACATTTTTCAGGCTTATTTAATACATAAAAATGTAGTCTTTAATCGTTCGATTTTTTTTTTCGAAAAAAAATGGCCGTTTTATAGCCAAAAAACGGCCGTTTTTTTTTCGTTAAAATCGAACCATTAACTTTGACTGTCCGCCATTTTGTGAAAAATGAATATTTTTTTAAATCCTTCGATTAAAGACTAGTTTATACTTATATTTGACTAAATCCATCCGCATTTTTTTTCAGATGATCCACTTCGCCGCAATGTTGGTTACCGCAAACCGTGTATATAAAAACATTATTTTATTGACGGCCATTTGTCACTAAACAATGTAATATTTTTCAATAAAAACATTACTGAAAGTTCTTCAAGATGTGTTCTTTAAGATGGTATATTGATCGATTAAAAAAGTTTTGTAGTTTTCTTTAAAAAAATCATGAAAAAGGCTTTTTTTGCGCTACAAGTGGGGGTAACGCCTTAAATCCTTCGTCCAAGCACTGGATAATTGCATGCAAAAATCAAATGCGTTTGACTTTTTTATTTCGTTTCGACGTTTTTCAAACAGCGGTCTGCACAAGCTATTGTATCTACCCCATTTATCAATAATTTTCAATAAAAAAAATTGTAAATGATCCTTAAAACCATACTCTTTAAGGCAACACACCACTGTAGAATTTTCGAAAAATCGTTTTTTTCGGAAACACTTCTAAACAATCCTTCAAACCTTCAAAAATATAATGCATATTCGTTTATAGCTAAAAAAAGCTATAAACGACGCAGTTCCCGACTCTTGTAAGCATATTATCTTTGGGGAAAAAGTTACGGACTAAAAATAGTTGTATTTTCTACCAATAGGTGGCATTAAATTATGGAATAACAAATGTCATCAGATGTAGCGCCTATAAAATCATTGACTTCAAACACGATTTTTTCAAAACAATGTTTTTGAAATCGGCACGCAGCAGAACTCGAACCATTTTCGTCCAATCGACTTGAAATTTTAACTGTAGATTGCTTTAACAGTCGAGTACGGGCGCTTTTTTCGATTAATTGAAAAATGTAAAAAATATATCACTTTTTACATGAAAATTATGGTCGATATAAACGAACGTTTTTTTTTCTTCAAAACTCGTCTCTATTTTATTTTACTATTTTTTAATTTCCCCCTCGTACTTGACTGCTAATACTAATACAATTAACGAAAGTATTCCACTCTTAGTTCCAGAATGAAATTTACGACAGTTCTACTGCGTGCGGCGGAGAGGGTTGGCTGACAACCAGTAGTGCTATATCGACTCGTGCGCCGCCATTTTCTATTCCTTTGTTAAATAATTTTTGTTTACATACTTCAATACATACCTAATAAGGCCTAAAAGTCTTAAATGTATTTTATTCTTTCCTTTGAAAAAAATCCAAAGGAAACTGTCGAAAATGGGCAGTTGTCGTGGTGTCCTCCCTTAACATATTTTTTTTTAACCTGCCCACGTTTTCCCAGAAAAAAATCACGAAAATTCGTTCTCCCGGCCACGAGCTAGATGTGATCCGTCGAAAAGTTGGTTTCTAAGCAAACTAGCCTGCTTATTAAGGCCGTAGGCCACAGTAACGGGTATAAAATCATGTGCGAATTTAACAATTTGTTTTCAATATGAAAAAGCGATTCACTCGTAAAATTAATTACACATCTATTCAGTACGAATATCAAGCTGTTATAAGAAAAAAAATTCGATGTACAAAATGGCCGACTACTAATATTTTCTTTTATCTTTTTTAGGCGCTCCGCGGCGTGACATTTAGCATCCACAGTTTTTACCTAGAACAGAAAACAAAAATTCTCGTCGATCTACATTAGAATACCCAGGGAAGTACGTACGGAATTTAAAAAATATTGTTTTATTCAAAAGTTGTAGGGATTTGAACTCAAGAAATGAATTTTCAGTGAACAATTTCATTATAACTGCTCATAAAATGAAAAGTTTTCGGTTAATCAGAAACTCCGTACGTACTTTTCTGCGAAATGCAATTAGGAACATAACTTTTAAATTTGAAGTAAATCGAGTGAAAATTGTTGACGTTATTTGTCACGCCAATTGGAAAAAAGCTGTTTCGAGAAGTTTCGATTAGTGAGCCATTTGGTACATCGAAAAAAAAATGTATTTTTTCTAACTGCTTGATATTCATACTAAATAGATGTGTGATTAATTTTATGAGTAAATCACCTTTCATACGAAAAAAAAATTGTTAAATTCGCACACTATTTTATACCCGTTACTGTGGCCTGAGGCCTTCGTATATACGGGAAGGACCTTTTGAACTATATTGATATCTATGTAATGTTGGCTATCAGCATATATTCAGTCGACGGAAAATCGCCTCCTTTTACACGAAATACTCTTTGTGGATATATATATATATATATATATATATATATGTGTGTGTGTGTGTGTGTGTGCATGGGAAACAGAATTTTCCAGTCTGACTCGACACCTCCTCGAGTTCCCATCGTTGTTACTCCCCATATATACAACTCCCGGGCGTTAATGAAAAAAAGCTCCCAGGTCCTTGTGGAATCGATGTTCAGGAGGGTCCCAACGACGGAGAGAGACAAAACTAGCAACGTGAAACATTCAGCAATAGAAAACGCGTACAGATGTGAATTCGCACACACCTTTCCCCTCTCTCTCTCTCTCTCTCATTCTTTCTTCTCTTCTCCGTCTGCCGTTATCCACCGCGCGAAAAGTAACGACGGTACGTAGAGAAATAGAAGCGCGCGCGATGAGAGGATACGAGTAGTGTCGGAATGCTCTCGAAAACGAGAGATGGTCGAAACAAGGGCTGCAAGACAGACGGAGAAAGAAGAGTATACGGGAGAGGGCTTGGGCGTATAGGCGCCCAACGGGACTTTTAGTATGGCCACCTTTCCATTAGTCCATCCCCTGGCGGGTCTCTCTCTAACGAAATGGGGTTTCCCAGGAAACGAATTTAACCCATTAGTGCCCGGCGACCCTTTTTGGGATGCGGGAAAGCAGTCAGCGATGCCCGCGGCTTGCTAACACAGACGTGCAAAAAAATGCGACGGACAAAAGTTTTACGTACACGAAGGCACGCGTGTACGAGCATGCCCACGCATACTCGCACGAACGCTATAATAGAAAATATACAAGTATGGAAATGTTTTTTATAATACGAATAAAAAGGTCTAATCGCGTTTCCATTAGCACTGAAGTCGTTTTATCCCCGCGGGGTTACTCGAAAAATTATCCTCTTGGCCATCTCCGCAGGATTCTCGCACGTACCGCAAAACCCACTCTGGGACTCTCACATATACTTGTTATCCCTCAGGATGCATCCACCTCCGTATTCACTGAGTTACGGGAAATCTTGAGGACTTTATTTTCGTTCTATTTGCATGGGCTTTTTCGCGTGGTCGTCCCGTCTCATTTACTCCCTTGATAACCTCGCGAAGCTCGGCTTCTCTTATTTTGTTTTATCCCTTTTGCTTCGAGTCCGACCTACCAGTCGCGTCATTATCTCCGGCTCCACAGAAGGCTTTAATCCTTCTGAACGAGCGAACGGCATGCACACGCGAACCATATGGGTATATCTCGCGAAACAGCGGTGTTTCCGTCTACCCCCCCCCCCCCCTTCCTCTCTCTTTCTGTCTCTGTTCTCTCACCGACAATCACCCCCTTACAGCATCCCTTTCTCTCTCTCCTTCTCTCTTTATCGTATGGACTTGTGTGAAAAGCCCGCATGCTGACGCCGCGAGCGCTAGAGATGAACGAGCAAGACCCGTGGCTAATAAGGTGTCGGAAGCTCACCTCGAACCGTACGACCTCATCCTACCATTACCAAGCACCAGCAGTAACGGCCATTGCCTTCTCATACACCGTTGAAGACATTCCTACGATCACCTCGCCACTTCCGTCCACTAGACATGCAATTCCTACCGTCATCTGAAATTTGACTCGTTTCGGGAAAATTTGAATGAAATGAGAAGGCCTATCGGCGCACGTTGTCAGTGGCTTCGTTTGAAAACGCGGAGATCTCAAGGACAGATTACCGTTCATGACGATGAGAATTACGATTCTTAACGGGTATAAAATCATGTGCGAATTTAACAATTTTTTTTCGCATGAAAAAGCGATTCACTTGTATATATTTTTTTTCGATGTACACAATGGCCGAGTACTCGAAACTTCTCGAAACAGCTTTTTTCCAATTGGCGTGACAAATAACTTTAACAATTTTTACTCGATTTACTTCAAATTTAAAAGTTATGTTCCTCATTGCATTTTGCAGAGAAGTACGTAAGGAATTTCTGATTAATCGATAACTTTTCATTTTATGAGCAGTTATAACGAAATTTTTCACTGAAAATTCATTTCTCAAGTTCAAATACCTACAACTATTGAATAAAACAATATTTTTTAAATTCCGTACGTACTTCTCTAGGTATTCTAATGTAGATTGACGAGGGTTTTTTGTTCTAGGTAAAAAATTGTGGATGCTATATGTCACGCCGCGGAACGCCTAAAAAAAGATTTAAAAAAAGAAAATATTAGTAGTCGGCCATTTCGTACATCGAAAAAAATATATATTTTCTAACAGATTGATATTCATACTAAATAGATGTGTAATTCATTTTATGAATGAATCACTTTTTCATACGAAAAAAAATTGTTAAATTCGCAAATGATTTTATACCCGTTACTGTGGCCTAACCCCTTAAGGTGATCGTGAGAATGATTCTTTTGGGCCTTATTGAGAGATTCATTTTTGCCCGAGACGCGACACCAATTTTTAGAGAGCCGATCAATGGCTTGCTCGAGCTACTTTTTGCAGTCGCGTCTCGATGCTCTCGCTAATTCATGTACAGAGCTTAACTTCGCTCTCGGAATCCCGGACCGTTTTGATCCCTCGGCAGCGCGCGATTTTCTGAGCTGATGCTTTTTTTTTCGGCTGCATGGAAATTGAGTCTCAACGAGTCAAAAACGTTTTGGCAGGTGCTCTTTTTTATTTAATGTGGCATCGAGTGCCCTGATTTTGAGCGACGGCTTACAGTTTTCTGAATCGGATATTCGATGCTTTTCTTTTCGCAGCGAAACATCTGTTCTGAATGAATGGGTAACCTACCCCGGATAGATTCTTGATTCACATTTTGATTGAGAGTTTCCGACGGTACTAAAGGAATACGTTGATTTAAAGGTTGCGAGCCAAAGCCACGTCTCATTGCCAGATGAATTACGAAAAGTCTCTTTATTACTATTGCGATTTTAATTAAATACGAGTTTTTATTATCACAGCCGTATCGAAACTCGATGAAAAATTGGAATCCTTCCAGGATTGGCTCATTATTACATTTTGCGTCTATTAATATGGAAGGACGGAGTTATAAATATCGACGCAGAGCGGTGGGCGCGTTGGTTTGCGGTTCCGACGATCGTCCACGGCAAGCGGAAATGGCTTGGGCCAATACTCGGATGGGTGACCGTGGAGCCCCGCATTAGCATCGACTACCAAGCAATAGGCAGTGCACAAATGTTATCCACCACTGTTCAATATAAATAAATGTATGAAACTCATTGTGATTTTTCATTCATAACACGGGCTCACGAAGCCAACGGAAAATATCCGTGTGCCTGGTCAATCGCCGACTATACTCCTGCCTGAACATTGCGTTCGCGGTAAGCGATCTTGGTCTGTTCCGTTTTATGTTCCACAGTTCTGTCGCTCGATTGCTTATCCACAACCTCATAAACAATTCAGGTGCTCACTTCAAATATCGAGACCCTTTGCGTCTATTAATTACAAGCACAACAGGGCTTCATTCGATTTCGCTTACTTTATTACTACAAATCGATTACTCACTGCGGCAAATATCCCGAGCAGTCAGTGCCGTCCCGAGTAGGCAGAGTTTATCCGATAACTGTGCACATTTGCTGCCGTCATAACGTCCGGGAGAAGTTTTTAATGAGTCGTCGATAATCAATCACAACGATCAAGAGTGACACAGTAGCCGTCGTACTCGTGCGGAAATTTGTTGGGCAGTCCCCAGATCCGATTACATCCTTACAGAGATATGACAGGGATGCCGCACGTAAGGAGCCCACATTGGAATCCGAGTCATCCGCGCTATTTTCGATTGACGTCGTTTGAAAAGTTTTCATTCGTAATTCTCTACCTGAGTTTTTTGGATCTTCCCAAAAAATATCCTTTCTTCACCACGTGCTCAAATTTGTTGGGGAGTCCCAAGATGCACCCACATCTCTATAAGGATTTGATAGGGACCCCCTCCCCCCCACAGACGGAGTTCTCATTGGGATCCAATTGGATTCGGCACCGGAAGAAAATTTCTATTGATATTAACTAACCGCGTGTATTTGATTTTTTTAAATTTGAATCAACCAGATTTATCGTGGAATCAAATTTTTTCCCAATGCGTTCCATTATTGGAATTACTTATTTTAAATATATTTATTTATTCAAATCAAAATCTATTTAGTATCATCCAATATTTTATTTAATCCTAATAAATCTGTGATTTGGTTTCATCTGTTCGAAAAATAATTTTGTTGAATCCACTAAATGGATCTATTTAATTTTTTTTCAATTTAAATTAAATAGAATTTTCGTAGAGTCAACCATTTTTCTACTTCATTGAACTAATGGTGCAACATACATATCAAAGAGGTATGGGGGTAGAGAGGGTGGAGGGTGGAAAAAATCTATAGCATGTTATTCGATAAAACTTTCTAATTATCACAATGATATTAACTATTTGATATAGTTTATGTGACACAGCAAATAATTATAGAAATTCATTTGGTCTGGAAAGTGTTTCATTTCATTTTGGATTTATGAAATATTTTATGCCTATAGTACACTTAGATTTACAGTATACATTGTAAGCAAATAAAGATTTATTTGAATCGAATCTTTATTTATTCAATTTGAATATATTCAATATTTAAACAGAATAGCTGGAACAAATAAAAATATATCTTTGAAACAAATGAGATCGTAGTAGGCCGCGAGACAAGAAAAAACCTATTTGATTTAAATAGATCGTATCTTGATTGAATATTTTTTTGGTAGTATGTACTGTTCCCCAATGAACGCCGTTTGAGAATTTTTACCACGTTTGAATCGAAGATACGTGAAAAGTCACGAGAAAAAACTCGGCGTGTTGAAACATAACTTGAGGCTTTGTGAGCGTGTACGTGCGTGGTGATATTATGTCAAAGTGCAGTAAAATAAATAACAAACTGTAATTACAGTGTTATTTTTCAGTGATGTGATTCAAATCGGTTTTTAAGACAAAGTTTTACGGGGTTAGGGTTAATCAGTAACTTCAAAAAATCGATTTTTTATTTCAAATTTCGAAAGCACAACATTTTGAAAGTATTCTCTGTAAATTTCATAAAGATCCGACCTTAGTTTATGGGGATATACGACTTCAAGTGAAGATAGCGCTCGACGCCGAAAGGTATAAGGGTTCTTCGGCCTACCTAAGATGCATCGATTGTTAAATACTCAGATATACATGTGCATTAAAGTTGTAAAAGATATGTAAGTACAAGAGAAGAAAAATTTATCTGCATGTAAAATCTACTTAAAACTTTTAACGGATTTTTCTCAAACAACGTTTTTGAGGCTGAGGCAAATTTTGATCACTTATTTCACAATAATCTCACGAGTGGACGAAGGATTTTTTAATACAATGAATTTTTTATAGCCGAAAAATGAGCTGTTTTGCGAAAAAAAAATGTTTGCACATCCGCCATTTTGTAAAAAATCAAAATTAGCCTAAAGCCTTCGTCCACCCGAAAGCTAGTACTGATAACTCCAGATCCCATTACAAAATTACAAAATTATAAAAATTATTACAGATGATCCAGCTGTGTACATCGTAAAACGCCTTTTTTTCGATATCTCCAAGATCGCTTATAACTCGGCTGCAAATCAACATTTTGTCATGAAAAAATGATTGGAACTTCTTCCAATATGTAGAATTTTATTGAAAAAGTACTGATATGAAAATAAATAAACCAGCCTTTCAAAAAATCATAAAAAAGGTGTTTTTTGCCGCCGAATTCACCCTAACCGCTTAAGCGATTTATATTTTTTAAGGTAAGATTTATACTTTTTCATTATCTACTCATTTTTTATATCTATATATTTGATATACCACAACCACGTTTTCCCCACTTTTTCGTGCGTATAAGCAGGACCTAAAAAGAGGTATTTTTATTGCCTAGGCCTTAAAAACTTGCGTGTTTGCATTTGTCACGCTCACGGGCATTGAACGCCGCTGTGACACAGCTGTCACTTTCACCCGACACCACGACAAACTTGTATAAGGGGAAATAACGTATATTTATTTATCCCGAAATTATCGTTTCAAACAGTACATTTAAATATGATGATGTATTCAAAAAGTACTCTGATATAACGCAATTGTTTTCCTCGCTCTTTCATGCGTGTGAACGGTGAACGCCTTGTTACAAATTATTAATAAGATAGTATATTAAGATATGCTGATACATTTCAAAATTACGTATGGTGTCAACGGGGGCAGGGGGGCACCGCCCCCTTCACCCCAGGCGGCGTGCGCAATGCAGCTTCCATGTGCGATACAGCTTCCATATGCAATACACCTTCTACACGTGCTTGCAGCCATATGTATTTTACAATACAAAAGCTTGGAAAACGTGGTTTTGTTATATAAATAATCGTGTGCACCGCGGATACAGGGCTTTTACGCCTTGCGCGATATTTTCAGTACTCGTCTACGGCTCGTGCTGAAATGAGCATCGGGCTCGGCGTAAAAGTCCCGCTTTGTCTCCTTGCTGCACAATGTAGGGTCAAAGTGGGAACAGTGGCAACAATGGGTACACTGAAGCTTTTCTATTTTTCAGAAGTGGACGTGTATATATGTGCGTCTTTTTCACATTAGAATCGCCCTCGGATGCCAATAAGTTTGAACCTGTCTGTGAGTTGCTCCCGCCCAATTCGGTTGTGAGAGGTGATTTTATAGTAGCATCGAGTTTTATTTGCACACATTTTTCGCAAAGCTTTTTACAAAACATGACAATTTCACATACATACTTTTCACTTATTATTTACTCCCTACATTTCTACATTCCGCATTATTTTCACATTCTCCCTTTCTTCATTTATTCGTTTCCTTCGTCGATCTCTCCATGCTCCTCACTCATCTATCTACATATTTCCTCTATTCCCCTAAAATACTCGCATATCCCTATTTGCATTTTTCCTCCCAGCATATTTATGATTTCCCCCTTTACTGCCAAATCATCCATTCCTTGTATCCACTCCTCTGCTTTCTTCCTTGCTTTGAGAGGTGATTTTATATTATTTTTTATGTCCAAAGTTGAAAAACCAGCTGAGTTTGTATGTTTTTTGCCTCTTTACCTATCGCAGTTATGTTCGAAGTCATTGTTCTCCCGCAATATACATCTATATTGCGGTATTTGAGCATTGTGTTTGTTAACCTCACAAAAATAGAAACTTGTCAGTACCCGCTTTAGAAAAAAGAGAGGGTCGGTACACAGTTGCTCAATTTTTCGAGGCACACAGAGGTAAGTCATAATATGAATATCGTCGCATTGTGATTTAGATAGGTACGGGTACTATCTCATTAGGTAGGTACTCATTATTGATTAATATTCAATAAATGATTGTGATTGATCTCATAATATGCTGTCTTTTTTAAATTAATTTTTCAATAGTTTGCTGTACAATACTCCCTATTGTATAGAGAAAGCACTCCATTACCTACAAGTGAATTTTGATTTTGAAATTTTGTTTGACTGTGAAATTAGGCATGTTTCACTGTGTACACCCCCAAGTACACAGTGGATCACATCTCATTTTTTAAAAATGGTTGATATCTTAATATCTATTGGGTTAGGCCGTGCAGTGACTTTTAATAAAATGGGGCCATTGAACACACCTCAGGTTTAGTCAAGGTTCTATTGAGATTGTGTGAACGATTAGGCAGCTATAGACCTCTGAAAAAAATGAGCCACTGATTCCACTCTGACCCTACTATTGTTTAGAAAATTCAACGTACAAAATGCGATGGGATCCATCAAGAATCGTATCAAATTTTCTTCGATAATGTGAGAATCCTGTAGGATTCGAATTGGACTCGTACATTGGACTCCAATGGGGGATCCCCATAAGAATCCAATGGGCGAATCTGACGTCTTACTACGGGGATCCAATAGGCCACCTCTATCAGGAAGTAGGGGCAAGTATGGGAATCCAATTGGATGGGATTCTCACGACAATGTCTGCACGGGTATACCTGTATATTCGTTACAATCACCAGGGATTTTATGAACGCGTATGTAACATTATCTTGGGATATTTGACGCGGATAAATGTCAATTGTACGCCCCTTTCAAATTTCATACTTATGTACGTAAAGGGCGCGTTTCTCAGCGCGATTTACGAGACCGCGAGAAAATCGGTTGCGGTTTGACGATAACGACGGCAGCTCAATTGCGAACGACGATCTACCGCGCGCGCGAGAGAGTGAGAGAGAGAGAGAGAGAGAGAGACGAAGGATATAACACGAGCTTCCGGCTGTCTAAAGTTTAAATTGAATCAAGCACGGAGGAGCGACCTCTCTGTTCCGGCGAGAGACGTTCAGTGTCCCTGTGGGTTCATGAAACGGGCCGTAGGATCTAAAATTACATCAGTCACCATCAGCACAACGACGACGAAGACGACAAGGACGAAGGGATAGAAAATCGAGAAAAATTTCAGTCTGATGACGGATGCGGATTTTTTTCGCTCAAGAGGACGAAGCTTTCCGGGTAATGGGCAAATGTCTCGAACGGGGGAAAAAAGTGAAAGAGCGGCGGCAGAGGGATCGACCGCGAGGGAAATAGCCAAGAGGGCGGGGGCGGAAAGAACGGGGGAGGGGCGAACAAATGAGGAAAACGAAAGAGGAAAAGAGTGATTGGAAGAATGGCGATGGTACTCGATCTCTCTTCAACGAGAACTCTACGGCGGGACGCAAAATGAAATAGTCGAATACCCCCGAAATTGAAATACCGATGATGCTCGAAATCCCGGCAAACCTTCCTATTTTCTACCCCCTCGGCCATTTCCCTCTACACTCGCGTATAGATATTTATGTCTGTGTGGACGTATTGGACGAGACCTGGTCGTGAAATATATTATATTTCAATGGATTTCAAATTTCAATCGGAATTCGCTATCGGTCATTTTCGTTACCGTTCCTCTGTGCAATATAATATCAATTGAAACAGTGTTTTAATAACGAAAAATTCTCACCCTGGGCAGAATTATTGCTTCAATGAATATTCATTCGCATTCGAGGACGTGCTTCGCCCAAATTCCGGGGTCTGTTTGACTTTGCGATTTGTTGATTCACAGATTTGGAAAAAAATGAAAAAAAAAGCAATATTCTCGCGCACGGAATATTAGCATTGAATCGACTTGGGATGTGGTGGGGCTGTTCGAGATTGCATCGTTGGAATGACACGAATTTTTTCATCCCTCATTCGTTCACTCTTATTATCATGCGATTTTTTTTCATGTCGTTTTTATAGTGAATCGTTGTAATAACAATTCCGTAAAATTGAGAATTTTTCTCAGCCTAAATTTGCTGAAATCGAAGCAATTCGAAGAAATTAGTTTTGGGAAAAATAACGAATTTAAGGAAAATCGGTAGTTTGATCGTATGGAAAATTTGTGGTTTTGCCTGCAGAGCTATAGCGATGTAATCATGTGTTGTATTGCCAATGTATTACTGAATCTTTTGACGGAACGCGATGCGTGATTCGTTATGAGTAAACATGAAAAGATAAATTTCCATGAGATTGAAGTTTGCATCGTTGGAATGAAATGAATACGATCATTTTTTGATTGTTCGAATTTCTTTTGGCAAATATTCGTTAAGAAAACGCCTCAATAGTTTTTTCAAGTTGCTTATATGGGGATCTAAAATTGATATATGAAAAAAAAAAATGTTCCGTAAAATATAAATAATGAGGAAATAAAAACAATTTTAGTATTTCCGTATTTTTTTGCACATTTAGGCTACGAAAGCCACTAAAACACTTTTGAAAATCCTGATTCAAAATTTATAACCAAAAGCTGCAAAAAAGTAGTTCAGATAATAATAAAAATATGAAAAAATAAAAAAATCATGAAGAATTTTCGTTGCATTCCAATTATGCACACTTCAACACCATACATTTTCGCTGAATTTATGGAAATAACTATAGTGTTATGTGATTTCCGCAAAACAGCTCCAAAACTTGTTTTCCCGACAACTTATTTTACAAATTTATTTGCGATGGATTTGCAAATCGAAACGACCGGTTCGGTTAAATTTTCAACTACATATACTTTCATTTATTCGTCTGAAATTAATTACCGAATAATCGTAGGGACGAAAATGCCTTGTGGTGAAGCAATATTCTCGTACGCCTTTCACATTCATTCGATTGAAAAGGTCGCGATGTTTATTCGCAGCAAATCAAAAATTCGATAATTCGGATGGAAAAAATAATAATTCCCTCACGTATGAGGTCAACTAGCCGAGTTATTCCCATTTCGACGTGTATCAACAATTTCAGTGATTGTCGAATGAAACACATGTGCACGTATGGTTGAAAAAGTCGCTTGCAAAAATTTACACGTTGCAGTATGTGCAGATTACACTATTTGCTTAGCACTTGTATATAGATATACAAGATAACACGTCTGTAAAACGTGGCTGTTGTCAATGTTTCCAACTCTCTACCCTCTCTCCCTCTCTCTCCCCCCTCCCTCCCTCCCTCTCCCTCACACTCTTGCCTTATCTTTCTTTTCCCTCTTGATTCCCTGCATCAACATACGTGAGTGATTTTTTTAAATTACTACAAAACGGAATGCATTAATCGGAATACACTGACACGGCGACATTGATATTTTATTCATATCGCGAAAGTCGATCGGCTGCTACGAAATCAACCAAATGACACAGCGTAGCTTGACGCAAGCGAAAATTCTATAGAAAATATACAATATCAATTGTACTACAAAAACTCACACACATGTGTGTATATATATATATATATATATATATATATATACGTATTGAGAGAGAGAAAAATATGGAAGACAATATAGGAGACCGTAAAGTATTGGGCCAGCGACACAGTTGAAACCCCTACCATTTTCCCTGCCGCGATATACGAATTAATTATTCGGAAAAGCTTTATCGGATGCAGCGTGCATACACACACTTTATTCATGCATGTACACGATACATGATTTCGATAAAACACCGGGCTATACTACGATACATTTTTTTAAATATATGCATGTACGTAAGCCTATATGTCTATATATATATATATATATATATATATACATACATACATATGGGATATTCCAGCTCAACTCAGATCACTATTTTCCTCACCATCTTGATTATAGATTTCCATAGTGAAAAGTCTCACTCCTGATATAAAAAAAACATCCAATTTTTTAAAATATTTCCCTCCACCCCTTACCCTTTTGGGGTTGCAAAAAATCGAAAGTTCAGTCGGGTCGTTTCTCAAATTCTGAAAAAAATGTTGATACGTTTCAGATCTGTTTTGTGCATTTTCCACCAAAGCTCAACTTGTGTTTTCAATATTTACTTTTTTGTTGTGAAATTTCGATTATGGGGATGATTATTCGGCAGTTCGAAAGTCAGAAGACTACTTTTTTGGTCTTGCAAGTAGAAGAAAAACTGAAAAAAATATGGTTTTGTATGAAATTCAATTCGGGTGGGGTGTATACGTAGACGGGAAAATTACTATTTTCACTTCCAAATTGTTGAAAAATCATACCCACAACCGAAAGTTGACAATAAAAAATAGTAAATATTGGACGCAGAAGCTGAGCTTTAGTGGAAAACGCACAAAACAGAGATGAAACATATCAAAGCTTTTTCAGAATTTAAAAAAAGGCACGAGTGCTCTTTTCGATATTGTGCAGCCGCAGAAGGACAACCGGGGGAGTTGAAAAAATGTAAGTGTTTTTTTTACACCAAGGGTGAAGTTTCCACTATAGAAATCCATAATCAAATATGATGAGGATAATAGTTGCCTGAGTTGAGCTGGAATACCCCATGTATAGGTATCGTGTGCGAGGCTTATACCATATTTTTCATTATAAATTGGCGGCAACATAAAAAACCGACCAAAAACTCTGGAAAACTTGCATCTGTCGATTCGAGCGTCCCCCGCCCGTTTTCCATATGTACGATATATCACGCGATGCAAATATACTCCCCCGCGCGATTTGATAAATAGAACGAGAGAGGGAACCCAAAAGCCTGCTCACGTTGTACATTTCTATACGCACCGCTAGTGTTTGTTCGTTTTCGTCAAAACGAAATATACATATGTTTCGTAATCTTTTTTTGCATATTGATATTCGGGGGAAAAAAAATCACACGCGCTCGCGATTCGAGATTTCAATAGTCAATGAGCCTTATGAATCAGGCCATGCCGGGTGCATTTTTTTCATTGCTTTTTCGCAAATTCATAAATTTTCGCTTGTACGATTTTGCAGCACGAAAATTCCATAAATGCGAATATCGGCTGGAAAAAAATCCGCGAGAGGGAAATAAACGAAATGCGTTTGAAAGTGTAAAGACTGAAAAAGATTTACGTGATTTATGGATGTGTGCATGTTGGGTTTGGATGAAAAATATGTTGGAAAACATTTCGTTTTGAGGTGCAGCGAAGCCCGCCGAATTTCGCAACATTTTCATGGTTTTTCCGGGGAAATTAAAGTAACTTGTGAACGAACTTTTAGCGGTTTTCACGATGATGCTTTCGGGTGTTTTAACTCGCAGGGGACCATGAGTGACAACGCAAAAATAAATTTTCATTGCTCTTTGCGTTGCGTAAAAACTTGAGCTTTCAAGCGTATAAACCAAATTACAGTGGGCTTTTGTCATAGTTTAAAATGGAAAACAATCAAGTCGAAAAAAAATCAAACGGAAAACAATCAACAAAAGGAAAACAATACGCTGCAGATTTATGCATACCAACCGTGTATTTTTCAGAACTACGAAAAATAATAAATTTCGAATATTTTTTTACAAAACTAACATCACATTTAGCGCTAATCACCAAATTTTCATCATCGATAATCCGTCGCGTGAAACGAATATCGATATATTGAATAATCGATCAAAAACACTTTTGCAATATCTCAAATATTAGGGCAGTTATTTTTCCACATGTATTTTTTTTTATCGTACCTTGTAATTTTTTCATGTGCTTTTTTCTCTTCGCTACGGTCGATTTGCTTTGCGATCACGTACGTAGAAAAAAAAACGCGTATTCGTTCGAATTTTCCAAGTCTCATCGGATCCCCGGCAAAATACGTATACGAACATATCCCGTTCCCATAGTACGTAGTAACACAGCGTGAAAAGAGGAATCAAAACGTCGTAAAAGCGAATCCTCCGTGCGGTTCACAAGAGATCGTAAATATACCCACGGAATGTGTGTCTCGTACGGTGTGTGTACGCGTCGGCAAAGAAATGCTTGGCCGAAATGCGAAATCCAAGGATAGACGGGGCAAAAAAAGGGAGCGAAAAATTTGTTCGTGATTTTCTCTCCGCAAAAATCCAACGCGCGCAAATAACGACGGGTACACACGTGAGCGGATTTTCAATTGACTCGGGCAACCGGGCAAATGTATACGTGTATATGTACGTACGTGTACATCACTCCCGACATACGTGTGTTGCCAATAGAAGAAAAAAAAAAGAAAATAAATAAGCACCAGAGGTAAATAAATAAATGGTAGTTCGAGTAAGCGCGGCAGTCCCGATATTGCCAATTAAAAAATGTTATCGAAATATCTGCGAGTGAGAACGAGGGAGAAAAAAAAAGCGTTATTAGGCAAATTATTCTCGTCGATACGTGCACAGGTATACATCCTTGTTTTTGTCGACCCCACTTTTATTCGCCCCTTTTCCTCGTCCCGTTCACGTTTTCTACACGCCAATTTCCGTAATTGCGACTTTGAGAAAAAGAACGATCGGATCGAATGGGCCTGAGAATCGAGCGAGAGGTCCTCAACATTGAAAAAGAAGAGTGAAAAAACGAGAAGAATGATGAAAGTAAAATTAACAACATCCGTGGAGCCCGTCGTTACACGAAGATTGTTGGAAAGATTGTCCGATCAGGCAGCCAATGTTCTCAGCTTTGATCAACAGCCTTCGCCGTCTCAGGCAAATTTGCGGCATCCGAAGGGATAAAGCAAAAACGTATGCATCAATTGTTACTGGAGACTGCATTATAGAGCGCAACGAAAAGTCTTTTCAACCCTCTTATTTATTCATTTCTTCTTCTTCACAATTGTCATTTTTTGAGACTTCCAACAAGGATCCTAAAAACCAATTTTTGTATCCTAAATTCGCAAAAAGAAATCTAGCCTCCTAAAATATTCCGTTGCATTCAAGGATGTGTATCATTCCTTTCACCGCAACTGCATCGAATCTCCCAACAATTGAAGGGATCAGGTGGACACGCCGGGCAGTTACGAGCTGAATAAAATAAACAACAGCAATAGCATCTAAAAGCAAACTTATAAAAGACGAGAAGGGTCTCGACTATGGTGATGTTGTTTGGGTTTGTAGAATAAAAGTTACAATAACCTTGATAGGGATGAGCTCTGGCGTTTCCGTATCGCACACCGTCGCCAATTCCAACGACGAGGAGAAAGAGTGGTAAGGTGATAATTGCGACCGGCGCTTGAACCGGCGATGATCCAGCCTCGCCGACGCCTCTCATTCCTGTCCCTTGGTTGACCAGTGATGAGTCTCGCGCCCGATTTATGCTTTTCCCTTTTCTTTTTCACCAAGCTATGCACGCTCCTCGTCTCCGTTGCACCCTGGACCCGCGTGTGAATCGACCAGGAGAGGGAACTTGGAAGGGATAAATGATAAGCCGGACAAACGCCACGAGTAAACAAAAAGAGGAGTTTCTAAAAGCGGAAGTGTTGCAATTACGAGACACTTCTGAGCTGTGGTAGATGGTGAAAGGGGAAGAAATTTCGAGGAGATAGGAATGAGGGATGGGTAGGAAGGAAGAGCGAGGATTACGAAGGGATCACAGTGAGAAAAAAATTAAATATGCTCAACCGCGTTGGTGTACGAAGAGATAAGGGACGGGAGCTGAGAGGGAAGAAATTTAAAGACAGCCTGAAGGGGTTTTTAGCCCTCGGGCCGATGTTCTAGCCTCTGACAAAAGAGCGAGGGGAGAGAGAGAGGGGCGGGAGAGAGAGAGAAGTCAACGTTCTAACGTGGTAGCTCAGAGCCCCTCGTCGACTCGTAGTAACTTCCTCGTGCACCGCACGTGCGCCAACAGTACCACCAGAAAAACGAGGCATCCGCTCTCATGTTCCCTGCTCTCTGTCTCTCCTTCAGTCCCTCTCGCTCTCCCTCGTTTCTTTTTCTTCCCTCTTTTTCTACCACTTCTTGGGCTCTTCTTTCCCCCCCTTTCTCCACTTTCTTTATGCACTCTCAGCCCAAGTGAGCTTATCTCATTACTCCTCGTTTCCCAAGTGAGCTTCACTTTAATCTCATCCTCTCGTTAGTGGCGTACGGTCAATTTTACATCGCGTCATTAGGCACAATTGTTTACGTCGTTCTTCACCGGCCGTCTTTGATGAGCATGCCAATTCAGTTCTCACGTTTATAGTTCCCCAAAAGTGTACGCACGTTTTCGCGAATGTCACTTGGTAGCACGGCTTTTTGTTCGTTCAACTTTGCAACGAGAAGGGAAACGATGATAACATTTCGTGCACCACAGTACGCGACAATTATGGAGAATCTTTCGGCATCCTGTGACGAGAGTAACGTGTCACTCGAACGTATCCGATAATCGACAATTTGCGCGAACTTTTTCTGATAATTGCATCAAGATATGATGTCCGGAAGGGTTAAGTGAGTTTGAGGCTAACGTGGCCGAGAGTACGAGAGCAAATATCGCCACGAGTTTCGGAGTCTCGTGTTCTAATCCGTTCTCCTTGAGACTGCTTGGTCCTGGTTCCACTGTCCCGGGCCGTGGACTGCTGCCTGGAAACCCTCGGAGTACGGAGGATGCCTGTCTCCCCTCCCCTTCGCCACTTCAACCCCCGATTCCGCTCTCGCACCTCCTCCCTCTATCGTCGCAACGCCGGCTCCATCCCCCTACCCCCTCCACTTTTACCCTCGCTCTCTTTCCTTTCCATCCTCTTCCTCCCCCCTCTCTCTCTCTCTCTCTCTCTCTCTCTCTCATTATTCATCCTCGTTGGTCGTCCAAAATTTGTATATCATCGATGTCCTTCCCGTTATCATCCTCTCGAGCCTCATCCTCGTTAGGGACTTCTTTCCGTCGCGTCTCTCGCTTCCCTCTTTTCTACTTCTCTCCTACCAGGAGAGCGAGAAAGTGAGAGAAAAGCATAGAACCATCCAGAGTTCGGAAGTCTGTCCAATTTTTATCCTGACTTTCACTCCTCATCGCAGCGGATTGTGAAATTCGTCATCCTAAATTTACGCAAATCGCCATAATCCGCCCTCGTCACTATCATCCCCATCGCTTCCATTCTCGTCTCTCTCTCTCTCCCAGGCCGTCATACACAGGCCCAACATAGTCTCAATTCCGGCTCTCACGTGCGGGCTCGTAGTTCGTCGCGGCTACAATTTCGTCTCAGCTCTTGCCTCCCACCTCGTTCGTACTCATCTCGTCTCTCGCTCCACTCCAGCTGCTACTAATACCCGCGCCCGTGAGTACGTATCAACGAGTCGCGTTTTCCCAACGAGCCGGTTGTTCCTGGCGCGCATGGACACGGGCAAAGGCGAGAAGGCAAACAAACGGGCAGAGTGTACGATGAAGCGAGAAAAAAGTATCGGCCAGGGAGAGGGCTTGTGCGCTTTCGTTGATACTACCGGTGCTGATAATGCCACGAGCGTGGCTACTGATACCGAGGCTAGGATACCCGCTGCTACCACCAATACTGCAACCGGCGCGTCTCGTTCGTGGCCCCTGCGTCGTTACGGTACGAGGAAAAAGCGTTTCTCGTGCTCGCGGTCTCTTTCTCTCCCTATATTCGTTTCCACCGTGGAAGACGGAGCGGCAGTAGAAGCGGCAGCAGCAGCTCGGACGGTACCCGATATGCCGCCGAATAAGGCACGAAGAGCGCGTGCGCCACGGAGAATGGTGCCCTGATGCCCGGGCACCGCTTCGCGCGCGTGGTCTCTCTCTCTCTCTCTCTCTCTCTCTCTCTCTCTCTCTCTCTCTCTCTCTCTCTCTCTCTCTCTCTCTCTCTCTCTCTCTCTCTCTCTCTCTCTCTCTCTCTCTCTCTCTCTCTCTCTCTCTCTCTCTCTCTCTCTTCCTCCTTCCACTTTACCTCCTCTTCGCGTTCTCCTTCTCCTCTGGTTCTTTCTCCATCCGGCTGCTTCACAAATCTCTCTCGTACTACGGCCGTAACAAGTTTTGTTATAATGCACGAACACGAAGGGCCATCCCGTCGTTGCCGTAGGGCTATAGAAGGGCTTCCAGAGCCGGGCACGACGAGAGAAGGAGGTAAAGAGAAACGAGTATGGGATATGGGAAGGATGAGAGAACCCAACGGACGCTGAAGCCGCCGGGGACCAGAAGAAACGATCTCGTGTCCCTCGCGAACGAGATGCTGCCATCTTCTGTTTCTTCGACCTTAATATGTACACGGCTCCCCCTACTTCGGAATGTACAGGCATAAAATGTTCACCCGGAGCAAAGCTACCTATGCGCGTCCTACAAATTTACTATTTCAGGCATTAGGTTGTCTGGTCCGGAGGCCGCGCTCCGGAAAATAGGCAGCTCATGCGGCGTTTCAGCATCCCGATGGAAATATTTGCCCTCGGCTTCATCCTCAGAGCACGCTCGGTTAAAGAGAATTTCAAATATACTCGCGTGCAATGAAAATACTCGTGCGAAAAAAAGAAATGAGAAAAACAGTGTACTCTGCGACACTCCAACGCTGGGAAATGTGAACGTCAATCATAAATATACAGGCGCGCGCGTGAAACTTCATTCCGGAGTGCCTTTTCGCGGGTAATCTGTGCCTGCGAAATTTACGATCGTGCTACATCTTTGACGCAACCAAACCGATGAATTATTGCTGGAAAAATGTTCTGCTCGAGGCTCGAGTTTTCCTGTGTATTCATTCGATTTCCGACTCGGAATTTTCTCCGATAACGTTCGTTACGACGAAATCTGCGTACATCGTATTAACGTCTCAGGCTGAGTTTCCTGATCGTCTTTCATTTTTTTTTTTTTTTTTCGACATAACGAAGTCTACTGGTGCAGAAAAATGATGCTTCGATCGGTAATACCTGATCCCCAGTTCCGTGAATCGTATTTACGTTGGAGAAAATTCATTTTTCTCGCCGCACGAGACCGAGTTTCCGCTTCAGGGCACTCAGGATTTCCGAGAGATGTTTGGTGCTCTCGAAGGACGAGATGTACACACGTAGGCCAACGAGAGCGAGGGTACGTATATTTCGACGGAGAACCAGCAAATATTCTTATGTACCGCGATAACGCGTTATTTGTATATGCACATACACGTATGAAATATGGCGATGGATACATCGATGGGGAGTAATAGATTGATATGTGAGAAGCTGCGAGGACATAACGTACAATAAGAAAAAAAATGGTGAAGTATGTAAACGCAAGGGTATGTATGTATGAGTATATATGGTTGGATCGAGCTCCTTCGTTGTGCATTTTCGTCTCAGCACAGTCGTTCTCATTCTCAAGCTCCAACCTCGATCTCTCCATTTTTCGCTACTCGTATACCAGCTGCATTTTTATTGCTCTTGCATCATATATTTTGTGGAGCTTGTATCCTTCTTTTTTTTGCATTTGTATCGCTGCGCTCTGTAACTGCCTGCTTACCCAGCACACTCCATCCGCTTCTTCTCGTTTCTGCTGTTTATCTTACTCAAGATTCTCGGTTTAACCACCGTGTGCGTTGCTTCCTTCCTCCCTGGTTTACAAATCTGTAACTCCTCCTCTACCACCTTTCTCTCTCTCTCTCTCTCTCTCTCTCGCCCTCTTTCCCTCCCGCTTGCGTTCCCAGCCGCAGCCCCATCCCGTCCACGCATGCATCTTCGCATGCAGGCACCAAGTTTTCTCTGATTCAACATACAACATAGACAAGCTCCGGGGAGCCAGTCTAGCCCCTACAGTATGGGGGTGCAAAAGAGGCGACGTGCCTACAGGGGAGTGCACCGAAAGCTCCCGGTGCTTCCACCCCTTATATCATATCCCCTTTCCTCCTTCTGTCTTTCCTCGTCACTCTCTTTCTTCCGAACATATGCCACTGCCGAGTCTTGGGAATACCCACGGCGGAAGTGAGCGGAAAAGGAGTCCCGGCTGAGGTATCAGCCAGTGCACGGAGCTGGTACCATCACCCGTAAACACGCATACATGTTATGCCTATGTACAAATGCAACAGCACACCATGCCCGAGATAGGGGCTACACGTTGACCCGGTGCAGTAGAAAGCGCTGTCGGGGCCTAATTTCTCATCGGTGTCGCGAACCGAGGCTGCGAGAAAAAGAGAGAGAGAGGGAGAGAGAGATTGAGAGAGAGAGAGAGAGAGAGAGAGAGAGAGAGAGAGTGAGAGAGAGAGCAAAGGATGGATTCCAAAGGGAGAAAAAGAATGCTTCGGAGATCACGCAAGGGAGCAGAGAGAAGAGGATGAGGGGAGAGAAAGAACGACAGGAGGATAGATAGGCGGATAAAAACTTTACTAGTGAAAAGATGGTAGATGTAGGAGAACCATCAACGGGAGTGAGCTGGCGTTGGATAGATACAGAGATCGAGGGCGCGAGAAAAGGAAAGAGATGGTAAAGTACGGCAAAGGGAACGATAGAGATAAAAAGACAGGCAGACAGGAACATTGGTATATACGGAAACGCAGCGAGAAAAGGGAATCTCGCGTTGTCGATACGAGAGGAACTCCTCTCGCCACTCGCGCCCCGGCATTTTACCTTTCTTTCTTTCATTTCCACGGAGATCTCTTTCTCCCTCATTCCGTCCACATCGCTCCTCTCAACATCTTACCAGAGCTTCTTCCACCTCCATCTCTCTCGCTCCCTCGCGCTTTTATATATTTTTATTCTCCTCTTCTTTCACGAGCGCTCCAACGCCTCTATTTTCCAGGATCTCCCGCCTTCAATACATGTATACATCTCTTTCTCGCGTTCTCGGGGCTCGTTTCGGATCTCCGTCGTACCCTCTGCCTTTGTACTTGCTACTCGCAACCGTGCTACGTGTATAATGTTATATATCCCTTGAGCTTGAAAGCTCACACCCGTCCTTCGTCGCCGCGAAAGCACTCGTCTCTGAAGCTTATTCGCCCTGGTCTCTCTCTCTCTCTCTCTGTGCTCCCTCTCCCTCTTCATCTCACCCTCTGCTCGCTTACGCGCGCTTTCCCCTTTTCCCCACATTAAGTCATTCATCCCCGGCGTGAAATTAGTAAAAGGGAAAATTTAGATTCATGAATCTCTGCAGCTTGTGAGCGGGTGATGAGCTCCGCTCGCCTTGTTACGCGAGCTAGCTGACACCCCAGCGTTATAACGCGCGTATATGCGTATATCGGCTGGTGGCGGGTAGAACGGGCGTAATCCACGTGACCCACTGCTCGTGGGATACCGCGACCCGCGACCTTCTGCTTCCTAGGACGTTCCATATAGAACGGGGAGGAGTGTGGCGGGAGGGGGCCCTCGGAGACAGGAGGTTGCGGGCAGAGATTCTGCGACCGAGCGAAACGGTTTTAGAGAGAGGAGGCAAGTGTGCCTTGGGTATAGCCTTGATGGATGGAGATCAGGGCGGAAGAGAGCAGGGAGTCCTAGGGCTCGGAGAGAACGAAGTAAAGCCCTGTCGGGGAAGAGCCAACCCGGGGAATAACTATATGGGGGATGAAGAGAGCGGAAGTGAGGGATTGCCGATGCGAGAGGATTGAGGTGAGAACAGGAATTGGAGTAAAAGCCAAAGCTCGAATGAGAGAGAGATAGATATAGGGAGGGAGATATAGAAAGAGAGGGAGAGCAGGAGAGAAAGCAGAGGGCGGCTCAAGAAGTCAAGCGCGGAAGTGACACAAAGCGGTAGTCGTGGAGCAATCGAGTACATATAGGCCAGCAGGGACACAGGGAGGAGCGTGCCTGTATCATCAGCTTGTACTCAAACGTGGATCCACGACATACAACTGCTCTCTTCTCTTCACATATATGTATATTGAATAAAGTACCGGTCACGCTTTATACATATATTCCATAGTCCGGCTTGATGGTACGTGTAAGAAGGGTCCAGTCAAGAGGGTGCAAAATCAGGAAGTGCAGCGAATAGACCATACCATATACTCGAATCCACACTGGCGACCCAACGGATATCACTGAAACTCACCTTACGTGTATCCCTCACACTCCCCAATGTTCTATATTCCATCTTCATCCCTGACTATTCGGCAGTTCTACATAGGTCACACACTGTTTAATTCCACATATGCGCGGGTGTGTGTGTGTGTGTGATCGAGTCCTCGCGATCAGATGGGCCGACAAAGTAAGAGTGAACACCCTATTCGACGTATTTTACGCCTTCAGTATCTTGCGGACCTATGTATACGTATATAAAGAA
This sequence comes from Ophion ellenae, assembly GCA_963210295.1. Classification (NCBI taxonomy): domain Eukaryota; kingdom Metazoa; phylum Arthropoda; class Insecta; order Hymenoptera; family Ichneumonidae; genus Ophion; species Ophion ellenae. The sequence continues at coordinate 36,042,585 of OY723391.1, read as the reverse complement.
TTTGACCGGTGGCCGCGTTCGAGTACCCTTCGCAATCCTGCGACTACTTATACGGATGTACGTAGTACTATAGGGTAAGACGAGCATACAGATATACACCGCTTGACTGTCTGACTGCTGACGATTGTTCTGTCCGCAAGTTTCCGAATTCCGCACACATCGACTCTGCTTGCGGCTCTCTATCTTCATCCCTCTTTTACTCACTCTCTCCCTCCCGCCCCTCTCTCGCTTTCTCTCTCCTACCTCCGTGTGTCGTCGTCGCCTCCTTTTGAGCGTTATTTCTTTTCTTTCGAGCAGACAGCCTGTCTCCTCTTTGTCGCCTTGCTCGTCGTTCTGTCTCGGTCGGAGTTTCTCGCGTTTCCTCCCGCACACGAGTGGTGAAAAAGTCCTTCAGCCGTGCTACGTCAACACATCCCGGAGATTCTGAAATTCCCTGCGCTTTCACCTTCTCGACTTCACGTTTACGTATATATATCCTTTATCCGAAACTTTACGTTGGTCCTTCGTTGTACCATTTTCAGTTTTTCTTCTTCTTTGGTTATCGTCCATTTTATTTTTTCCGTCATTTCCTGAGATCCAGTCGCACCCCGGATTCTCGGGGACGAGCGCTTTTCTGGCTCTTCATATTCAATTGCTTCTCGCCGTTCTATTATTATGATTAATTTCGAGTCGCTCCTTCCGGCTGTACTCACTGGTAATTCTTGATTTGTTTGCCGATGGATCGAAGGGAAAGAGACGCAGATATAGGAAGGGAATAGGAATATTGCCAGGGTTTACCGCTCTTCGTATATATACCTCACGCGTTCGAGAGTTTGCCACCTCAACGTTGTCTCTCTCGCTCACTCGCACCCTGTCTCGCTCGCGCCCTCGCTTCATTCCCGATGGAGTAACTGCACCAGGGCTAGCGAGCCGCTTGTACGCGCGCGCTCTCACCGTGATTGCTCGACTCTTCGTATTTGCTTTCGCCTCTCTCACTCCAACTCTATGTTCAGCTCCCGCGCTTCAACGCCGAACATCAACGAGAGTTAGAGATTCTGTCTCTCTCTCTCTTCCCCTTAGTTCCGGTCTACCTTTCTCGCTCTTTCACCCCTAAAATCTCTCTCTCTCTCTCTCTTCCTCCCTCTCTCTCTCTCCCCCTTTCTCCCTTTCTCCCTCTAGGGAAAGGGAGAAGGAGAGCTTCGACTTCTGCACGTGATGCGCTACCACCAACGCGTTCTCGTTTATCTCGTTGCTTAACGGATTCCATTATCGAGACTGAATTCAAATTCCATTGTCGACTCGTGCATTAAACACGAAGCCAGTGGCGCCCTCTACTCTACGACAACGCATTTATATGTGCAACCCCTGTGTATTTGCGGGTAGTCCGCATCATGCAAAAGGAGACTCTCGCATATGCAGTCGGTCACGATATTACGTAAGCTCCTCTTTGTATTCTCTATTATTTCTCTCCCTCTCGTTGTCCTCGACCTCCGAGCAAAACGCGTATCGGAGAATTGCAACAAATCCCGATACTTTTTTAAATCGCCATGCAACGAAGCATCGTAGGGCAAGCTTCCTTATGACCATAAACGCAAGAAAAATTTACATTGCACTATTTTAGTGTTCCGCAGGTGCCGGTCGGCTTCCAACGTTCTAAGACTTATCCTATCCGCAGTGTCTTACTTACATTTCTATGATGGCCACTGGAATTCGACATGTCCCCTCATCCATCTCAATCTCATTCCCTTATTCAATTACGTTCTTCCACCAACGTGTTCGCTTTTCTTTTATTCATCACTCTCTTCCTCTCGTTGTCTATCGCCTCTTCGTTTTCTCTCGTCGATATTCTCTCGAGTGATTCACGCAATCAACCAAAAAATGCAAAAGTTGTCAATCACTCGAGCCTACGGCTGGGGCCCTGCGTACATCCAAACTCGTCGGGATTCTCGACTTCGTACTCGCTTTCACGTACAGTGCGATCAAAATATATAGTACGTGCGCGTAAAATTTCTACCCTTTTTGACGGATATATATATATATATATATACACACACATATTTATATACATATATATGTTAAACAAGGAAATGAAACAGAGGATAGTGAATCGTGCGCTGCGCTTTTTTCTGCGGTGCCCAGCCTCGCGATATAGTGTACAGAGGGGGATGTACGGACACTGCTGGATGAGTTTTCCTCTATGTCCGGTACACACTGGAAGATCACACGCTAGTGGATGGATTGGGCTATCAACAAACTGGAAATTGGGCCGCACTGGTCTTGCCCGCTTTCTACAACGTCTGTGTTTATATATATATATATATATATATATATATATATATAGACAACGTCCATGTGTATTTGCACTAGGTGTAGTGTACGATTGCTATTCGTTGAATCGTTGCTTTTCATATATCTCTTTCGACACCCTTCGTCCTTTTTAATCTCCCTCTCTCTCATCCTCCCTTTCTCTCACTGGCCGAGAGACCTGTCACTCTTTTGCAATGGAGGATCCATGTATCTCGTTATCTTACAATATATCCTGTACACGATGTACATGACACACCTGTATGTACCAGCTCATACAATATCTCTCTGCCTCTCACTCTTTTTTCCGAACACCCCACCGTGCAGCTGAAAATGAAATCGGTTCGGGTGAGTGGTACGAAAAAAAAACCGCACGTTTTTTTCCACCCTCCCGATAGGGAACCAATATCTCCATCAATTTGGCTGCGTGGCGCCTTCAATTTTTTTGCGTGAATCGGCGTTTCGAACTTCCTCCCTTCCTTCCCCCCGCACCTCCGCAATTTCCTGTGAGCTACGCGTGTTGCTAGTGTTTACGAGTTGATAAATGCAACCAAAGAGAGGGAGGGTGAAAAATATCTCGTGCGCCGATGGAGGGTTCGCTTTTATCGAAATCAACGGTGGTGGAGCTCTTGAAGGCTCGAATGGAGCTTGTAAGGTAAACTCGGCGCGACAGACTGCGACACCTCCAACTACTGGCAGTAGAATGACGTGATAACGATATCAACCTAACAAGTGCAGCATGTGGCGTGTAGTACCGTATACTACGGTATATATAGTACGTACAGATATATATTATTGAAAGAACGATTATATACCTATGTGGAACTTGGCGAACCTTGAACCAACCCGCCCTGCACGACCCCGCTATGGTGGTACTAGGTACCTAACTACAGTTGGAGTAGGCCCAACTGCAGTTAGCGGGACGTAATTGCACGAGCATGTGGAGTCCTCGCATATCCCATTGCCTGGGCGATGATGTTCTATCCCAGTTCTCTTCTCTCTTCCTGTTTCTCTCTCTCTCTCTCTCTCTCTCTTTCTCTCACTCCCCATCTCGCATTGCCTGCGCGATGATGATGATGTTCTATCGTAGCTCCCTACTCTCTTTCTCTCCCTGTGCCTCTCACTCGCTCTCTCCCTATCTTAGCTCCCCATTGTTCTCGCACTCCCGAATTCCATCAACCGTGTACGGATTTCGAGAACGCAGCGAAGGAGAAAACACGTGGAGTGGGAAAACAGCTATGAGAATCCCCGGTGTTACACGTGCGATAGTAATAGCATTAATCAACCCGTGTTTCGAATCGTTGTTTACCGTACCACTGACGCAACTCCAATTTTCCGTGAGAATATTTGAAGGAAGATGAGCACGAGAATGTACAGTCGGGCCTTGTGGCACTTGTGTACCGGGCTTTCGATCCTACAAGCTATTATTGAGCGAAATTGAATGTGGAAAATATCGAGAACTGAGCAAGCCTGGAAGTCCGACACGTTCATCAATGAAACGTTCCAATATCTAGATTGCGCGGAACATGGAAAATGCTCGCCGTTGCCGAGTTTGTTGACTTTTTCGCCGTTGTTATGGAACATCGGATAAAATACTCTACGCTCTGACCAAAGGCCAACTCTGGTTGAGTAACGCAGTTTTACACCCACGAACAAGGCTATTAAGGGGTTATGCCTAGTTGTACAGGGCGAACAATCACTTTTTCAAAACCAATACATTTTGACAGTATATCATCTTATAAATGTTTCCTGGAAGTTTCAAGGTGTTAGGATCGAAATCGACAGATTTATAGGCTGTTATGTTGACGCCCGTCGGCATGCTCGGAGCGTCGTTCGAAACTTTCAAAGCTTTTTTCTCGAAAGTACGTTTTCAAAGTCGGTGAGCGCAACATGTCAAAAACTACTGCATCGATCTCTTTGATATTTTTAGGGCTTTTTCTAGATGTAGAAATATAGTATTTGATCGAAGGCTTTTTTCCGCTGTATACTTCCGATTTGTTGAACGAACAATGTCCATTTTTTTTCGCAAAAATCAGGACTCTCACTTTGAACAGCAACGATTTTTATTTTATTTGATATTTCAGAAATTCCTTCGATCAATCATAGAATAAACTAATATACTTACGAAATCTGTTTGATTTTTTTATATGAGATAACCTGGTTCAGAAGTGCATTGCTCACCGAAAAAGACGTTTTCGAGAGGTGCTTAAATATTTTAACACAAAAAATTACAGAGTGTTCTTTATATGATACTTTTTCAACTACCGAATGCTTGTAGAATTTTATCATCACGCTTTTGTATAATAAAAATCTAAAAAATCCGTTGTTTTCGACTGTTAGAATTAGGCATAACCCGTTACCGACCACTCGCGTTTCGGACAGCCTCAGACGATCGTTTTTTTCATCGACGGCGTGCTACTTACAATTGGAGCGTCTTTTCCCGAGTGGAAATTTCAAGCCTATTTTGGCCCTGTGGATCCTCACCGTGGTAGGAGATAAGGGCAGTAAAGTAGCTTCAACTCGAATGTAAAATGAGCTCCTACTTAACGCCTAGAATGGGAACAAATTACTTTCTTCTCCACTTGTAGGGGCTACGGAGGACGTCGAATGGCACACGTATAGACGCACACGCATACACGCTGTTACGCATTCAGGCATACATTTACCTAAATGCGCATGGGTCGACACACATATAAAGGCGCATACATACATCCCAAAGCGATAATACATTTGCTACTAATGGAGATCATTTTTATCTAGATAGCTCGGAATTTCTATTCACTTGCCATGCGACGGGCATGATGAGGGCTATTTATCGAAAGTATTGTAACTATTTGTATTTATATGCATTCCGATGAGACTACGTATGTTGCATTACCCATTAATAAAAAAGAACTAGAATGAACGGCATTCTTTGCTTTTATTTCATTTTTATAACCTTGAACCCTAATAAAATGTAAATAGGTGTATGTATTTTCCGAAGACGCCAAATGTATTATTTGTTTTTTCCTAAGGTACACGCTGTTCACGTTTGTTACCTATTTTTTCCCCCAGTGTGACCGTTTCTTTCTTCTACTGTTTACTCCTTTTTCTCCACCTTTCTCCCATTAATAAACCTGCCTATATGATAATTGGAATAAAACGTATCCTGCCTCGTTGAAGTTTTTTTACCTCCCCTCGGAATTGAACCACATCTTCTAATTCTAGAGCTGAGCGCGCTACCTATTTAGCCATTCCAACACTTGTGTAAACCTTCTTTGTTTTTCTTTGCATATTTTTATCATTCTAATTCTATTCTAAAGAATGTCGATAATTCTAAAGAATGTCAATAATTTTATCCATGGGGTTGAAGATTGCATCGCTGCAATGCAACAATAATTCTATTTCAACCGAATTTTTTCTGCCTATTTAGACTGAAAATAACTCACACGTTTTTACATATTCTCATTAGAGTGTTACGACCGGAATTTGCAAAAAAGGCTTCAGATGATAATTTTGTAATTAAAAAAAATGTTTAAGTTGTGCCAATGAAATTTAATTCTATTGTTTTGATTGATTACCTTTTGACGATGATAAAAATAAACGAATGAAAAGGGAAGAAAAAAGCGTTGCATTCCCACGATGCAAGCTTCAAATTTATTTTGATTCGTTCTTTGTATCTTGATGTGATGATGACGGCGTTCGCATGGACACCATATATTACTTTTATTAGAATCTTGCCGAAATTATGCACGCAGCAACTCAGTTGTTTACTTTGATGACCCCGAATGAGGTTATCCGGTAGACATGCGGCGCAAATCAGACATAAACTTCGAAGTGCATGGCGGATCGGCACCGGATGTCTACTGGATTATGCAGCCTCGGAGCACGGATGGGAAAAGAAAAATCGACCAGGCCTTGGACAGGTAACCTTAACAGAGTCATGTGAGGGGCGCGTTGCGGGTCGTCTGATGTCGGCCTGATTAATGCTGCTTTACAACGGTATCTGGGCAGACATACGGCGACATACGGCGCAAATCAGGGACAGACTTCGGCGCCCTAACAAGAACCTCGCAAGATTACCTGATTCAGGACTGATCAGTTTGTCTTTATTACACCCGTTCTCCAGATTCACTGATCCAGTAAATATCCAGCACAGATCAGGCGGGCGCTTCTACGGTATTCCGGACCGTATCTTCGAACCTGCCTGATCAGTGATCCGGCTGCCGGAACAACATTTCCAGTCGGTTCCACTTCCATTGTACTTGAAATATTCTCCCACCTCTCGAGGGGCCGTGGTTTATTTTTGAGACACCGCTCAATCTCGTTCTCTCTACCGCTCCCTCTCGCTTACGTTAAGTTACTCATATATGTAACCGAGAATAATTTCGGCTATTTGAAACTCTCCGCGGTCTCAGCGAGATGAATTCCAACGGCGTAAACCCTCTGGCACAGTGGCACATTGATGCATACTGCCAGAATCTCCACTCCTAAATACGGGAATTCAACGGTGCCCGAGAGAACCCCTAGGAAGAGAGATTGAGAGAGAGAGAGTCGGTGGCAGAGTAACTTTGAACTCTTGCTACTATACTGAAGTACGTATACCTCTTGATAGTATATCGCTGCTGGCCTTGTCCGCGGGAGCAATTCTCTCGCTACCGGTTGGTCCCGGTGTCTGTAGCCAGTAATTGCTACAACCTTTGCTCTCCAAAGAGAATGCGAACGAGTTTTCTCCTTGCTGGCTTCTCTCGACTCACTTTTGCCCCTTGCTTTTCTCTTGCTCGATGCGTTGAACGAGCGAGTTCGAAAGGGCGCCACCTCACCGAGCCCTCCAAGGCTTGAAATGGCTCCAGTGCGCCCTTTCGATAAAAACGTATCAGCGTTCATGCTGTGAGTTCTGTATGAATTCCGAAGCCAATAAGGTTGTCGAATTCGACCCGTGAATTAAGGCGGTACATCTATGTGGCTCACTAACAAATAACACTTTTTGGGATTTTTTTTATAAAAGAGCAATCGAACGCAGAACTTTTATGGATCAGCACTTAGAACAAAAAAATTCAATTTCCGTCATTTACATTAGTTTTGCTAAAGAAGTACGCACGATTATTTTAAAAACATGGTTGTTTCGCAAAATGGAATTATTTTGAATAATTTTTTTTTTAAATAACGACGTTGATTTGTGTATAAAAAACGAAAATTGTTAGCGAGTCTATCTAAGAAGTTACAGTTAAAATTTCAAGTCGATCGGATGAAACCTGCCCGAACAATGCGTTCTCCCGATTTCAAAAACGTGGTTTCCAGAAAAGCACGTTTAAGGCCTTATATACGCGAAAAATTTCAAAAATTTTAATTTTTGGTTCTATTAGCCTAAACGGTTAGGAATATTTTAAGCTTTACAGATTTGAAAAATTCTGTAAAGTTATTAAATGAGGTAAGATCGAATTTATAATAGATACCTCGCGGCGCGCCCGACCGCAAACTTCATGGCCGATTTTCCACGATTCACTTTTTTGAACCTTGTGAAAGTTCTAACTCTTGAAAGAAGGTTCAGATCGCCTTAAAATTTTTACAACATATTCTTAGTATCAACACCTATCGTGTGAACCACAGAAACAGAAACTTCAATGACACAAAAAAATATAAAAAATAAAATACCGACAAAAAATTGAGTAAAAAAATTTTAAGTTTCGAATTTTTATTATAATATTTTTTTTTAAATAATATTGTTGCTTCACACCGAAGATACATTCATTATGCAATTATAAGTATTTTTTTTCAGACACCCACATCGATGCCGAGAACTTTCACCATCAACGCACTGAAAAAAAAAATTCGTTCATCCAACCAAAATTCAGTTGGTTTAACAAAATGTATCTTTAAATACGTTCAACTTGATTTTTAATTGGCATAACAAACGTTTTGTTAATCTAACTGATAGTTCAAGTGGTGTCAACTGTAGCTTATTTAGCATGTCTGAGCACCCGTTAAAACAACAAAATTTCGAGACAACAAAATGCATTTTGCACATTCAACGATTTATTTTTCTCAGTGCGCGCGCGCAAAAAAAATACATTTCTTTATTATGTTATATCTCCGCCATTTGTTAATATTTCTGATTTTTTTGCATATACTTAACCAAGTGCATAAAACATCTGTAAAAAAAATGTTGTCAATATATGAGTCATTTTTTTTTAACCGCGTCTAGAAAAGTACCTACGAAAATCGGCGAAATCGCGTATATAAGGCCTTAATGTTTCAAAACTGATTTAGGAGCTTTCGTCCACTCGCCGAAATTAAAGCGCTCATTTGAATTCTGCGTTCACAAACCGAGGCATTTTGATAGTGGGTCTTCAATTGTTAGGTCCTCGAAGGTATATTTTCCTCACAACGACTGGACTAAACGACTCCAAATGGCTATTTTCACCGTCTACGCTGTTTTATGCGTTTCGGAGCGCTCTGAGGCGCTTCGGGAAATGAGCTCTAAACATTTTTCAAAAAATGTTTCGGCTATTGTTTCTTTTGTATATCATTTCTGTGATGTTTATACGTTATTTAAGGCAATAAAAAACGGTGAAAAATGTTCTACCCAGATATAACGCCTTGGAAATCCCACGTATAAACGGGATGATCCAGAGAAGAGGAGCTGCCAATAACAGAGTCTGATTACAGGAGGATCGAAAATAGGATAGCAAGGACGACGAACGCCTGGGGAGAGAGAGAGAGAGAGAGAGAGAGAGAGAGAGAGAGAGAGAGAGAGAGAGAGAGAGAATGCGAGCAAAGCTCAGCATTGTTACACCCAGGCTCGTGCTTGTCCATCTCCGCAGAGCCCTGCGTCTCGTCCTCTGTCGTCCATGCACCACTTGGAATGTATATTGCCCAAGTATCGTGTCCTTTATAATGTATATGTGCATATCTATATCCTTAGAACACACAATATGAACATTGTACACGCAGGTCTCGAGTAAACCATCAAGTATACATAGATCTAAGGTAGTCGCAGGGCAAGTGCACGGGGTGTTATGTGGTATAGTGCATATAGACTGGACAATGCATGTTATAGTGTCCAGTGTGAAAGCTGTATAGTTGTACAATTCTACATATTAAACGTGTTGGAATCTTGGCCACTATAGCGAATACACATACACATTTACTCAGGTAACTGCAGGGGGTATAACCCAAACACAATATAATATAACGACACTTGCAGCGCCCGAGAGAACGAGAGCAATGTAGGGAGGGAGAGAGGTAGGGTGCATGAGGTCGGGGAAAGGTACAGGTGATAACCACGACGTTTGCTGGTGGAATCGTAATCACTGCAACCCTTTCGTACACCCGAGAGTTCGTATAGTCTGTACCGATCTCTTCCTCGATTGTCTTACGCCAGGTATATACAAGGGTGCCGTTGAAGGAATATACCGAATTTCGAATTCTATTATCGACGACCCGGCGGGTTTACCGAATCCATAATTGGTCTGAGTAGCTTACGGGTGAAGCTGCGACGCGTGTAGATATCGTCCAACGTCCCAGGTGGGCAATGCCGATAAAGGAGTGCTTATGATCCTTGTTAAATCGGCAGGTACGAAAATCCGCATAAAAAAATCTTCTGGCAAATTGGGCGAAAAAGTTTCGAGAGCGAAGGAGTGTTGGAATTTTTCCTGATCCCATAAAGGCCTCGATGAAAAAAGACTTGCCACAATTCTAGGGCAGGGTTGGCGAATTCAGAAAAATACATTTTTCTCGTGATCGCATTGGAAGTTGTGTTTTGAAGTCATGTTTTTTCAATTTTCATTCACATGTGGAAGAAAGACACTATTTTCGATTTTGACAAAATTGAAGTAGCATAAAGGTAAGGAGTCCTTTCTTTGGTGAATCGAACGTTACCGCCTTCGTTGCAATTTAGTTTTTCCCTCCCGACTTTCTCATCTCCGGTCTTACCATAAGAGATGCCCATTTTTCCTCAATTTATTCTTTATGCTCCGTTTCCGCAAAAAGTTATCTGGCACTTTGGGCGAAAGAGCATCGAGAGCGAAGAAGTGTTGAGATCTTTCCTGGTCCGATAAAAGCCTCCATAAAAAAAGACCTGTCACTATTCTAAGATAGGGTGTGAATTTAGAAAAATACATTTTTCTCGTACTCGCATCGGAAGTTGTGTTTTATAGGGTTATGTTTAAAGTCGCGTGTTGTTCAATTTTCTTTTGAATATTAGAGGAAGAGACTATTTTCAACTTGACAAAATTGAAGTAGCATAAAGATAAGAAGCTCTTTCTTTGGTGAATCGAACGTTACAGTCTTCGTTGCAATTTAGTTTTTCCCTCCTGATCTTCTCTGGTCGTACCATAAGAAATGCTCATTCCTTCTCAATTTATCCTCTATGCTCTGTTTCTCCCTTTCTCGTCTGGTTCCCTCTTCGCTTGATGCCGTGCCGCTACGTCCGTAACGAGTTTCCTTGAGAAACACGAACGGCCAAAGGGTCACGCGCCTCGGTCCACACGTTTGTAAGCCCCAGAGCCGGATAAGAGTGCCAGTTGTTGGAGGAAACGATGAGAGCACAAGCGTGAGAGCAAGCGAAATAAGGAGAAGGGAAGCGAGAGCGAGAGGTTCGTGAAAGAGGGAATATATAGCGGAGGAAGCAAGAACCCGTAAGAGAGAGGAGTTGAAATCGTGCTATGTGTCGTCTTGCTCCGGTGCTATGTACCACAATAGCGGAGGACAAACTGTACGCTTCTCGTGCTGGTAGTTGGGCGACATTGGTACCAGAGATGGCTCGAAGCGTGATCGTGAATCAACCGCCACATAGCCCGTGTCTTAGCCACCGTGAGAGAAGAAGAAAGTCTAAAAGATAAAGAGAGAGAGAGAGAGAGAGAGAGAGAGAGAGAGAGAGAGAGAGAGGTGGAAGAATAAGATGGAGAAGCAACCCCACAAGCAGCTGCAGTTAGCCAGGCTAGACTATCGAAACTAATTCCTTGTGGCAAGTCACCCTCCCTCAGTTGCCGCAGCTTTGGCTTCCTTTCTCTCCTGTTCCACAAAACATCCCGTTCCCTTTGTACTTTCTCCTCCACATCCTTCTCTTCACTTCGCCCCTCTGGCGCTTCTTCTCCCAACAATGGCTGTGCTTTTCTTCCAACGGCATTACCAGCTCTCGATAACGCATACCACAGAAGCTGCCCTAGTCGTCAATGTTGTACAGAGCAACGGTCGTGAGGCGACAACCGCAATACTACAAAGGAGCCTTCCCACTACTTTGCTCCCACCATCGATGAGGTTTCCTCTCGTCGGGTTCGTTTTCAAGTGCTACCGGCGTCTGTTCACGGCGGGCTAAAGCTTTTCTCTCCGTTTCGCGCTCTCCGCGACACCACTTGTTCTTTTCCATGGAGACCAACGCGGGCAAGACGACTGGAGCGCGTTGCACCAGCGAGTTGAAAAAGCGTTCTATTATTCTCGTTTCGCGAATGCTCTTGTTTTCCTCTCGTACCGCAAACACCGTGTTAGTTGATCAGGCTGGCCCGTATCTACCGAGACAATTCGAAGCGTTTCGAGAATTTCATCAACTGCCGACCGATCCGAATGTACCCTGGAGAATTGCCGTCCGATGGGTGGAAAAGGACACTCGCGGGAAGTGCACTATCTCGCTCGGTGTATTTATTTAACAAGTCAACTAGTTAGCACGAAGCTTCTTCAACACCAATCGCACAATTATTTCCCTCCCTCTTCGTCGGCGTTCACGAAAATGGTTATTCACATTTCCATACTTGTATATACGTATATGACACAGGTATATACGTATACGTATATACATGCGGGAACGGAATCTAACCCCGGAAACTTCAACCTATCGAGATCCGAGTCGGTATGCTGCTCGGCTGCGGTCTTTCCGCCACCCTTGTTCCACCCACACATATGACTACCTGATCACGACCACTGCACTACGTGTGTGGACGGTGCGCGCAAGCACGAGTCACTCCAGTGCCGCAAGACTACAAGTTCTCCGTCCTTCTGTCCTCTATATATGGGGATAGTTTATACTGTTTTCCAGTGCTGCTGTGTCCATTTCTGATATATGTATACACAGACGGCACGAGATTGTATCGTTGGCCCTCCAACGTTCACGACACCCGTATGGTTTTTGGCATCTTTACGTCGGCTTCCGTTCGAACCTAGTCACCATTGGGACGGCCAACGAGCGTCGAGACCCCGGGGCCAATAATTGTATCAGTTACTTTGCAACCTTTGGGTGTACTCTTGTTGACCACTTTCGTATATAAACGAGGATACATATATATATATATATATATGACATGTCTGGCTATCGTATCAAGAGAGTTCTCGACTTTCGTGGATTCACCCTGTGGCTTACCTTGCTGGCTCTATGGTCACTGTATTAGAGTATAGCTCCAGGGCTTGCCTTGTTTCTTTCTCTTTATACAAACGGTATATGTGAGTCTATATGTAGATATATATACGTGTATGTATATGGCCTCGTCCCTCACTCGCACGATCGTATACCTTTGCCCGGGTGAAACGGACCGCGCAGTAGTGATGGGGAGGAATAGTCAGACAGCAGTACTTACGGAGAGTGGGTACTTCGGTCCAGCGCGTTTCTCCCCTTTTCGCAATTGCTCTCTCTCCCTCCCCTCTCTCTCTCTTGCTCTCTCCTCTCTTTCTTTGTCCCCTCTTCACTGTACTCGAGCCATATGACCCACGCGAATCTCTCCGACGCGTCTGTGGCCCATTGCTGAAGTTTCTTATCCCACGATGTCTGGCTCGTTTCATTCACATGGAAAAATAAAGTATTGGGAAAACGTACGACCGCATTTCGGACCTCAGCAGTGTATCGAGACCAATTTTCAAGAATAACGAAGCAGACAAATGCTTGGATCTGATATATTTATGTGTAAAATTGATAGTGACGTTACCTGGAGTGATGCTGGAGGAACTGACCGAATTATTTGTTTCGAAACCTTGGCGGGCTTCAACGGAATCAATTTAAAATTAAAATTAAAAAATTGACAAAACACGGTATTGTCAATGGGAAATCTCTTCTCGAAAAACACTCTTGAAACGATTATTTTTTTTCATCTCGTGCAGAGTAGTTGGCCAATTGAAGTGGTGCTACTTTTACGTGTCACTTTTCTTTTTTACTCGGTGCGTTTCCGCTAATTATTTTGATGAACATCTTTTAGTGACAGGTTGTTCGGCCCGCTTTTTGCTATCAGCTTTTTATTCCCATAGCGAAGTAAATAATTGGTCGCCCATCGAATTGACATTGGATTAACGTTTTTGCACATTGTTCGCGCTAACTGTGAAAAAGATTTAGGGAGGGCGGTGTATTCGCCTGATAAAAGATCCGGGGGTTTTGTATAACGCGAAGGGCATCTTTATCCAGGGTTTTTCGGACTCACTGCCCCGGCGATTCGTATCGAAATGGTGTGACTTTACATCCCCGAACCCAGCTTTCGGTTCAGCCCTCACAGTCTCTTTTGTACACTCGTTCCTTATTCCTTTGCCTTCTCTTCCATTGCTTTTTCGGAGGGAAGCAAAAGGGTCCGCAAAGGCGGAGGAGGATACGATTGGAGCGGACAGTCTTGATGGTAGTTTCTTATCTCTAAGAAACCAACGTATTCCCTTCTCTTTTCTTTTTTACGTATATATACATGTATTTATAACGTTCCCGAGGTCTCGATATCCGAATTCTCAGCCCATTAGGAAGTCCATGGGGATAAACTCGAGCCCTTTACAGTGACCATGCCAAAAGCCTCGATATACGATTTCGTAAAGGAAATAAAATAAAAAATATACATCCTATAAAATGAAAATACACTTTTGTAAGTTTTACGATGACAGACCTATTTTATTTTACTTTCATCGTCGCTTCATTGAGATACATCTTATTTTCCAAATAATGGTTTACGGATTCCTGGAAAATTAAGATCGGCGAAGCCAATAAAGAAAAGGGCTCGGCTTCTCTATGATCACTGTGGTGAGTCAGCTACCCGATTTAAAAAAGGTGTTTAAAAAAAATACGTACAGAATAAAAATGAACTTTATTAGAAAGACATCTTGTGCATAAAGTACATGAATGAAATTGAAAAAATATAATACTAAAAGTATTCTTGCTACATGTAAGTTTCTCTTCAGACATGGTGTCATGAAATATTGCAATTGTCATTGATTTTCGTTGTTCGCGTAGTCCCCGGACGGTTCAGCAAACATAACCGTAATTATAAGTGGATAAAAATCGACTGACCCAATTTCCGAAACTGGATCGATCATCGAGAAGGACTTTCTCAACTCGCAAAATATACGCGATAAATGTAGAGAGTAAACGACACATTCGTGAATGGATTTTCATTTATTTATGTTTTTGTAATTCGTGACGATGGACAAATTTAACCGTCGTCACTTGGTGAGAAAATGCATACCGCAAATTATTTTCAATTTCATTGACGAATTCGATACACTTCCCGCTGATTGATTTTCATTCCGACAATTTTATTAATATGTATTCCACTGTTGCTTCATTATTTTGCTTTACACCGTTGCTTATAAATTATCCTCTCAGGATAAGAATTCTAAAATAATTGGACAGCTAAAATAAAAAAGTCGAAACTAATTGGACACAACAGTCAAAGGATAATTTAGATAATCCCGTTGCTTAGTTCCCTTAGTTTGTTATTGTAATTATTTATCTTATCCTCGCTAGTTTTCCGTATGATTTTTTGTTTTTGTAATATGTGGCGATGGAGAAATTAAGCCCTCGTCACTTGGTGAGAAAATAGATACCCCAAATTATTTTCAATTTCATTGACGAATTGCTCATTCGATACCTCTTTCGCTGATTAATTTTCATTGTGACAATTTCAATATTACGTATTCCACTGATTCATTTTATTTTTAGCGGAAAAGGAATTTTCTCTCAGTATAAAAATTCTAAAATAATTCAACAGCTGAAATAAGAAAGTCGAATCTAATCGGACATAACATATGAAGTATAATTTAGGTAATCCATTTGCTGAATTCGCCTAGTTTTTTATTGTCATTTTTTATCGCATCCTTGCTAGTTTTCGTGTGATTTTTAGTCCAAAATACTATCCCCATAAAAACTCACTTGACGCTAGTGACATTTGAGAAACATACTGAATTCTTCGACTATTTCGATAAATCGGCATATGCAGATTCGCCTATAACTTTCATACTATTCGAAGTTACTCAGAGAAATTCGTTTCTTATTACGTTTTTCGTGCATATTTCTATGCACAGCTCTCTCTATCTCTCTCTTCGTATGGATAGTTGAACATTTCCCTCAAAACTTTTTAGTACAGGTACAATATAACCAAACGCAAATGTTCGTCAGTATCGCGACCCAGAAATTCTTCAAGAATGCTCTTTTTCGAATTTCAACATCAAGAGAGCCCTGTAAATATTCTATCGCCGGATTGACGTTTTCCAGAGCATCCGTGGAGATCGATAGGTGAGCAAGGGAGCCGAGAGAGCTCCGAGGAAAACGGGGGTATAATCGACAATGTTTCGGAATCGATTTTCCCTCAGCCCTAGAGACTCGTGTGATTTTTCTATCTTTTTCTATCTTTACGTTGATCGGCATATATATACGCGCATCTTCTTTTGCTCTCAGTGTACGACGACGGGAGCGTATTCAGGCAGCAAACTGTCAAGAATGCTCTTCTCTAACCTCAACGTTTTCTTTATATTTTCCCGCTACATTATACGTTATTTTTGTGTGGGTCCACACTTGGAAGAAATTTGAAAGGATGTAGCAACCACAGGAGTCCCAGTTTACCTATCGCCAAGATTCCTACACATACTACATCGCAGTATTTATATCAAGGTACGGCAGTATATACATCGGAGCAAATTTTCAGAACTTCCGTC
Organism: Ophion ellenae; assembly: GCA_963210295.1. NCBI lineage: Eukaryota > Metazoa > Arthropoda > Insecta > Hymenoptera > Ichneumonidae > Ophion > Ophion ellenae. The sequence goes on along the minus strand of OY723391.1, from coordinate 36,026,436 downwards.
ACGTTTTCATACATTCGTATTTGAACTGATGCCCTGCTGCCCGATTTACCAAGATATAAACAGTTTGAGGCGTACTTAACAACTATTGAACGTCATATCTTTATAAAGTTCACGGATGTAGAGGACATTTATATTATAACTAGCCCCGGTACATCGTACAGAATAAATTAATTATTTTTATGAGTGCACAAAAGAATCAAGTTATGTGTCTGTATATATGTATGTGTGTGTATATATATATATATATTAGGGTGGCCCAAATTTGAGCTCTATGTTTCCTTTTTCTCACCATCCAATTATCTTCCGTACAGAGAAAAAAATTCTCGCGAAATCTGCGAGCGGTGAAAAAATATTGAGAGGTCGCTGATGCCTCCAAAAACTCAAGTTATCATTAAAAAATCGATTTTTTTCCGTTCACTTCTCGCCCATGAATTTTACGCGGTATGATTTTTAAATTAAGCTCGCGAAAGCCCTAGCCGGCCAATGAATATTTAGTGGTCGCTCAAGAAGTTCGAAATTACCAATTGTCGCGAATTTTTTTTCTCT
>OY723391.1:35325676-35425690 GCA_963210295.1 Ophion ellenae | reverse complement strand
TTCTCTACCCTATGAATGGGGAAACCGAGTATCCTTCTTTACCTCCTCCGGCCCTTCTCAGCCTCGTGTTATCCTGTCTCACATTCACCCTCTCTCCTGCCCATTAACGCAGTTTTTCTTTTATCGACGGAAAAATGGACGTTGACGATTTTTTTTACGGTGTCGAAGTTTCCATCGTTGGAATACAACGAACATTCTATTTTATTTTTTGAGATTCTAAGTCTTTTTGGTGCAGGTTTAGATTATGGATCCCTAATAAGGATCTTTGAGACGATGTTGAAGTTTGCATCGTTGGAATGCAACGAAAATTTATTTTAATTTTCTTATTGCCTCATTTTTATTATTATCCAAAAATGTTTTTTACGTATTTGGGCTGAAGATCGTTAATAAATATACGAAAAAAAAGTTTTGAGTGATTTTGGAGGCCTGAAATTGCAAAAAAAATGGGCTACGGAACTTTCGTTGCGTTCCAACGATGCAAACTTCAATACCGTTCTTTGTGAACGTTTCAATGACTTTTGTAGCCTTAATGCGCTGCAAATATATTGGCCAAGACGACAGAAATATCTTCGCTGCAAACTTCAATAGCGTAACTTTTTATAAGCAACTCTATATAGTATATTCCATGCTATATGGATTTTAATTCACTAATAATAATAATAATAATAGTAAACGACACTGGTGGGGGGTGGTCGGGGTTTGGCTCCGGCCGTCCCCGAAAAAAGCGGATTTTATTTCTAAGAGAACGGGTTTCGAATGTTCGAAAAAAAAATCTTACATCAAAGAGTATGTTTTCGAGGGTCTTTAACAATTTTTTGCATAGAAAAATATTTATAAATGTGGCAGATACAATGGCTTGTATCGCTGTTTGAATAACGTCCATCGCGGTGACCACTGCTGCTCGGAAGCAAATTTTGCGTTATAAATAAATCAAACGCATTTAGCTTTTGCATGAAATTATCTAGTGCTTGGACGGAGGATTTAATAAAATATTGACTTTTGGAAAAATGGCAGTCCAAAGTGAAAGTATCGATTTTCTGCAACAAAACGCTCTATTTTTGTTGATAAAAAAAAATGCAACGAAAAAAAATTCTTTCGTCAAAGACCTGCTTTTCGATATGTAAAAGAGCTAGTAAAATTTGAAGTTCCTCGGTGCGGTGATTTTTGAGATATCGTGGTCACCGATTTTGAAAAAGTCATTTTGAGATGCGTTTAAAGTTCGTCGGGTCGTGAAACATGCCTATAAACATGCCCATAACTCCCCTAATTTCGAACACATCGACTTGACATTTTCGGAGAATATTAAAGTCGGACTGATAGGTAATAACTGAAGTAATAATTTGACGGTCCAATTTCGAGGGGTGATACGTAAAAGCCCACACGGGTTGACGTTGGAACTCAGCGAGTAAATTAAAATTAGTAATAATAGTATATATATATATATATATATATATATATATATATATATATATATATATATATATATATATATATATATATATATATATATTAATGCACTAGTAATAATGATGATGATGATAATGATAGTATTATATATATGCGTGTATATCTAATATTATATATTATTATTGGTGTCTTGTAATACACACATACACACATAAATATTTACACAATGCCCAGACGATATTTCAACGATGTATTCCACCGTATTGCGACTATGAAGCGACTGAGTGAGGTATGAACGGTGTATATGTTGAGGCGCATTATGTAGTTCGCGGTTACGCCACATGGAAGGAAAGAAAAAGAAAAAAGAAACTTGTGTATATAAACAGTCCGTACGTCGTTATAGCGAAGACAAGCACAATTGAAGCGTTTGGTAATAGCTAATGAAAGCAAAAAAAAACGCGACTGGCACACGAGGATAAAATATTGATGAGTCACTAGACTGGCCTACGGGGAGACTCTTCCTCAATGAAACGCGTCTTTCTTTTTTTCTTCTCTAATTGACGTCGCGAAGCCACCCCCGCACTTGCTTCCCCTTCCCGTTGTGGCTAATGATCGTCTCTTTTTAATCTGACGAAGTATTATTCCCGTAGAGAACGATGCGGAGGTCGTGAAAAACTGGAATTTAAGGAGCTCTTCAATTGACGATATGTTGCCATTTGATTCAAATGTATGCAGTATATTCTTTGTCACATACGGAATGCACCCTCCAAATTTTCAATCGATCGTCTACCGTTCCTATGAAATTTACAATTGAAGAATTTAACAAAACTGTCGAATTACTCAGTACATTATGACAATTTCGTCTCCCTTTGCATTATGGTAATTAGGCATCTCCCTATTTAAAAAAAAGTTTTTCTTCAATTGTAAATTGTATAGAAACGGTGTAGACGAACGATTACAAATTTAGAGTTGCATTCAGTATATGGAAAAGAATTTACTGTATAAATTTAAATCGAATGGTAACATATCGTCAATTGTCCCAAAACTCCTTAAAAATGACGTTGAAGCTTGCAAGAAACGCAAAAGAAACTCATTCTTTCTATTGCTTAATTTTTTCTAGCTGATTCAGGCTGTGAAAATCTCTCAAACTTTTTAACACATTTTTATTAGAGACTTATGACCTCGATTAGCCAAAAAAGGCATTGGCTAATAATAAAAACGAGAAAGTGATAAATAATGATAAAAAATCCTTGTACTCCAACGAAGCAAACTTCAACGTCATAGTTAAAGTCTCAGTGGACGTGTGTGCTGAATGGAGAAAATTGGTGTTCCTCGAGTGAACAACCTTGCCCGACCTTGAAGCGCTAATGGGCGCGATGAACCGCGGAGAGAGAAAAAAAATCGAGTCGTCAAGATTTTTTCTTATCGCTGGAACTTTCCCCTCTGTTGTCCAATAGAACAAATGAAAAATAAGGATGAACGCTTCACAAGTGTGTAACCTGTGTGCGTTGTGTGTGTCAGGTCAATTGCGTAATCCGCTTGGGAGTTATTAGAAATCATAGCAACGAGCACCGAGCCACGGCACTGGTGTGCAGAAAGCGTAGGAACGCGCGGGATACATAAACGTCGTGGGCAAGCTTCGTTCTAACGGACTGGCGTAACGAGGGCGCGATCCTTCGAACAGTAACAAAAGAAAAATGTCTTATTCATACGGTGAGCGTGTATGAAATACGCAGCGAGGACAAAGCAGAGACGAACGAGGAAGCTAGCGCGCGCGATACGCAATGCAGGCGATTAGAAATAATCGTAGGTTAAAGCGCGCTTATTATTAAAATAATAAATCAACGAGGCGCTCGCTATTCGCGCGCTAATAATTTCTCGCAGCGTCTGATCCAATCGAGCATGTAAATGTGCATTCGTGTCTTTTCTCGCTCGCACGCACGCTCGATTGGGAGGCCGAAGGCCAGCGAGCCTCGACTGTGGCGCCACGTATGCGCGACACTCGACTCTGCCTCTTCACATCCCCCCACTCTACTACCTCGCTCGCCCGCTCGTTCACGCAAACGCAACGTGCTCACGCCTGGGAGCAGAATCAACGCGAGTAAACTTGCTCGCCGCTGGCTTTTGGTCTTTCGCCACGTTGCCGGTCGCGCGATAATAATATCCAGTGAAAAAGAAGAAAAAAAAACGTTCCAACGACGCTCGGTATCGAACTCGCGCTTTTCTTTTTCTTCCTCGCGTCTCTCCCTCCCACTCGCATTTTGGCTCGGGAGGGGGAGCTTGCGCGAGGTTCGTGCTATTTCGTTCGTCGCGCCCGATCGAGACGGTCGCACGTACCAACAGCTGTGTCACGACTCTTCTCGTGCCGAGCTTTGAGACGAATTTCATTATACGAGAACATTTTATCGACGTTGCTTGCGTAGACGAGAGATCGCTGTCGGGAGAGGCCATGTTGGAAACGAAGTTTTCTCGTGAGTACACGTTTTTGTGATAAGCGATTTTTTTATTTTTTATTTTATTTTTAATTTGAGGGGTTTCGGAACTGGAACATCGAATGATTAATTATCGTTGAAAGATTTAGCAAGCGAGAAACAAGAAATGAGTTTCTAAAGCGAAAGAAAGTTTCGGCCACGTGGCGCGATCCGCGTTCGAATACACCCTCGATATTTCGTACCGTCTCTCGTTTCTGATCCTCGCTGCTGCCGCTAAATATTCAACTAAAGATTCAACTATTTTAATGCGAGTCTTTGAGTAGTTTACCACGTGGAATATCATTCCAATTACGAACTCGTCGCAGTGAGGCAATGAGAATAGAAATCGAATGCGAGTCGAAATCTCGAGCTACATAACCTCACATTCGATTCAGACACTGCTTTGCTTGTCGTGACGAATGTTTCACGATTCCGTGCCGACGATTGGAAAAGTCGCAGCTGCCTAACAACGATGCAATGATATTTCGAGTAATAAATAATAACGTGCATTTAATCGAACTCGCTATTGTGGCCAACTCGCATTATCGCAAGATGGCGCTGCGCCGAATTTCTAATTCTTGAGAGGAGAGATCCACTTAGGCAGCTGTAAATAAGCGAATTTTCAACAAAAAATTGTGTTGAAACTATTTATTCTACATAATTCAAATGTTATGTACATATTATTGAATCTTGTAATTTTTAAATTCTTTCTCATGAATATTTAAAATGGCGGCGGTCCGACACTTGCTTCAGAGCCGATTGCCGCCTGACTTTTTCCGCGGCGTACAACCTAGGGTCGGGTGCATTGATCTGAAACATCAGAGCCAAGAAGTTTTAGCTTTCTAAGACCCGAACGGTCTATGTGAACCTAAAAAATCCAGAGAAAAGTGAGAATTCGAAAAATGGCACGTGTTTGAAAAAATGTTCTAATTTTCATGAAATTCCCACTATAGTATATATCAATGAAAAAGTATTTGAAAAAAATCATTTTCAAGAAACTTTAGGTTCACATATACGGCAATTATGTTATCTAATAGTGATCGAAACTTCAAAATGATCGATCGCATAGTTTTCGAGTTATCTTGTACGAGATTCACGATGTCGTTTTCAGGAAAACGCGCTTGAAGTTTCAAGACTCAAACATTTCGTGACTAAATGACCTACCGATCCAATCTGCGAGTATGGAACGATATTTCACATTTTCAAAAGTTATAAAGGGATCTCGCCCTCAAGTTCGAGAAACGTACGAGCAGGGCGTGTGACCTCGAAGCGCTACAAACATGCGTGACCTATCGCGGGAATCTCCGAGTCTGCGTTTTCCTCAATTTTCCCAACGATCGCGTGCCAACTCTCGTAAAATATCAGCCACTTAGAAATCTTCGTTATTCGCGTAACTTTTTCTTTCCGTCCTCGGCCGCAAAATGGACGCGAGCGCATTGGTCCAAGAGTCGGCCTCGCGTCACAGAGGACACGAGAAACAAAAGAAGTCGTAAGAAAAATGCGGCTCAAATAGGGTGGGTTAGCGAGTATCAATATTATATATCTCGGTAAATAAAGGAGTTCGTATCTTGTCGAGGGGAGAAAAAAGAAGAAAGCGAGTGAACGAGTGACGAAGGAGATGCGCGTAAGGCCTTTTTTGGTGATCGTGGATCGCGTCTCGGGAACGCCGAGTTTCTGGTTTGTCCGGTCTTTCTCCCGGTTCTTTCTCTTCGCTCCTCGCTCCCGCTCGTATACCGCGAGAGGGCATGCTCAGTCTCGCGTGTGTCGCTGGTGGGGGTACATTTTTCAAAGCCCATGTTCGCTTTATCTATCCGGCGGGACTAGGGAGGGGGAAGTGACCGGCCAGCCGCTCGGGACCGGGGGGCTCAGCCTCGCAGGCGCGAGTGGAGAATCGAGTTCCACGCTCTTACTCCCTCGTCCTGTTGTGCCCCTCGACGCTGCTATTTCTCTCATTCCGTAACCCGTTTTCTGCGCGCACGTTAAAAAGAGGACAGGTTTGGAGCGTGCGCGACCGAGATCCGCCGGCACTTGTGACGATTAATGTATATCTACATAACCTCGCGATCGAAACCAGCCGGTCATTACAATTCCGTCCAATATGAATTCCGCCTTTCCTCCGTCCCCCGCGCCCTGTTCCTTTAGCGCTATCTCCTTCTTCGTCCCCGCCTCGGTCTCCTCGCCTTCTGCCGCGTTTCTCCACATCCGATGTCCCAACGGAGTTGGCTCGAGCCACGATTAAAGAGAAAGGTGCCTTCGACTCGACGCGCGCTTTGCCCTCACGAATTCACAAACGTATGTATGCATTTATTAAATATGGCGTCGCAAGCCAGTGATGCGAGTCCACAAATAAATGATGAATTAACTGGACGTTTATGGGGTCCACGGTCGATAATTTTATTTCTTTATTTTTAATTTTAACGAAGCGGGTTTTTTTTTGGTTTGGTTGGTACTTTATTTTTAAGTGTCAGGCATTCGGATATATATATATACAGGGTGTCCAGTTATGAATGGATAATCCTGCAACTGTCGATGGGCTAGATCATGTCCTACTATATGCTCGAATTTCAGTTTAGTAAAAGGCCCACGGTTTTCGACATGTTGGGCTTTATGTTATTTTTTTGAAAAAAATCATCTGCTTTTGTTTTTTCGCATGCCATCTCTACAAATGATATGACTCGACTATAGCTAAGCAACTTTTCATAGTAATTGGCATGATATGCGTAGTACTTTTTTTTTACACTGCAAATTATCAAAGTAAGCCGTTCGAATTGGTTTGTATGAGAATTTTGCATGAGGACTTTTTTCATAAAGTTTTCTTAACATTTAAGGTTAAAAAGACTTTTCTAGATAAAACAAATAACCAAGAGTATTTATTTTAAAAAACCGGGTAAAAAAAAGTGGGACTCATAACTGAGATTTGAGCATATAGTAGGACACGATCTGACCTGTCGACAGTTGTAGGATTATCCATTCGTAAGAGGGGACCCTGTATGTATATGATAATTAATCATCTCAATGATTGACTGTCATAGTAATTATTAATATTTATAAATAATAATTTAACTGATTAACATTTCGATATAACATTAATTAATTAACATTGAAGTATAATACAAATAAATAATTAATATTAATTATAATTAATATATCTATGATAAAAATCGTTAAAGACGATTTTGACGACATTCGAGTCCGAGGACACCCCGAAACCGCCAAATGTCCTGATAGCCAAATGATGATGTTGAAGTTTAGATCGTTGGAACGCAACGAAAGTTCATTTTTCTTCTATTGTTCACATTTTTTTGCCGATTTCGGCCACTAAAATCACTGAAACGGTTTGTCTTATCCTCATTAGAGATCCACGATCTTGGTGGATAAAAAAATTAACGATTATAATAAAAAATGATGAAACGGAAATGGAATAATCATTGAAAGGTCAGGGAATTTTGGAAATTCTCTGGAATATCCTCTGAATTAACTTTTTGCAAGAGTAACGAAAAATGCAACCGACTTAACAAAAAAAACTGAACAGTATAAAAAAAAATGTTGTATATTTTTAATATTTATATTATTCTTCGTTATATACCAAAAAAGTTATGTCAGTGCCAAACATTCAAAATATTTAAAAAACTATAAAACTAGTTTACTGTAAAGCTCTATACATTTGCGTTCGATCCATCGATACTCAACCACATCATTATTATTATGGAATAAGTGTTTACATTTCTTTTTGAACTATTGTCGCCGGCATTAAAACCTCTGTTTACAGGTTCTGTATTTGCTTTTAATGTATTTTTTTTTTTCACTTTACAAGGTTTAAATTATTTTTCCAATTTCAGTTTCTTAAAAATTTTATAAATTTTTTTAACATTTCCTTATTTTTTATCTAAAAAAATTATGTTATCCAGTTAAACATAATTTTTCAATAGAAGGATCGAATTGCGAATTTCCTTTGTTTTTTCAAGTCGGTTAAAAATGTTTTTTTTTCACAAAAATGATATATTGCGCTATTTCTACACATATAATTTTTCCCGTATAGTTTGTAACGTTTACAAATACTAGTATGGTTGGAACGAGAATTAACTTGTGGTCTTTAACTTTAAAAAATATATATTCAATGAAAACAAAAGTGTTCTTCATTTGACCCTAATCTGGGTCATCTGCAAACCTGGATTTTTTTGCAAAACCTGTATGGAAAACCTGGCAAAGTCAGGGAATTTCTGAGGCAATAATGCGCAACAACCCTGATTTGCCTCGTAGGCAAAAATCTGCCATAAGAAAATAAAGGAATTCAAAAATATTCATATTCATTCGATTTCAACGATGCAAACTCATACACGTTTACGCAGCGCGCCGTTGCACTAGTGGCCATGAATCTCGGGGACGATATCGAAGAGAGAAACGAACGTGAAAGCTATTAATTAGACTCGCTCCGCGCGGAAATATTTGTTTTGTATCGGTTTTGTCGACGCTATGGGTGTCGTCGGAATAGTCGCGTTCGTAAGCGCGCTCCACGCGCCTGGTCTCGCGTTCAATCGCCGAGGGGGCCCCGAACTGCGTGTAACCGAATAGCTCGGTAGTAACGATTAACCCGCGCGGTATCCATGGAACTATAAATAGAACGCATGGCTGGAGCCTCGAATTGTGGAACAGTGTGCGTGCTATATACAAACATTGACTTCGACCACTATTATTATTATTGTTGTTGGTATTATCGATGTTGTGAATTTTATTGATATTATCGACATCGCGAATATTGGAATTATCGATAATGCCATTTTATTATTATTGTCGTGCGTTTTTTTAATCCACTGGTGGATGAATTCCCATCGTTGTTTATCTTCATCCTCGAAACGAGAGGCTTGTCTCGAGAATCGTTAGAGACGGTTAGACGAGCGGTTTAACGACCTCTCGAGTCGTGTATGCTCGGGAAAAAAAACTGACTTACAATGGCCGTAAAACGAAACACGCGAGACTTCTTCTTTAATGGTGCCATTTTTTTTTGCTTTCGTGCTCCGTAAATAAACTTGACATTTTTCGGACACTATATAGATGTATCTTTTGTATGTATGAAGATCGAGTGGCAGAGATAGAGGGGAGAGAGAGAGTGAGTAATTGGAAAAACAAGGAAACGCATAAATAAACGAGTCGATCAGAGGTCGAAAACAGCGAATGAGGAGCACGTAACAACAGTATATACGAGTGCAAAATTGCGCAAGCTCTCGAGTGTTAACGAATGCTTATCTCTCGACGGGACTCGACTCGTCGTTCCTCTATCTTTCTCTCTTTATCTCCTTTTCTCTCTTTCTGTCTCTCTATCGCATACTCGATGCACATACAAGAATAATGAGCTGATACAAAGTAGAAAAAACCCGGCGAATCGACACTCCTATAGGAGTGCTATAGTACATCATGAACCTCAGAAGCATGTTACCTTACACCCCGTCCGAAAGATACTCGTCGTTCACGTTTTTGTTGCTTTTTTTCTACGCTCTTTATCCTCTCGCTCCCTGTTGCGCTACGTTTTTCTGGGCCAATTGAATCGCGTGGCAATGAATCGAGAAAATGCCAAGACTTCTTGGCGAGCATCAGATTATTAAAAAAAAAACATACACGCGAGTACGTTTATTTATACGATTGTGCTACAAGTGTTTGTAGATAGGCGTATATATGTGGCTATGCATTTTTTACGTGTATACGCAAATAGAGCACGCGCAATTCAGCTTCGTGTAGATATATATAAAGGGTGTCGCAAAATGACAGGAGAGTTCAAATTGCGCGCTATTTTTTTTGTGGCGAACATAGAGTGCTGGTCTTTGACAACTGGCATCAGGAAGTATTGAGGTTTAGTCATGGAGAATTACACGATCGAACAACGCATAGAAATTGTTATTCGCTGCATTGTTACTGCATAGTTATTGCAGACGAAGTTGCGATGTGAATTGGCCACCAAGATCGTGCGATTTGACGCCATCAGACTTCTTTTTTGGGGGTTTTCGGAAAGGAAAAGTGTATCCCAATGATCCACAAACCATTCCGGAGCTCGAGGAAGCAACTGGACGAGCCATTAATGAAATTAGTCCGCAATTATGCCAGAATGTTAATGGCAATTTCGTGAACGTTTGCAAACGGGAACGAGACTGCCATTTATCGGATATTATGTTCCACACATAATCTTCATGTCTGTACCTTATATTGAAATTAAAATATTCGTATTTTTCAAATAAATAATATGTTTTATTATTAAATTAAAATGTTGGGTCATTTTGAGACGCCCTTTGAATAAATTCCGCACCGACTTTCGGCCGTGTAATATATTTTAATAATGGGTTTGAAGTTTGCATGGTTGGAATGCAACGAAAATTCTTTTTAATATTCTTATTTTCATTGTTGTCAAAATCACATTTTGCGGATTCAGTGCGTAGACCGATAAATAAGAATGCAACAAATTTTTGCGTACTTTTCGCAGCTCTGCCTAAGGAAATTTGGGGGAAAACAATTTTTCGTTGCATTCAAACGATGCATGCTGTTGAAGTTTGCATCGTTGAAATGCATCGAAAATTCTTTTTTTCCCCTCCATTTTCATCGTTGTCCGAAATATTGTCGATTAATTTCGGTTGTGGGTCTATAGTAGGGATAAAAAAAGACATTCTAGTCATCGTCGCAGCTTTGATCTACAAAAGGAAAACGAACAGCAAAAAAAAAATATTTTTGCTGCGTTCCAACGATGCAAACTTCCACATAATCGTTTCCATCCCTAAATCTCTGATATAATCTCGTTGGGTGACTTTTATCATTCGCATTATACGTCGATAATTCGATACCCGTGAAAGTTTCGCCTTCCCCATTGAGACCGCCAGTTTGCGTCCTTGAAAGTTTCGCGTACAACTTACGGCCCCGTCCATCGCCATCTTCGGCGTCTTCCTCGCCCCTCCAGCTGTCCGGAAGTTTGCGCCGAGGGAACGCGTCGCACGAAGCGCTTGCACAGCACTCCCCATAACAATCGAAATTTATTGTTCACCAGCGAGGGCGGCTCGAACAATTATATTATTCCAACGTCGCCGCGAACGACACTTGTCGCATAACTTCGTTAGGCAATTTCCTTTCATGCAACGTACGAGGGGAAAAAACGTTGAAGAGGAGAAGAAAAAGAAAACGAAATCAAGGGGGGAGATACCATTAGGCGAGGAAAAAAATTGCTGATTTCCATGATTTTTTTTTAAGACAATATTTCCTCACAATTTTTTAAATTTAGGGTATTTTTTATTATACTTTTGGCTGTTGAATGGTATTTGCTTTTTTTTTATTAATCTGTAAAAATTGCGGCTGTTGTCAGACGGCGTGACACGTAGCGTCGGCAGGATTGATCTAAAAAGAAGACAACGAAGATTTTCCTGTCATTAACACTCATACGCACAATATTAACCAAGAAAAAGTGAGGAATATTTAAAATCGGTGAAATGGTACGCTTTGAAACAAAAATATTGAATTTTCCAAAAAAAAGTGGCTACATTTTGCAATCAAATTTTTATTTATTTTATTTTCAGAAACATTTAGGGTCAAAGAAACGATTAGTTTTTTAGCTTTACGAAACGCCAGTTTTGAAAGTGCAGTTTCGAAGACCGTGCCATACCTACGCCATTTTCTAAGATTAATAAAAAAAATTCCATGTAACAGCCAAAAGTAGTGATAAAAGATATCCTAAGGCTCAAAAGTGGTGAAGAAATCGCTTTGCGGACAGTTTCTCGAAAAACAATCGCCCAAATGACAATTTCCCGAATACAATTTCTCAATAACAATTACCCGAAAAAACAATTTCCCGAAAGCACAACTTCCCCAAAGCAATTTACCGAATAAATATATTCCAAAAAGAACAATTTCTCGAATACAATATCCCGAATGGACAATTTTCCGAATACAATTTCTCAATAACAATTACCCGAATAAACAATTTCCCGAAAGCACAACTTCCCCAAAACAATTTACCGAATAAACATTTTCGAAAAAGAACAATTTTTCGAATACAATATCACGAATGGACAATTTCCCGAATGAACAACCCAAACAAACAAATCCAAACGAAAAACAAACAAATTCGGGAAATAATGCCTTCGGGAAATTGTATTAGAAAAATTGTCATTCGAGCAATTGTTTTCGAATAATTCTCCGCAAACGGAATAATTCTTTCCTTAAAAAAAATAATCATGAAAATCAGCAAATTTTTTCCTCGCCCAAACGTATGTCTCTCTCCGCCGTTAAGAGAAAAAGAGCGCTTGTGCGTAGTTTGGGTTTCACTTTGTAGTGACGTCATGTGTGCCGTAGTAATGGTTGCGTTTGTTGTTGCAGGGAACGTCGCGAGGTGGAAGTTCGGGAACAGGAGAAACGGGAACGCGATTACGAGGCGAGAATGGAACGAGAGAGGCTCGAGAAGCAGAGGCTCGCCGAGCAGGCCGTACACAAACACTTCGAGGTGTCCTTGAGGCTAGCCGAGCAAAAGGTGAGTCTGGGCTTATTGGCTGATTCTGAAGTAACCCGCGGGCGACGCAACACGCTTCTCCAACACTTGCACATTTTTCTCCTCCCCCTCCCCCCTTGTATTTTTTATTTCAGATGCATTTCGCTTTTTTACTTTCTTTCGTCGTTTCTGTTGGTTTTCCCGTCTCGGCGAGAATTTCGCGAAATTCAACTTCCTTCTATGCGCGTGAGGGAGGCGAGACGGCAAGCGAAACGTGCAAACAGTGAGAAAACATTGGGACGCTGAAGTTTTCTTCACCGGAATGCAACGAATGCTTTTCTTTTTCTTGTACTTTTTATTATCAAACCAAAACCTTTTTTTCGCACTTTGGAGCTGAAGTTTCTATGCTGCTGAAGTTTGCATCGTTGGAACGCAACGGATGGTTTTTTTATATTTTATTTTTCGTGTATTTATTATTATTGAGAACATTTTCTTATAGATTTACATTGTAGATCGGCAAATAAATAGCTTGAAAAATGTTTGAAGGTTTTTTTGGAGGCATATTGTGCCAAAAGAAAGGAAAGGAATTCGAAAATATTAATTTTCGTTGCATGCCTACGATGCAAACTTCAACCTCATAAGTTCTCTTGTAAGGCGGGCCCTAAACGACCGGTTAGGGGAACTCAGGGCAAGACGAATACGCGGGGTATAATGAGTCACAAGTCTAGTTAGGTGAATGAGAGTGAAAGTATCAAGTGTGGTTGAAGCACGCGTCTCGAGTGAGAAACTAATATCGATTTTTTAAGAAAACTTGGCGAAGTGGAACATCTGAAAAAAAATGCGGATGGATTTAGTCAAATATAAGTATAAACTAGTCTTTAATCGAAGGATTTAAAAAAATATTTATTTTTCACAAAATGGCGGACAGTTAAAGTTAATGGTTCGATTTTAACGAAAAAAAACGGACGTTTTTTGGCTATAAAACGGCCATTTTTTTTTCGAAAAAAAAATCGAACGATCAAAGACTACATTTTTATGTATTAAATAAGCCTGCAAAATTTCAAGAAGATCGGTTCATTAGTGTTCGAGTAATCTTAGTCACCGACTTCAGAAATTCCATTTTGAGAAAAACGCGTTTAAAGTTTCTCTTTCAACGCGGATTCTTCTCTTTCAACGCTCATATCTCAGTCAATTTTGTTCGGATCGACTTGAAATGTTCAGGACATATTCTCAGACACTAATACTTCAAAAAAATGCAATAAAAAAAATCGATTTTTTCAAAATCGCAAGTGGGGAAGTGATATGGAAGCTTAAAGTGATATGGAAGCAACATTATTCGGACTAAATACTACCGAACTTGGACGATTCGCTTATCAAATTGCTGGTATTGAGAATGAAACTACTTTTATATGCAAAATATGCCAATAATCCGTGCCCCATCATTATCCCAGCGCCGCTTCATCGTGCCCCGCATAGTGGGTACGGTGGGAAAAATAAATTAATGAAAAATATATATTGCATGGTAACAATCCGATAGACTGATATTTTTGCTTCCAAAATTAAATATTAATAAATGTTGATTAGTTTAAAAGAATAATTAAATTTTACTCTCATATATGTATTGTTTTATTTGAACATGACCTTACCGTTATCATCGTGCCCCTACTTCCTTTATATTGTGCAATTTTACGAACTGCGCAATGTTTTTGACCGTTAAGGGTTAGATTGTGCAACGATTCAACAAAAGGTTGAGCGAGTTTAAATATTATTGCACCATCTTTTTTCATTGCGCCATACACTAGGGAGGTCTTCCTCACGCGAAAACATTAACGCTTATGGGTCGTCAAATTTATTGCGTGATAATAATTGATCGTTAAGGTTCAAGGTGTTATTCAATATTACTGCACAATGGAAGTATTGTACAATGTTATTGTAGGTCTAGGGCCCGCCTTAGGATGGTGAAAAACAAAAACGTTGATTTTGCCGTTTGAATAGATCGAAAGAAATATTTGGAAAAATAATAAAACTTAAATAAAATCATTTTTACTGCGTTCCAACGATGCAAAGTTCGACAAAATTTGGATATCGGAGATTAATTAAGATCGCTTGAGCTCTATTTCTTCTATTTTGCCGTTTGAATAGATCGAAAGAAATACTTGGAAAAATAAGAAAACTGAAAAAAAAATCATTTTTACTGCGTTCCAACGATGCAAAGTTTGACAAAATTTGGATATCGGGGATTAATTAAGATCGCTTGAGGTCTATTTCTTTCGCGTTCTGATCCCCGCAAGCATCCTGAGCCCCGCACAAAAACTCAAGGACCTTCATTCAAGGTTCGTCCTTCTCAGACGTTTGGAGTGCACTGCCGACTTTGAGAAACGTTGAAATGGGGACGAAGTTTTCGTCGTTGGAATGCAACGAAAGTTCTTTTCCATTCTTCCGGTTTCTTTACTTTCGTCACGATCTATCATTTTTCACATATATCAAAATCGTAGATCTTAACGAAGATACGAAAAACTATTTGGTTGATTTCCATACGCCTAATTCGGCGAAGAAATTGCGAGCGATAAAAGAAAAATAAACTTTCGTTGCATTTCAACGATGCAAACCTCAACATCGTGAAAACGTCCATGCATACGTATAGCTTCAACATGAAAGTTTCAACACGTTGTGAATCATTCAAGAGCGTTAGGAGGTCTTAACTACCGGCGAAGAGAAAAAGAGAAGGAAAGAGAGAGGGAGGAAGGGAGAAAGACAATGCATGTATCTCTTAAAAAAAAAGCAGAACCGCCAGAGTCGAGGAGCATTGAGATGAGAACAAAGAGGAAGAAGAACGGACAAGGGAAAGGGCTGCAATGTAGAAAGGAAGGAGATAAACGCATTCCGTAGCACCTGCCCTTTTGTGAGGCAATGAAACTCGGCCGTTCCCTTTTCACGAGTTTGCAAACCCGACTTGCCACGTTCTCTCTCTCTCTCTCTTTCTCCCCCCCCCCCCCTCTACCTCTCTCGTCGAAAAATTGTGCACGCACACATCTATGCAGAAAGTGTGTGCGTATTGACGAACCTGCCCCCCCTGCCCATACACAGATTCCTCGTTTCTTCGTGCCCCCCACCCCCCGGGCTCTCATCCCTCTCCTCCTTTACGCGTCCGAGCATCTGCGCTGCGTGCCTACGCACACACACACACACACCCGTCGACACTAAAAACTCACGAGAATTCAGCGCGAGGGGGGCCCCTCAAACCGGAAATATCTCGACTATCTTCGGGTACCTGTTTTTCCTCGCTGCTTCTCCCTCGTTACGCACTTTTACCGTTTTCTCAAACACCACGGTTTCTTGGACAGATTTAATTTTCGTTATTTTTTCGTTTTTCCTATCTTTTTATTTGTTCCTGTTTTTTTATTCGTTTCGACGGCGCATTCTGGAGTTGAAAAGTTGCGCGGTGAGAACGTGTTACAAGAGGGGGGGATGAGCGAGATCGTCGCATAGCTGGACTCGGGCATGACGCGGTCTCGAGGGCCTTGCAAAAAATTTGCAATGCAAACCAGCACGTTTGCAGTAATTCCCTCTCTCTCTCTCTCTCTCTCTCTCTCTCTCTCTCTCTCTCTCTCTCTTCCTCTTTCTACGCTTTTGCCGTACATTCTCATTAATTATGCACTCGGCGGAGACGCGCGAGGCGTTCGGTACACAACAATGGACGGATTTGTGAGCTCGTGGGATAATAACAATAACAATAATGATAATGAGGATGATAATAATAATAAAGAGCGAGAGAGCCTCGCGTATATGTACTGTCTGTTCGGTTTTCTTTTCGTTTTTTTTATATTTACGATAACAGAGTGTAAGAGCTCACGCAGGGGCGCAATGTCCTCTCACGAATCGGGCAGTGAAGAAGAGAGAGAGAGAGAGAGAGAGAGAGAGAGAGAGAGAGAGAGAGAGAGAGAGAGAGAGAGAGAGAGAGAGAGAAGAGACGGAGACGCATCAGGACTCTTAAAGAGGGCTTAAAGGTGCGCTCCTGAATTCAAACACATCGCAATGCGGCTCTTGTAGAAGAAAAAAACGAACGCGTATTGATCGTCTGCCACGCGCACGATGGGCGGACTCTTATAAGAGGGAGGATTTCTCGAAATCTTACGCACGGAAAGTCTCGAAACTCTCGAGCCTGGGAATTTTTCTTGCGAAAAGTTTACGGCATCGTCACGAAAAGTTCGAGTTGAATCTCGAGATTTATATGTATATATGTGTAGACATTCTACGCGAGTCGGACTTTGGCTTAGAGCAGTCGAGAAGTTTGACTCGATCCGACTTTGGCATACACAGATATACACGAGAACTTTCAAAGCGAGTTTCCGAAACTCGAACTTGGTTACGGAGAACGAAAAACTTTACCCTCGGTCTTGTCGAATTTTCATTTCACCTGTGTGTTCCTTCGTGATCTTAATTATTCCTCGAATCACACACACACACACACATATGTGTATGAACTTCTTGAATTATGGCCCATTCATGCCTGTGCTTATTCGCATATCCGGCGATTAATTTTCGCTCAATGATAAACACGCTATACATCCACGTACTAACGTACTTCGTATTCCAAGGAGATCGATGGAACAAAAAAAGACAAAAGGCGCAAGTGCTCTCTAGCGATGAGAAAACCATCCATGGAATTTTGGAGAAAATTTCGTACGACGTATAATGTCGGAAGAAATGATAAAAATATCAGATTTGACGCGTAGATGAGGAAAAAGGAAGGAAAAAGATTGTAAAAGTGTCGATACTGCTTGGAAATGTTTTTTCCGCGCTTTGTTCGCTCCTTGAGAACAATGTCACGAGGAAATTCGTTGGTGGTGGAAAGGTTGAAAATAGCGGCAAAAATAATAAGTTGGAAACGAGGTCAATGCGAATTCTTGCGAACAAGTACTAAGGTGTTGTGAAAAAAAAAATGAATGAATCAGACTGATGTGGGTCAGGGTCGGTCGATGATACAGTCGACACGGAATTTCCCGTATGTCATACTATCTTGTGCATATGCACGAGGCTCGTTGCCAGTTTTGTTTGGATTTGTTGTCGTTTCGTTATTTTCAGTCGCGCCATCTCGCGACCTGATTTCGGAAGTTCTCGCCAGATACTTCGCCCGAAAGTTTCAAACTTCCACATTTCTCTCGGTCTCTTCGAGTGCATTATCGTTTTACACCGGTCTTCGATCCGGGGATATTACGATATCTGTGGCCCCTAATTATGACCGCGCAGCCTTCATATTTGACCCAAAATAGGACTTTTCTCGAGTGGTAAAAATCGAAATTTGACCTTTAAGGAGGTGAAACAGGGGTTTTAAAGTTTGGTTTTGTTTGGATGTTTTTTGAACGATCACATATGTTTGGCATACACAGTTAAGGAGTTGAAAGTACTACTTGACTGCGAGAAAAACATGGTACAGGGTTATATATGAAATAAATGTGGTAAGTTTCCAGTAAATGTGGTTAAAAAATAGGTTTTTTCATACAAACCTTAACACCCCAGTTTAACCCCCTTAAAGGTTACATTTTGGAAATTGCTCAAATACAAGTTTGATTGTTTGTATTGGAGTGTTTTTATACCAAGTTTCAAGCAAATCTGACCAAAAAATATGTTGTCTCGTATTAACTTAAAAACCCCCGTTACACCCTCTTAAGGGTCGAAATTCGATTTTCTACCACTCTCGAAAAAGTCTTATTTTGGGTTAAATATGAAGACTGCGTGGTCAGAATTAGGGGCTACAGATATCGTAATACTGCCTTCGATCCTTGTGGGATTCATGAATTTCGCGGGGCAGACGATAATTGTTTATTCGTGAAATTTTCATTATTTGTAAGTTACGAAATTTTGTGAACGGCGAGAAAAGAAATTATTCATCAGATGAATGGATAATGAACTTTTAGAGGTATAAATATTGAAATTTTTGTAATGAGCGAATGCTTGTTAAAAAATTGACGCCTGTTCTGAAAAATGTTCAATCCGACTACAAACTTGATACAACTGCGCCATTGAATTCTTGCTCCTTTTTCATCGCTCTATCTTGCCACGCTTGCCGCTTTCTCTCTCGCCACTTGACACTTCTTTTTTTTTTATTACACACTCGACAATCCAGTGAATATAAAACGAGCCTTCCGCGAAACTCGATTTTGTGCAAACACAAACAATACGAAAAAAAAAGGTTGATTGATCGGTGCGAAGTAAGTCAGTTGTACGCCCGGATGAGACAGCTGTATACATACGCTGGTAGAGGGAGGCAAATATATGATTTTACACCATACAGAAGATATAGTCGCAATCAGACATCGAGAATGTTCAGTGTATTACGAATGTCTTTCTCCCTCGCTCTCTGTCTCTCTTGGTCTCGTTCTTTCTCCGTGGTATTCTTATCATTCTCGATTTCTCTTATCGTTATGCCGTGTTTGCTTCTAGCATTAATAATCTCGTGACTCGCGTAGGTCTGTGCAGGAAAACATAATCAACAGGCGTCTCCTAAGCTGATAAGATATTATTTATTATGTAGTATTATTTCACGGATAATCATATTTAAAAAGTATATGCATATACGCTATATATTAGTATGTATATATGGGGGCACGTCGAGACACAAAGTCATGGCTTACCCTGCCTTAAGGGGTTAGGCTACTGGAACGACCAGAAAATCAGGGTTATGTGAACAAATTAATATCGAGGGAATTAGCAAGATAATTGAAAAATCGTTTGGACATTTATTTGTATGTACATTAACAAAGTTGTGTACCAAATACCATATAAAAATATTAATCATTAAAGAAGTTATCTATATTGATAAATCGTGTACACCGTTTGGAACAACAATTAAAATCATTTTTCAAATAGCTGTCATTTGTGTATTCAGCGCTGTCACTCAGACTCGAGTCAAAGAGCTCAAACGTCGTATGGATTTTACTTATATCTAAAATTATATTGTTTGAAAGGGAAAAAGATGAATTTTTATCGCCACACCCTTATATATATATATATATATATATATATATATATATATATATATATATATATATATATATATATATATATCTAGTGTTATTGCGCGAATAATTAGATTGCCTTATAATAATGCGGGTTATCCTCCAAAAAATGAATCGTTGAAATTTTACTCCCTTTTCTCGAGTTTGTGCCGCCCCCCTGACATTACATCTATCAGACCAGACCTTGATCCAATTATTCATGTTTTTTTCTTCATTATATCACGCTTGACACTGACGATAAATTTCTCAATATCTTTGATCGACGTTTTTACCTCCGCCCATTATTATGTACAATGCCGAGGTATCCGCTGTCGAAAAGCTTAAAATAAATGGAACAATCCCGGTACCAGATGAAAGGAACTTGATATTTTATTCATATATATATCCATATAGCAAGTCGATATGGATTGAGTATAAAGTTCCAGTTATGCGCTCCCGAAAAGTTTTATTTTCCATTTTAGTACGTACCGACATCTCATTTTCCCGTTGAGCATTTTTTTTTACGAATATTCGTCAATTTAGATTTTCCGCGCTAGCTCTTTTCGTCTCTTTGTAATCCAAGATTCTTCTTCGTCTTCTTAAACTTCTGATATATATATATATATATATATATATATATATATATATATATATATATATATATATATATATATATATATATATATATATATATATATATATATATATTTGTGTATGTACCCCATTGAATTTATTATTACCTCATTTCTCTCACGTCCAATGGCAATTTCCGTAATTCCTTATCCACCAACACGTTACGCAATAATATCTACACGCTATAGTTTCATCGTTGGGTCGCCATGACTCGAGGAAAGATAAAAGCTGAAATGAAGAAAAAAAGGAATCAATCGATATTCGTCTTTGAAGAATATTCTCGCAAGTCAATTCCGACGTGTTTTTTTTTTTTAATACCTTATCGCAAGAATTATATTGATTTTCCACGTCTGTGTTTCTCCTCGTCGATTTCTTTTCCTCTCTGCGACGTTCATTAAAATATTCCTCTTGTGTGATCAGCTATGCACACGATCCGCCGTGAAGTCTCGCGTTGATTCGATACATTTTTTTCTCTCCCAACACAGCTAGATAAGAGAGGCGAAATAAAATACGAGAAGAAAAAAGGTCGAGTACTGTTGGAATTGATAATGTGAGAGGTAATGGATGTCTCTCCCCCCCCCTCTTTCTGACCGCGCGCGTGTGTCTGTATTCAATTAACTCTGATGCCTTCTTTCCAAATGATCTCTCAGGATCTAGAAAATGTGGGGAGAGCAAACACAATGTGGGTTGACATTAACTCTCCGCGTGTCTCACGATTAGCATAGTAATCTTCCCTGTGTGTGTGTGTGTGTAATATGCGGTGGCTATAATTAGATTCGCGCTCTTGACGGGCTGCTAAGTGGGCTACGAGAGTACCCGCTTACTTTCAGCTCTTCTATCCACCCGTATCCTCCTCCTTTGCGTAGGTTGCACGATATTGTATGTGTCTACACGTATATCCATTTATACACGTTCAATATTACATATATATATATATATATATATACACGCGCGCGCGAAAGGTCATTTTCAACCTGTCATGTCTATTTAAAGTTGACTATCAGCACATCTGTTATGAGGACGGTCCTCGGAGTAAAATGTAAAAAAAACATCCTTTTTTTTAGGTATGTGTATGGATGTATGCGTGTACGTAAGCCAGGGCGCACGTATGTCAACGTTCTTCGTCCTCTTTCGCTTCCTTCGATCCCTCGGATTATTCCTCATCGTGGCGTCGTGGTCAACGCCACTCGGCCATTTGCCAAATTCCCCCTCGCTCTTCACTTACCCGTCTTTACATTCGTCAATCACTTTTTCTTCCTTTGCACGTTCCGCGAATTCACGGTGAAAGGGAGCCACGCGAAAATTACACACGCCACAATGTACACTGAATTTAATGACTCGCTTCGATTCGTTCGCTTGTATTAAATTGACTCGCGTTACTGCCTACGTGTACTCGTTTCACGCGAAAAAAAAACGAGAGAAAAAAAAAATACGAAAATTCCTCGGGAGCAAGAAACGAGACGCGAAGAATTACTGTGATATACGGGTCAATTGCGGTTACGATGCCTGTGCGATCATACACGCGCAACGTGAATTGCCCGAAACACCTTTCAACTCCCGCGATTAAGTTGTCAGCGAGAGTTAATTGCGCGGAGTTTAAATACGCGAGATACTCATTTTGGAATTCTTAAGGAGGGCCGAGCATTTCGCTGATAAATGTTGAAGGATACGGATTTTTTAATGAAAAAAAAAAAACTATATTCTTGCTACGTTATTTCCAAAGATTATAGTGCTGAGTGAAGATCACCAAGAGCAATGATGTAAGTCGAGCTAGGGACACGGCTATTTTGTTATCAGTAGATTATCAGTTCGCAGCAATTAACCTGGTTATTTAGTCGTCCTGTACAAATAACGTTGAAGTTTGCATCGTTGGAATGCAACGAAGATCTTTGTAATTACTCGATTTTTTTTCTCGACCTATTGAGGCTGTGTTAATTCCTTAAAAGTTTGCACATATTCTTATTAGAAATTTGCGACCTTTATTTGCAAAAAAAGGCTTTGGATAATGCTAGAAATACTGAGATAAAAAAGGTTGTATTCTAACGATGCAAACTTCAACGTCATCAGTATAAACTTTACCGTTGGCGAGACTCGGCTATATCGCTTTCTTGTGCCTTGAAAAATTGTTTTGGCGGCTTTTAAACTGAAATTTACAAATTGCAATATTTTAGAAATTTACAAATAACATTTCAAGATTAGATTTACAATGACAAATTTACCAAATTCCGGTTCGTTAAACAGTGCAGGATTACCTTAGACTTTGTATCGTTGAAATGCAATAACGATTTTCTTTCATTGCACCAAATTGTTGTCTAGGAGATCAAGGCTACGAAAGTCTCCGGAGCATTTCTTCAAATCCTCGTTGAAGAGTTTCGGGACAATAGATGATTTGTTACCACTTAATTCAAATTTATATTGTAAATTCTTTTTCATATACTGAATGCACCCTCTTAATTTTAAATCGATCGTCTACACCGTTTCTATAAAAAAATTTATTGAAGGAACACTTTTTAACATAGGGAGATGCCTAATTGTCATAATGAACTGAGTCATTTGACAGCTATTCATAAATTCATTTCAAACATTTTTTCACACTATTTTGTGCGTAAAACTGCCATTCAGCGATGAGCCTGGGCACCTCCCTATATTAAAAAGTCTTTCTTCAATTGTAAATATTACGGAAACAGTGCAGACGATCGATTTAAAATTCGAAGGGTGCATTCAGTATATGACACAGAATTTTCTGTATAAATTTGAACCAAATGGTAACATATCGTCAACTGTCCCGAAACTCCTTAAACAGCCGCAAATTAAATTGGCTCGGCATGAATTTTTCATAACAAAAATAACAAAATGAATAATAATAAAAAGAGGATCAACTTTGCATTTCAACGATGCCAAATTTGACAGCATGATTATATTTGGCTAAGCGGTGACCCCCTCGGGGGCTCGAGGTCAAACAATTGAGATTCTACCATAAGCACGTACGTATTTAATAAAGATCCGCCGGTACGACGTCCACTGTAACGCGTCTACTGCCTCTCGCCAGAGCCGGAATGACTTTATTATCGGCAGTCTTGATTGAAGTAGGCGTCTTATGTCCCACAGAGAAACATGCAATCCGCCTCAATGCCGTGGAACAGTTTTGTCCCTCTGCCACCACCGGGAAGCCGGAGCCACGGTGCGCCGCCCCCTCACGGTGCCTTGACCCCGCACGGGGCGCCCCATCATCATCCCGCCGGACCGGGAACCGCCGCGCATCCCGTCACCGTTGTTCAGCAACAACAACAACAACAGCAGCAACAGCAACAACAACAACAACAACAACAGCAGCAGCAACAACAGCAACGAGAGCGAGAAGAGAGAGACGCTCGTGATCGGGAACGGGAGGCGCAGATGAGGGAACGGGAGCAGAGGGAACGAGAGCGCGAACATCACGCGGTCACGGAGAGGCTACACAGACAGGCGGAGGCGCGGGATCACGCGGCCAGGGACCACGCCGCGATAGCCGCTTACTACGCGGCGGCCGCGCCACCTACAGCGCAACAGGTAAAAATTGTCCGCCTTTTCATTCAGTGAAAGCCATGTACGGTGTTTGGCAGTCCGTCAAGTTCTTGAAATAATCGCGAATGTCCTCGGATAGCCCTGGACATGTAGTTGCGTTATCTGGTCGATCCTTGATTCTCATTTTTTGGGACGCCGCAGCTGCGGATAGTTGCTGTCCAATTATAGGAGACGAGGAGGGTTGAGGGGTTGTACCAGCGTGAACGCTGAAAATTTGGGTGATTTTCGGGATTTTTTTTGAAGAAAAGTACTCGATTCAATGTTTCGGAAAATTAAGATTATATTTGGCTATATTTGACCTATATTACACAATTTTTTCATAGAAAAATATTGAGATCCAAGCGACTTATGCGCTGCCTTCGGAGGCGTCAAGAATAAAAGTTCCTCCACTGCTGACATGATTCCGGCCGATTGAGTAGCTGAACCCGAAAAAGGAAAAAAGTGTCGTTAAAGTAGAAGGTATTTTCTGTACAATGACGTAGGATTTTTGAAAAATATCAAAATGTAACAAAATGACGTAGTTGTGGAAAAAGTCGGTTTTCTTGTCTATAAAATGGCCGTGTTTTTCAATGCCAAGTCGTCCATTTTCATCTAATCAAAAATATCCTACGTCATTGTAGAGTAAATATATTCAAGAGTACTCAGTTCAAATTTAAAGTCAATCGGAAAATTGCTCTTTGAGTTACAATGTCAGCAAATTTGAACAATCTCATTTCGAGATAAACGCGTTTATAGATTTAACTAACGATTTTTGCAAGATAAAATGATATTTACAATAAAAACTGCTAATCAGCTACACCGGGCCTATACAATGGCAATGGAAAAAGGCAACAAAAAAAATCGAGTCTTTGAAAGTGTCACACTGGTATAGTCCCTTAATGGGTGATGTGTTGAAAGAAAACACACTGGGTCGAGTCATTTCAGCAGTGAACACCTTTTCTTCCACTAATTCGCCTTTTTGCGCAATCACAGTGAGACTTTAAAGCTTTGAAATGTAGATTTTCTATGAGGTGTTAGGACCTTGAATCACTCAGGAGTCAACGGAAACTATTCCAGGTCGAAGTGAACCTTCAGTCAACTTTGCACATAGCACACATAAGTTGTTCAACGGTGCTAAGCGTTCGAATATAAAAAAAAACTAGTGTAACGCATATGTAATTTTCACTACGCCGCACTTTGGATCAACTGGATGAAAAGAATGATTATTTTTACTTCAAAATTCGCAACAGACCATATGAAAAATCGTGCAAGTATCTTTGGAGTGACCTTAAATGTTGCTATTGAATTCGAGCAGACACCGTATTGCTATTGAATTCGACCAGACACCAGTGGACCAGCCGCTACATTTATTTATCTCGCGGTGAATTATCTTCCAAAATCTGAGACATTTTTTTTTCCGTCTGTTTCTCCAGGTGCTGCGACCATCCAGTATAAGCGGCAAAGTGGATTATCCGCCGTTACCGGCGCACTCGAGAGCCTCCAAATCGGGGCTAACCGTGACGAGCCATCACGAGAAAGCGCCCCAACAGTCACAAGTGGTCGGACAACCTCACAGCGGTCTGCCGAAGGCCGAGCCGAACGTGAGCCTCTTCAGTTACCCAAACTACCAGCCGCAGACCTCCTACATGCACGAGATGAAGGTGAAGAACGATCTTCAGCACAAGAGCTCGGGCGCGAAGGGTATCGAGCGGGATCATCACGGTAGAGAAATGCTGCCGAATCCGCCGCCCCTACTGCCCGATCACAAGAGTTCCGTAATCGTGAAGAACGACGGTCGAGATCTACAGCAGAAGGTGGTGACGGCTCCGCAGCAACACTCGTCGAGTCCAAAGATGATGTCTTACCTGAGCGTACAGTCGGTCGCGCCTTCGATATCGGTGCAACAACAACAACAACAACAACAACAACAACAACAACAACAGCAGCAACAACAGCAACACAAATCGGTGGCCTACGAGTATCGGAGTCCCACGCAGAGCCCGCATCTCCATCATCTAGATGGTTTACAGGCAGCTAAGGGAATGTCACCGCAGGTTGGTCATCACACTAGGATAAATTCCGTAGCGCCTCAGTTACCGCCGAGTCCCCACGGCCATCCTACCCATCCGCACAATCGACAATCTCCCCATGGCCAGCCTCATCCTCATCAGGCGCCACATCCGTCGCCACCGGAGCCACGTTACCTTAGCAGGCCCGAGCCGGGTCTTCCCTACGCACCAGCCAAGTCGCCCTACTCGTATTCCCATTTGCCGACGTCCTCGCCGTCGAGTCATTATTCGGCGCCACCACCCGGCTCGAAGCCAAAAGTGAGCAGTCCCGCGCCGCCTCATATTTACGGCAAACCGAATTCCGGCATAATGACCGGTACACCGGTGTGTCGAGCCTCGGAACCCGCGGTGAGCGCACCCTTGCCGCTCACCTCGAAACCCGTAGTCGGGAGTTCGCCCTATCAGCAAGTGCCTCATCATCACGGAGCGCCACCACCGCCTCTACCACCGCCCGCTCACAGCAGTCGTTCGGTATACGACACGAGAACGTACGCGGGCTCGTTGCCAACGACGAAACTACCGCCACCGCAGTTGCACGGCTCACCACCGAGCGCAGCCTCGGCCCCGCTCGCGAGACCCCTCGTATCGCATCCCTCTCATCACATGAGTCCCCATCAACAGGGCGGCCAGCAGATGCAACATCAACAGTCTACGATGAACAACTCGGCGTTTCAGACGCAACCGTTGGATCTCGGGGTCGAGAGATCGGGCTCGCCCAAGAGAAAAGCTCACACTCCCGTCGATCATCATCCCGGTCAAGCGGTCTCACTCGAGATTTGCAAGAAACGAAGAATCGAGGATACCCAACCACTCTCGCTGCAGTGCGTAGGACCGCCCGTTCTGTCGAGGGTCAGCGAACCTACACCGCTAATAGCTTCGGCCGCTACCTCCATTACTACGGTTGTGAACACGGCACTTCTCGCCCAACCGATTAACACCCAGAATCAGGACTCTCGATCTTGGACCTCGCTGAGTCCAGCACCGAGAACGGACAGCGGCGATGGCTCGATAAGGCCAGCAAGTACCGGAAGCGTCGGTTCCTCGTTGAATCCAATGACGAACGCAACCCCAAGCACCGCGCCGAGTCCCGCGCCCACCTCGAGCCCGGCACCGACCAACGCCGCACCTAGTCCAGCACCGAGTGCACCCGGTACCCCGGCGAAACTCAATCCCACCACGACCGATAGCGAGAAGTCCAACAGTCCGGCACCGAGGCCACCGAGCACCACCAATTATCCCGTACACAAGCTCAAGAAGGCCTGGCTGCAGAGGCACTCGGGCGAGGACGGCACCGAGGACACTACCGGCATCGTCGGCAGCGGATCCTGCGTCATGCTACCCTTGAATATCGCCCAGGCACCCTCTCAACCACTCAACGACAAGGAAACCGATATCGCCTCGATCGCGACCGCTTCCACGACGACAACGACGAACAACTCGACGAACGTCACGGCCGCGACCACAACGACTACGACGAGCAACTCCTCCTCTAACAATACGTCCAACACTACCACCAACACCACCAACAGCTTACCCAGTGCCGTTAATTCGATACACAATATCGGCAGTATGGCTGTAAATAGCATAAACAGAAGTAAAGTGACCGGAAAAAACGCGAGAAAGTCAATCGTGAAAGACACACTCAACGGCCACGTGAACGATGCCAAGAACAACGCTCAAGAAGACTCGTCGAGCAGCGATCCCGATAGAAAGTCGCCACCCAAAAGAAAGCCGCCCAAGGTATCTATTACTGCCCGTCTCGGGGTTACATCTTAGAACGGTTGCACGTTGCTACCCTTTTTTCAGCTGCTCTTCTTATGTTCGGCGTTATTAAAGGGCCATTTCCGATTTAGAATGCCCAATGGGTTTTTTTTTTCTTGGGTGCGTTTTTTTAAAAACATTGTTACTGGAACATTGGTAAAAAAAAAGTAGCTATAAAGGTCTGGAACGCATGCCTGATCCAAAGTGGATTTGAAACTTCGGCTTTTGTAGCTTTCAATTAAGCTACATAATAAAGTTACGCCGTCGAATGCACATACACGGCTTATAACGATAAGTTTACATTCGCATTCGGAAGATTATTATGGCATTGAAGTTTGCATTGTTGAAATGCAATGAAAATGCAACATTTTTGAGAATCCTTATTGACATCGGATAACCAAAAGCTGCGAAAACAAAGGTTTTAAGTAATAATAAAAATAAAGAAATGAAAAAATGGAGAAGAATTTTCGTTGCATTCCAACGATACAAACTTCAACGCAATAGTTTATTGCAATCGTACAACATGCAAGTATTCAGTTTGTTTCGTTAAAAGGTGAAGATTGAATCTCAGATTTTGAGATCATTTGCTATTATCCTACTGAATAAGGTCTTGGGTAGAGCTCGCGGTGACCTCTAAATTCGAAACATACTGAATGATGAATAAATAACTGCAGTATTGAATCAACGTCTCCAATACCTACTGCACATGACCCCACGAATGATTCTACGAATAGAACGATTCATGCAAAAGTTAAATTTGAGCGTTGTTACAGCAAGCCTATGTCACATTTGCTCAAGATTGACCGACCGTATGAGGAATGATGTAGCTTGCTTGGGGGAAGGTGTAAAAACTCTTCGTCACTACCACATTAGCGAGAAAATTGATACGGGAACGTTGAAGTTGGTTTTTTAAAAATGTATGAATATTATTGAAAATTCACAATTGAGTCCTCAAAATATACGGAACAAAGAGTACAACATTTGTTGTGAAGTTTTTTTTTCCAACACGAAGCGATCGTAGCTGAAGCGCCCTGCAGTGGAATTTTTCTAATTTTTGGGAGTGAACCCGCGACAAAATATCGAAGCGTCCCTTAATTTAGATATAAAACCGTAAAATGAGTATCATGGATTTAAAGAAAATATTGATTTTTGAAGAAATAACGCACAATCGCAATTTTGCAAAGAATAGTTCTATAAAAAATGTTTTTATACAAAATGTCAATTGGTAAAAGATTTTTCGATACGCAAAAATGTTTCTTACTTTCTTAGTGTTTTATGCCTACATTGAGAAACGTTTTCGTATTTCTGTAGTGCGCGACCATTTGGTATTGAGAAAAACTTCAAAAAATTGTTCGACTCCTTTTTGTGAATATTTTGCAGAATCAGTTGTGCGCATTCGATAAATTCCGTAAATTTATTCAATTTATCAATGGCTCTCGCATCAGTTTTGGGCCTGACAACGTGGTGTTACCCTTAACGTTTTGTTTGTTACATTTTTGCGAATGAATATTCCTGGATTATGCGTATGGGCACGTGATGATTGCGCTTTAGGCGGCATTATTATTTGTCGGTTCACAATCCGTGATCCGCGACGATCCCGCGGATCACGTATACATCGCGTTCCCACGTCCATAAATTCAAATACCGCGCGGTTGGATTTTCCATCTCGCTCTTTGTCCTTCTCTCGTGGCCTGCGCCTCTTCCGGCCGCCCCTCCTGTTCTCGCCGGAGCGACGCCATTACGGCACGTACGCCAAAATGGCATGCGACGCGAAGTGAATCGAGTCCGTTTAGCGATAGCCTCGTTTCTTTTTTGTTTTTTCTTTTGCCGTTACACAAATTGCACACATTGTATTTCGCAATCTCGGCGCTCGACTCGATGACGTTCGATCATCTCAATAACGTTGGATAATACAGAAATGTTGACGGTACAGTATCGTGCGATTATTCTTGCGGTACTTCTACGCGTTGCCTCACATAACCTTCCCGCAGCGCGTTTCATCGGCCTACGATTCTTACAAATCGTTTCTTCGACGCTCTCGAACTTTGCGATCTTACGAATTATTCGATGATTCTCTTGATCTCTTCGCGTTTATCGGAGGATTCGAACCCGATGTATCTTTTCTTTTTTTTTCGCTCAATGATTTGTCCGATTGCGACGGAAGATTGGTGATAGCCGTTTAGACTTAGTTGGTAGACGCTACAAGAGCATGAACTTCCTGACTACTTAATAATCTATACCCTGTGGTAGGTAAAACGAAAGAAGGGAGCGGTGCGAAGACAGCAGGCAGCCGCGGAGGATCAAAGGAGACGAAAGGAGGAGAAACAAGTCGGTAGTACGGGCGGGGGAGCGCCAAGCGATTCTAGCAACGACAGCGAAGCTGGCTCGGGCAGCGACGCCAGTGAACAATTGACCTTGTCTGTGCAATCCGGTTCGAGAGCTCGCAATGCCGGCTCCAATTTTAACAATACCTCCGGTAACGGTAAGCCTATACGACGACGAAACAATCGTTCTCTCGCGCATCTGC
Source organism: Ophion ellenae (assembly GCA_963210295.1). Taxonomy (NCBI): domain Eukaryota; kingdom Metazoa; phylum Arthropoda; class Insecta; order Hymenoptera; family Ichneumonidae; genus Ophion; species Ophion ellenae. Next base: position 35,395,826 of record OY723391.1, on the reverse strand, counting down.
CGAGTGGACACGGCGATTGGATTATTCATTGTTTCAACTACACGTTTATTTTATTTGTCACGTTCTTTTCTTTGTACACTCTTGTAGGCTATTACGACTACGTCTTTGACTTTTGTCTTAGCACTCGACTATCTCCAAGTCCTCGGAGACCGTTTTGTTCGTTCGTTTGTCACTTTTTATTTTTCTTCAGGCTTTTCGTTCATCACCTAGTCGCACATAGGTGTAGACGAAATTGCACCGAGTAATTTAGTATCGAACACAGTTATTGTCCGTTCACTATTTGCGGTCTCGTAATGATGAAATAAAATATTATTGAATAACCGTGATATGTTATTCATGAGCTTTTTAACACTGATGACACAACAAACTACGAATTACCTGTGATTTCGTCTTGCGAACATTTTCGATAACGCCATGGTCGCTATGTGTGTCGCAGGCAGCAGTAAGGAACCGAGAAAACGAGGCAGAAGACCAAAAACGTCCAAGGGCAAAGACGCGGCTGACGAGGATCAACAGCCCCGTCAAAAAAAAGAACGACGAGATGACAGTACGTCTAACAGCGGCGGGGGTGGCAGCGGCGGTGGAGGCGGTGGCGGCACCGCCGGTGGTAACGGTCAGGGAGACAGCGACGTTGTGGCCAAACCAACGATCGCCCAGTTGAAAAAATCCGGCGCTAGCTGGCTACAGGACGAGGCTTGCGTCATGATTTCACGCATCGCGAGATGTCGCGAATGCATGGGAGCTTCGGGGGCGAGTTTGCCTCACACGTTTTGCAGATTTTATCAATTCCGAAGACTTCGCTACTCGAAAAGCGGCGTCGCGACTGTCGCGGGATTCAGCGATCCGCATACAGATATTGGCGAGGTACGTGTTTCTTTTTTTTGTCTTGTGTAGATATTTCAAATTTTGTCTTACACTCGACCTAAGAATTGAAAAAATTCATGAATTTTTGGAATTTTATGACGCAGTCCGATCTCTCGCTCTGGCTACCGGGAAAGGAATATCAGGTAGTGAAGTCCGGAGAAAAAGTGGAAAAGAACGAGAAGGACAGCACAAGCGAGAGAGGCGACATGGACTTGGAAATGGCGCATATACTCCTGCGCCAAGTTGGCGATCAATTCTGCGATCTTCTCAATCAAGAGACGGACGCTCTTGCCAGGCATATCGTTGAAGGTACGCCCTCGTACTCCTACGCATCCTGATATAATTTACAGATGCGATTCGTAACAAACTAAACACTCGATCAATTTGCGGTTGTGCACTGGACCGAAGTATGCAATAAAAAGTAAAATGGTTGTACCAATTATAAAAAATTCGTGATCCTTTTTTTAGGACGTTCGGCCGGTGTAACTCATAAATTCTTTGTAGTCTGAACGGAAAAAGAAAACAAGTTTTTTGTTTGATTAAATATACTTCTGAAAATCAGATACTTTGTCAAACCGTCGCAGTATTCCAGCCCATTGCGGCCTTTGAGCGATACCCCTGTTAGTAATTGTATGACGGTACTAACAAACATGGGGTACGACTCCTACGAGTGGAATAACATGTGCTCCGGTAATTATAGCGAGATCAACAGGTCTTGTCGAGGATACGGTCGCTTGGAAACGAGTTATCAAGGGTGTCCGAGAGTTGTGCGACGTATGCGAGACGACCCTCTTCAACATTCACTGGGCCTGCGGGAGGTGCGGATTCGTCGTGTGCATCGACTGTTATCAGGTGAGCCGATCCTCCCAAATTTATCTTCAATTCAATAATTGGTATATCGAGAATGAAAATGATGTAAACCTCAAGTATTGAGTTAAATTCGTGATAGAAGAATACATATCGAGCTTTTTAACACTGAAAAATTATTATACAAAACAAAATATAGTGTCTGGTGTCCTCAAGTGCGCGAATAACATGCGCATGTTGTTTTACATTGTGAAACAGGGACGTAAAAACGGCACCATCAAAATTTGGGGAGAATTCGCAAAGGACCGCGACGACTTTTCGTGGATCGTTTGCAAGAATCGACAAGCCCACGATCCCGAGAGACTGATGCTCACGCAAATAATACCCGGTGATACGCTCGTTCGTATCGGCGATCGTTTGCACGAGGCTCGCTCCGAATGGGGAATTCCCCAGCATTGCGGTTGCCCCTTGGCCAAGCCATCGCCGGCCAACGAAATTCTTCGAAAGCTCATAAGCGGCGATACCGTTATGATCGCTAACGGCAACGTTGCGCACGAGGGCAAAGATCAGGACAAGAAGAACAACGAGTCGAACGGCTCGTCGGACGGTAAGACGAACGGCGAGGACAAGAATTCGCCGCTGAACTGGCTGGCCGACGTGGCGCTGCAGAATCAGGAGAAAAACGAAAGTAACTCGAGCTCGGACTCGGACGAGGATCGGGACGGTAATTACTCGACCCTGAGGGAACTTTTGATCAGGCCATCGAACAAACCCAACGGTACTGGTTCGCGTTCCAATTCACCGACGAACAATAGCGCCGGCGCGAATTCCAGCGCAAATTCCACGAGCGGCGGTGGCGGCGGCAATACGACGCAAAACAGCGGCGGAAGAGTCGGCAAAAAATCGAAGATGGATACCCTCGATGAGGTAATCTCGAGCGTAATCGAGCACAGCGCGAAGAAAGAGAGGGACGGGAGTATGGAGAACGACGAGAAGCCCCGCGAGCTCAAACACTTTGTCCGACGTTACAAATGGGCACAGAGAGGTCGGGATCCTCTGCCCATAAGAATAATGACGCTCACCGAGAGCAAGGGACTATATCCGGACGTACCGCACTCGTGGCTTTGCGACGGCAAACTTCTCAAACTCAACGATCCCAATCATCCGAACAATTACAGAATATTTCAAGATCAGTGGAAGAGAGGGCAACCGGTCATCGTGTCCGATGTCTCCAAGTCTCTCGACATGGATCTCTGGCATCCGGACTCGTTTGCGCGTGACTTTGGCAACGACAAGAACGACTTCATCAATTGCATGACCGGCAATCTCGTGCCGAATCAACCCATGCGCAAATTTTGGGAAGGTTTCGAGCACTTCTCGAAACGCCTCAAAGACGAACGGGGAAATCCGATGCTGCTGAAGCTCAAGGATTGGCCACCGGGAGACGACTTTTCGGAATTGCTACCGTCCCGATTCGCGGATCTCATGAAGGCACTTCCGCTCTCCGAATACACTCACAGAAACGGACGATTGAACTTGGTCAGCCGGCTACCCGAGCGTTGCGTAAGACCCGATCTTGGACCCAAGATGTACACGGCGTACGGCTCGGCTCTCTACCCGAAGAAAGGCACGACGAATCTTCATCTCGATATCTCGGACGCTGTCAACGTCATGGTCTATGTGGGAATACCCAAGGATGGTGACAACGACGAACACGTGAAAGGTATGATTATTTCAGGCTTACGATGACCATTGTTGCAAAGTATGGACAAAAATAAATTTTCGTCAAGGCAATGTTAGGCCCTAAACGAACTTGATTGAAACATTACAATTGGTTCCTTACGATATACACAAAATAAAAGGACAACATTTCTTTTCAATAAAAAATTGCGGCACCCTCGGCGGTGGAATTTTATCTAATTTCGAGATCGCGCCTGGAGAAAAGTACCAAAGCTACCATTGTAGATAAAAGAGACTAATGAAAAACTAATGACTTTTGCGAAATATCGAACCCTTCTGCTACCAGCATTTTTCTAAATCCTTAATAACTAAAATATTGATCTTTTTGCAGAAGCGCTCAGGGCGATAGACGAAGCAGGCTGTGATATATTAACGCGTCGACGAGTACGCGAGCGCGGCGAAGCACCCGGTGCCCTGTGGCACATCTACGCAGCTCGCGACGCCGACAAGATACGTGATCTTTTGAACGCTGTCGCGTTGGAACGAGGAGCTCGCCTGGAACCCCATCACGATCCCATCCACGATCAAAGCTGTTACCTTGACGGTATACTCCGAGAACGGCTCTACCGCGAGTACGGTGTTGAAGGGTAAGTTTCAAACATCTCGTCCACTTCTTCAGAAATTCCATAGTCCCTTCAATTCTGCATGAAATAACAACCAAAACAAACAAGAATCTCGGCACATCACATATTTCAATTACGTCAAGATATGGCTTGTCTCCGATTTTTATTATACGCGAGGAGAGTGTAACGATTGTCAAACGTTGTTACGAACAGATACGCGATAGTCCAGTGCTTGGGAGACGCAGTTTTCGTGCCAGCCGGTGCGCCTCATCAAGTCCGAAATCTTCACAACTGCATCAAAGTTGCGGAGGACTTTGTGTCACCGGAAAATGTATCTCACTGTTTCCACTTGACGCAAGAGTTTCGGGCACTCTCGGAGTCACACATGAATCGCGAGGACAAGCTGCAGATAAAGAACATTATTTATCACGCGGTGAAAGACTCGCTGACGGTGCTCGCAAATACGAAGGAGGAAGTATTGGCGAAACACAACAAGGCGAACAACGAGGTGAAAGTCAAGGAGGAGACGTAGCGTTGAGCCTCGTTTGCGGATCGCTAGATCTCAATTGATCAATAATCCGATGTGAAAATCTCGCTCCGCGGAGCGAGTGTGCGACGTGACGTCGCTGATGCGGCGATGCTCTGTCACACGATCTCTCGGTGCTCCGCCCCGAACGCCCGGAGAATTCATACAAGACAAATTGGACGAGACGTTGGAGAGGGAGAGCTGATTTCGAGGGAGGGGAAGGGAGGGGAAGGGAGGAAGACGCGATGCACTCGAGTGTGTGCAGTTACATGTTGTGATATTTGACGAGAAACGCGAGAGTTGAATGTTTTTCTTTTCGTTCGATTGGCTGAGCCAATAAAGGTCACTCGTTGTTTCATCGTTTGAGTTTCCTCTTGTCGCCTCACGATGATTCAAAGACACCGTATATTTATCGTTCTCAATCTTGCTTCGTTTCTCTTTTTTTTTGTTTTTGGCTCTCACTCTCCCTTTCTCTCTCTCTCTCCATCTCTCCGTGTGCCGTCTCGACTCGAAACGCGTCAAATCTCGGACATGAAGTCCGAGAGACTTTGCGACGTTTCAAAAAATCTTTTTGGATATAAGAGGATCTCCCGTGATCCCCGCGTCCGACACAATTGTGATACCAGAAGAAGGTCTTTGGTCGTTCATATCGACGAATCATACGTCGTTTGTAATTAATTAATATCGTGCCTGTATCCAATACACACTATTGTCTATTCTATAATAAATGTAGATAATCGATAATGATATAACGTAAAAGAAGAAAAAAAAAAGAACGACATACCTACCAGAACGCTCGACGCCGGATACTTGTCTCTGGCAAGTCTTACTCTTGTGCAATTGAAAACGACGCGACCGATTATCGTTTAGCAGCGAACAGTCATGGCCGCCGTCGTTTTAATCCCTCGATGTACTTGCATCGTCGACGATGATATGTAGCAGTGGAATTTGTAGGGGAGAAGGGAAAAGAGAAGAGTAATATTACAGATGGAATAGGGACCGATACGGTTACTCGTACGATCTTTGTGTCCCGAATAAAACACTCGCGCGATTGTACAATTCAAACACTGCCCCCCCCCCCCCTTTTAATCGTGATCCATCAGAACTGATTCGATTGTTATTGTATTTTTAATGCTTGTTTTTTTTTAATTTACCGATCGAAAATTTCCTTTAGCGTGCACATTCGAAGGAGCACTAGTTGCATACTTTTTGCCTTTTTGGTCCGAGAAACACGTGCCGTCCGTACAAAAGAGCACTGTGAACAAAAAGTTCGATCATTTGTATCGCGTGTCATCGTATTTCACTATCTCGGCTTGCACACACACCCACACACACACACACACGAGAAAAACTCAAGATCGATGAGGTAAACCTATCGGAAAGTACGCCCCAGACTTGCCTACCTCTCGCGGAATTAGACTCGCGGCGCTTCGCGGATCAACAAAAGTAGAAGCAAGAATTCGGTCTCTAGGGTTGAGCAAAAAATGAAAAAAAATGTTTCCGTGTAATCGATTTATTAAGTGCCAATATTGATCGGTGTGGATAGTTGTGTGGACGCGTTGCGCATGACTTCGTGCGCATAGGTGTATAATGATTTTTTTTTGTAGCGGAGGAACCGCCAACGACAGACCGAGTTCCTATCGCGTTCAAACGGGGACTGTAATACCCTGATGGCTGAAAATGGTCATGAAAAAAAAACCAATGACACGACTGTCGGTGAATTGATTTTTCTTTTCATGACGATTTATTCGAGTCGAATAACTCTGGGTTTCGTCCCACAAATGATGTCCCTCTTGTGTTTGAGCTTAATCGAAACGACGGGCCCTCTGATGCGCGACGCGTCTTTCGGACTGATTGTTAGCTTCTTACTCCCCGGCTCCTCCGAGGCTCTCGTCGATCATCGGAGCTCTCGCTGGAGGATGCCAAACACAATATTTGCGGTCTACGACGGAATATTAAAGAAAAAGAAAAATAATCCCGGAATTCGCTATTTCTTTGATCTCAACAATATGTCGAGCAACAACGACTTCATAAAGTAATATTTAAACGAGTAAACATTCACTTTTCCTAGTGAGTACACAACACACACGCGCCCCCGAGCGTGCACACACACAGCAGACATACACGTACACTATTGTAACGAAAAAAAAAATGAATGAAAAAAGATTGACTTGACGTGAACAAACGTAAAGCTGAAGAGTTGTATAAAATTTTAGTAACGTACTCTGTGTACCATTCAATAGCAGCAGGCAAAAGTACTCGTTTTCTTGTATATATTATTATTATCATTAACAAAGAAAAATGGTTCATTTATATACACACACACACATTATATGTATAGATTATACATATATTATGTTATACTTATGTATAGATTATACATATGGAGAAGAAAAAAAAATGGATCTAGACTTAAGTGCGATACACACTCCAGCCCACATAATGAAAAGAAAAAAGAAAAAATGAGAAAAAAAACGACGAAGTTAAACTAAGAACGAAAAACGGACACTCGACACGCGTAGTTAGGTAGGCTATTATCCTTATCATCTTTATTATTATCATTATTACGATTCATTATTAAGGAGGACACGATATTTAAATGCTGCTGGACATACCGAATACGAAGTGGTAAGACACAGCGTAAATTTAAATGAGTGCGATAGTCGAAAGAAAGAGAAGAACAATGAGTTAAGGGAGAGAGTGCGTGCAAGTGTGTAAATGAAATGGCGAACTGAGAGATAAACGATCACGGACTCTGTCTCGAGGAGAGGGCGCAGGGCGGTGTATTGTAACGAGTTGAATATAAATATAATGTACAGTCCATATTAATATTCGAAGCTAAATGAAAGGAGAATGAGAATCATGCCCAGTGTCCTACAGCCACCCCGGCCGCCCTTCACCCTCTTCCAGTCACGACAGTTAAGAACCGCGTGCCGGCGGATCTGAGTATAATTTTTTGTACTGTGTAAATGTAAGAACATACGTTTGAATAAAAAAATGTTTATATTACGAAAAACTAAACCCGCTTCTAGTTCTCTGCAAATATTTCTATACGTTTTTTAAGTTTATTCCTGCTACTGCTACTGTTATTATTAATATCACTATCAATATTACTTTTAACATTAATATTACTGCTACCATCATTATTGTGTACGAGTACAGTGGGAACGATTATAAATGTAAATAATTGGAAAATTACGGATATTCGGGACGTCAAGTATATCTAACATTTGAAGTAATTTCAATTGGGAGTTACTTTAATTTGTTCGTGGGGATGAGGAGCGGAATATGGTGGGGAATGTAATAAGGGAGAAGACCCTGTACAACGGAATCTAAGATTAAAAAAAAATTACTTTAATTTGTTATAATTGAGTTATTAGGATATGACGAAAGATCCTGACTATAGCATTTTTTAAGGGGTTCGGCTACCGTGACAACCTGGACATTAGGGTTATACCAAACAAATTATTTTGAATGAATAAGATTATTGAAAAATCGTTTGGACATTTATTTGTGTGTACATTAACAAAGATGTCTACCAAATTTCAGAAAAAATAATAATTAAAAAAGTTATAAGGAATCTCGTGAAGGACCTTTGAACGTGAGGGGCTCACCGGCGTACTTGATTTTGACCACCCGGTTGATCTGAAACAAGAAAGACGAGTTTTTTTTAAGTTGATAATATTGGCTAAAACTTGACCGAGCTTTTTTATATCGTGCTTCAATATAAAAAAAAACTTAAATGTATTCTTCGATTTCTCAGGGAAAAAGTCATTGTTAATAACTAATGAAAAAAAATGTTAAGACAAACGTCGGTGAAGACTAAACTACTAGTATAAGTTCTACGATAAACTACTATAAGTACATAAGTATTGTAAGTACTACGATAAACTACTATAAGTACATAAGTATTATAAGTACTACTATAAACTACTACTATAAGTGTACCGCGTTTCAAATTAATCCGTTCATTGGATGTCGAGAAATCGTGTACACCGTTTTGAAAAACATAGTTTCGAGAAAAACGTGTTTAAAGTTTTACTAGCAGTTCTATCGTTGTAATCATAAGTTTACCTTTAATCTGCGATTCTTGCCCCATACGTTTTCCGTTTTCTTCAATTTGAATTGCCTCAAGCGACGAACGTGTATTCGTCATTTTCACAGTATCCTAACCCCTTAAGATAGATAGGCATATTTTCTTTGATTTACGTGTTTCATGTTCTTTGTACCCCCTACGGCAAACCGACGTTTGCATCGCAGTTTTCTGATTTTATAACATAAATTTAGAGCTTCTAATGAAATGAAAACTTCAATGAAGCCGCACGTAGAATTTCTTAATATAACCTACAAGGTAAGTGTTCTACTCAGGATACGAGTTTTATAAAAATATATGCAAAAGACGCGCTTCCAATAAATTGAAAAGGTCCACCGTCATATTTTGCATGATCGGGAACATACTAGTCGCCCCATCGTACGGTGGTTGCAAGAAATAAAACAAAAAAGTACGCAGCGGTGCACAGTTATACTGGCCCGAATCCTGCACAGATCAGTCTTCCACTCGCCGCGTTAAGGCTACGGTCTTCGTAAGTTGAAAATCTCCTTTTTTCCGTGGCAAACGAAGAGATCTCTCTCCCTCATTCTTCTCATAAACACAGTATTTTTCGTCCTATACTTCAGAGACGATATTCACACAATATCCTCGAAAAATATGCACCCAACGCAACAATGCGTCAAGCTGTCGAGTGACAACAGCATGCCACTCATCGGAAGTAAGGACGTAGTGAAACAGGATACCAAAATATTGTTTACCGGTCAAATCAAATCTGTAATAAATACTCTTTTTTTTGCATCGAATTGAAATTCGTTGAACGAAGATTTCGATATGGAAAATATTTTATAGCGCATATTTGGAAAATAGAGCTCTCGATTCGCATATTTTGGAACAAACACACGAGACCGAATGACCGTTATAAAGGGAGTTTCAATTATTGAGCTGCACTGTTAGAGCCAATTGTTAGAAGCTGCAAATTTTACGCGTGGAGCAAATTAATCTCTTACAATATTTTCTAGTCGGAACATATAAAATTGTGGGAAGAGAGACCATACGCAATGTCTTGGATGAAGCGTTGAGAGTTGGGTATCGCTCGATAGGTAATTATTTTTACTAGAATCATTTGTTAGTAAGTTCCGCAGACTTTAGATGAACAAAAAGTAAATGACCCGTGTTTCGTTTTTTACAGATACAGCAGCGGTTTACAGAAACGAAGAAGATATAGGTCATGCTTTACGAGCATTGTTGCCCAAGTACAATCTGGCTCGAGAAGATATTTTTATTACCACAAAATTGTGTAAGCAATTAATATTTCTTCAAACAAAAACCTCTCACGGTTAAACAAAAAACATCCATGCTATGCAAACCTCACTATCACTGCTCCACCGCAACTAAATTTTTTCCAAAGAATGTTTTTATTATAACCGTCAATACATGTCTCACTGGCTTACATAAATCTGTGCAATAATTTAGAGCTAGTCAATATAATTATGAGGCTAACGTGTATCATACAGCTCCCAGTGACCACGGTGATTCCGAGAGAATTCGCAACGCCGTCAAAAGTGCTCTGACCTCGCTGGGCGTTACCTACATCGACTTGTATTTGATTCATTGGCCTGGCAAGTCAGGAATCCCGGAGTGCTCGGACATCAACGGCGAATTGAGAAGTCAGACTTGGAAGACATTGACAGAACTAAAATCAGAGGGTCTATTGAGGTCCGTAGGGGTCTCAAATTACAACGTAAAGCATCTGCAGCAGCTGCTAAAAAATTGTTATGGCACGAGGCCAGCGGTGAATCAAGTGAGTCTCCTGTGACTATGATTCCTCATGGATCTCTGTGGGAGATATCGGTTGGAGATAGGACTAGTTAACCCCAGGCGCTATTTTCTACCCAGGTCGAATGTCATCCACACTTTAGGCAGAGCGAGCTGCTGAAGTTCTGTGAAAAAGAGGGAATTCACGTTCAAGCGTACTCGTCTCTGGGTACCAGCAGTTTCAAGTCGTTATTAAAAGATCCTGTGGTTCGCAGAGTTGCGGAAGAATTGGACGTTTCATCAGCCAGAGTTTTACTGAAATGGGCTGTGCAGCAAAACATAGGTAAACGAGTAAGCCAAGACTGACCCCGCACGGATTCTCATCCTTTCATTTTCAGGAATCATCCCGAAGGCTGTGCAGCGAGTCCATATACAAGATAATTTTAAACTGGACTTCGACATCAGCGACGAACAAATGTCTGCCCTGTCAAACTTGCCACAAACGAAATATGCCTGGGATCCTGATAATGTCTCCTAAAAGGGTGTCACTCGTAGCAAAACGATTTTTCGCTCGTCCTCCACTAACGTGACGAATTATCAGCTTCGGAATAAAGACGATAACAATAAAGATGCTTGACTTTGCAAACTCCGTTGCGCGATTGTGCATCGATAAGTACGACTCTATGAAGAAAACCGGCAAGCCGGGAAGCAACGAGTGGACGGTACTCGCCGGTATTATTTTAAAGAACGCCGACAACGTACTCTCCCTCGTGTCTTTAGCGACCGGCACAAAGTGTCTCAGTGGCGCCGAGCTTGTTAACACAAAATTGTACGAGATCGGCGATAGATTAAGCGATTCACACGCGGAAATTCTGGCCCGGCGTGGATTTATACTTTACCTTTATGATCAAATTGACCTGTTACTGTCAACCGGAAGCAGCGCAATATTCGCAACGAATACAAACGAGAAAATAGAAATAAAATCCGGCGTGTCGTTTCACTTTTACTGCAGTCAAACTCCTTGCGGAGATTGCTCTATAATACCCATGAACAAAGATGACACGTGTGATAATGAGGTACCTGCAAAAAAACGGAAGTCGACAGCGGAAACGGATGCACCGTTGATTGGAGATATTCATAGGACTGGAGCTAAATGCCTGGCTACGGAAACTAAGCAAGATTCTCGTTTGTCCGGGGTGAATTATCACGTTACGGGACCCTTGCGCACGAAACCCGGTCGGGGCGATCGCACTCTGAGTTTATCGTGCTCTGACAAAATGGCCAAGTACTCTCAAGAATTTTTTTAATCGTCTTCGATACGCCGATTTACGGGGTCTTGACTTCTCGTCCCATTCCAGATGGACTGCGGTTGGTGTACAAGGATCATTGTTGTCATTGTTCATTGTACCTTTGCGACTGAAATCAGTCATCGTCGGAGGCGGATGCCCTTTCTCACAGGAAGCTATGGAACGCGGACTTTACAAGAGATTCGGTGATGATCTCACTGGGCCGGATATCCTCCGGGCTGACTTAAGTTTCTCGCACACTCGAAACTCTGCCCGATGTCATCCTTGTCCCTCGAGTATCGTGTGGTGCGCAGTTCGCAACAGGTGCAATATTCGAAATCTATATTCTTCCAAATTCGTTGTTCTTCCGATCTTGCCAATGTACGTGATTTTGACTTTTTTTTCAGGAACACGGAAATTACGGTGAATGGGCGTAAACAGGGAGCGACTAAAAATAAAAAAGGACATGGTTTACTTGTCAGCAGGAGAACTTTTTTAAGAACCTTTCTCAAGATTGTTGACAAAAGTCCACTCTTGACGAATGTACCGCAGCATCCGAAGAAAATCTTTTATTACCACTGCAAGCAATGGTGTGATTCGTATCAGACGGAATGGAAGCGTTTAAAGAGTACCATGTTCTTCGCTTGGCCGGAAAAGCCGGCGGTTCTCCAGAACTTTGCTCTTTGACGAAACTGAAATTAGACCTGATATTTTTTCATACTGCAAGAAAATATAGCCATACATATCGCAAGAAAATAGAGATAATAAAATCAAGAATAAATATCGCTAAAAAAATTTAAGGAGGTTGGAGCGTCAGCCACAATCCAAGATTTAATTTTTTAAATATATGTTATTTTCTATACTATACTGAGTTGTTGCAATTTTTTCGAAATTTTTCACCTCAAAACACCAGAGATAAAAAATAGTTTAATGTATGTAATTTTGCGTGCGGTTAGATGGGCAAGAAGTTCACACTACGGGTGATGTAATTCTTTTTGTCTATTCAGCACCCAGATAAACCATTTCTAACAACGGATCAACGGGAAAAAAACCCACCTTGCCCATCGTAAACCATATATATTCAATATTGAACCATCAAGGTTTGATGAAAGATTACGAATCTTGGCTGGCGAATGAAGAGCATTGCTGCCAACCACAATGTCCGCGAAGTTGCCGTATTTCGGAAACACTTGATATTTATTAATGGTAATAATAAATAATCTCGTGATATAAATATAAATAGGCATCATTATAAATGACTCAAAATTTAATTCCGAGTTGTATAAAAACTGACGCACTTTTTTCATAATAACCATCGATAATGTTATACTGTTTCAAGTTGATAGTAACAAAGGTTTTTTTATTTACGTAATAAAAAAATGCATAATTTTGGCCGTAAATAATTATATATTTTATAAAAAATTAGCATCTAAAGAATATAGATTTATTCTGTAGATCCGTCTGTAACTACATACGAGGTATGTACTTTTTTGAGGTTCGTTGAAAAAAAAAAAATTACCAACTGTCATTGTACTCAATTGGACCGCTTGAACCTCCTTAATATGTCATGGTTTCCAAATGTTCGATACATTCGATGGGTTTTTTTTGTATAAAATATATATTTACAACTGTATTTACATACAAAGTATTGCGGTATCGATAGGTTTATTCCTATTACAAAGTGCGACGACTCAAATTTGTATATCCTATACCGATGCACGTGAGTAGAACTTGTTCTTGTATGCTATCTTCGTCCTCGTCCTCGTTTTTCGCGGGCTCGAGCTTGAACACGATTCCGAAGAAGTCGCGAAGATCCCGGAGAAATTGTATCCTGCGAAAGAACCACGAATGTGCAATCATACGAGTGTGATGGCTAGTACTTTTGATTTTTCCTCTCCGGATGGGGCAACTCACATTGCTTGGGTGAGAGGACCAACGAGCATTTTTGATACGTCCTTCTTTCCCAGCGCCATGAACAAAGCGGTCATACTTTGAAACGCCGAGTCGACGCAGCCGTTCCTGTAAACCTCGTCGACGAGTTTGAGAGCCGCCTCCCTACCCAGATCCTCGGGCACGCAAGGCAACGACCCAGTAGTCATCAACGGTGAAAAACAATCGCTACCGAAAAATATGCCGTTGGTCGTCTCCGCTGTTAGACTTATACCGAAACCTGTGGAAAACAGAGTATATGAACTTAGGGATTCGACAAGGCTACGCCATCATTCCAAACAATTCGGGTTCTTTCAACAACATAGAAAATGTATTTTTTCAAACTATATAGAATACGTGTTTTTTTTTATAATAATCTTGGTATAGAAACCTTTATACGATAAGATCCTAAAATCCGTTCTCGCCATACTCATGAGCGATAATATCGCGAGCAAAAATTCCTTGTCGGTAAAGGATGTCATTTTTTTTAAGGCCTTAGGCCACAGTAACGGGTATAAAATCATGTGCGAATTAAACCATTTTTTCGAATGAAATAGTGATTCACTCATAAAATTAATTACACATCTATTTAGTATGAATATTAAAGCTGCTAGAAAAAATATTTTTTTTTGATGTACAAAATGGCCGACTACTAAAAACTTCTCGAAGCAGCTTTTTTTCAATTGGCGTGACAAATAACTTCAACAATTTTCGCTCGATGTACTTTAAATTTAAAAGTTCTGTTCCTAATTGCATTTCGCAGAGAAGTACGTACGGAATTTCTGATAAATCCAAAACTTTTCATTTTATGAGCAGTTTATGAGCAGTTATAACGAAATATTTCACTGAAAATTCATTTCTCAAGTTCAAATATCTACAACGTTTGAATAAAACAATATTTTTTAATTCCGTACGTACTTCTCTAGGTATTCTGATGTAGATTGACAAGAATTTTCGTTTCTGTTCTAGGTAAAAAATTGTGGATGCTAAATGTCACGCCGCGGAGCGCCTAAAAAAGATAAAAGAAAAGATTAGTAGTCGGCCATTTTGTACATCGAAAAAAATATATATATTTTCTAACAGCTTGATATTCATAGTAAATAGATGTGTAGTTAATTTTATGAATCCCTTTTTCATACGAAGAAAAAATTGTTAAATTCGCACATGATTTTATACCCGTGACCGTGGCCTAACCCCTTAAATCAACCGTGAAAATTCCAAATCTGTTTCGAACGTAACATGGTGGTATCTTTAATGTATTCCTTTCGCAGAGGGCCGTATTTTATTGGGGCATGAGCAGGGCTCTTCTAAATCATCGGTAAATTTAAATAGCCCTTAATAAAAAATAAGTTACTAATATTATCATTCCCAACAATAAGCTGGTATAATTTTTTATTTATTTTTTGCATCTGAATTATCGGTAAATTTAAGTTGCGCTTAATAAAATATAAGTTAATAATATTATCATACCCATTTTTACATTTTCTCTGAATAATCACTGCTACGAAAATTCTTCTGCTAGCCACATTTTTCCAAGTTTTATCATTATTTTCTTTAATCATTCGGTTGCCCCGTTTTTAACGCCCTTCCGGAATCTTTTGAGTTTGTACACGCGTAGAGCAGTTAATCTCAGGCATCTGGAGTTATTTAGTGTATAAATTATGAGATAGAAATGTGGCCAGCATGTCATCTCCGTAAAGTGTCGTATAAATTAGACGATTTTTAGTCGTAACTTTTTGTTACGAGTGCAGTAACGTGGCTTGAAATTTTTACGGAAATACTGGGATGTATTTTAACTTTGTTGTAGACGAAAATCAGTTAATTGTTAAATATTCGGGTGAGTGAACGGAATACCCTAAGGCACATCTGCCATTGACACTGCCGTCTTCCACTTTACCTGGAGATTTCCCACTTGCAGCCCCACGACAATGATCCGTGTGAATGTAAACGTCAGGTATGAATTTCAGCAAAACTTCCTTGGCCGAATCAACCATACGGTTCGCGATTGCCGGAGAAACTCGTATACTGCAAGCAACTCCGCGTATTCTTTTCACCATGCCGCTGTTCTGCATCTGAACGGTCTTCAGATTGCGATAAATCGGACATTTGAAGTGTATCTCGCCGCCGCCCAACGGTGCTGCTCCGCGTTTGCGAATAGTCAATTCCACATCCGTGTCTATCATCAGAAACATCTTGAGGACCGGAATGCCGGCAGACTTCACTCTGTCTATGGATGGATCTTGTTGAAAAAAGGAGCAATACAGATTTTAGAATCCTCTCCACATACAATCAATGGTATCTTTCATTTTGTTTTCTTGTTCTTGTAGTCCATCAAATATTTGCGCTCTCACCTAAAGTATTGTTTGTCACTCCTCTCAATTTGATGTCGATCGGTTTTTTGCAAAAAGGCGCCAGTGCCATTACAGCATCGAGGTAATAAGTGACGCTACGTTCCAAGCCGCAGTCGTGCTCCAATTCTCCACCGACCAAGAGGCCAGGACAGTAGTACAGGCTGGTGCCGGTCTCGTTGAGCTCAATTTTCGTTCCATTTGTGATACGATCCAGCAAACGAATTAAACTTACCTCATACTCTGTGATCGAAATTCATCAATTACGTCAATTAGTAAGGGAGATGAACCAGGGGACTCAATGTATATTTGGAATGCATAAAAAATGCTCCATTCGGTTGTTGAATTGCATTGAATTTACGGAGCTCCTAACCTCTCAATCCTGGGTCATCGTCGGTCGTTCGTATATCCGTTATCCTCACGGGTTTTCCGGACAGTGTGGAGAGCAATAAGCGATACTTCAAGTAATTGCAGCCCTCGTATATTAGCACGTGTTTGTTCGCTTTCGCCGGCATCGTTAACGCGTTCGGAATTGAGACAGCACGTGGTGTACAGAACAACAACAGTAAATTGATACACGGTACGGGGAGCGGGAATGAAAAATGACGGCAGTTTTCTTATTACAGTCAAATGATGGGGCGAGAGGATAAAATTACCGCTGCTCTCAACACCTGATGGGTAAATGACCGAACGGTTTACGAATATTGTTCCTAAAATGGCCTCGTGTTGTCTGGGAATTAGCCGCGAGACGATCTCGAGGCCGTCGGGCTCTGGTCGGTCGCACTGCTCTCCCCTCGATGATCGAGTACCGCTAAATGATTTTTTTCGATCGATAATAATTAGAATGAAGTTAGTTAGAACTTAATATTAGTATCCAAATATCATTTTTCCCTTTTCCATTGGATCCTTCAGTGACCAATCACAGGTCTCCGTTTCCAGTTCGCCTGGCGTACCTAGTTTTTTAAAATTGAGAGTTATTAAAACGAAATTGTTCTAATGCCTTTTCAGCCAATTTTATACGCAGTGACTCTATCACACTACGGTGGGAGAGTTTTTCAAAGCTACTTATTTACGTATAGAATAGTGGCATGAGTACCGAAAGATCCTGCATCGATTAAGTTTGAAATGTGATTAACCTCACGATGAATAAACAATTGTCCATCACTCTTTACGAAAGATTTGCATGATTTACGTATAAAAAAACATTTCACTATCAAACGTTTTCGTTTGGCTGCTTATTCCCACGAGACGACCATCAGAAGATATGAATAAATTAATAATAAATTAAAAAGTTAAAGTTTTCCGGCTAACATCACAGTGGTTTCCGTTGGGAAATTTTTTACTCACTCCTAGGGACTTTGCGATTCGACAGTTCGCGGAAGCGCAGCCCTTGTGAACCGGAGAACATGTTCCCGCGCAAAACGAGCGTCAAGCGCCAATTAGACATTTTGCCGCTAAAATATCTTACACACGCGCCCGTGCTCTTCGCCGTAGCGGATCATTGCGTCTCGCCTCGTTGACTGTCAAGCGTCGTGCGATTAAACCGGCGTTCGGTTTTTTGTGTTTTTTTCTTCAATTTCGTACACAAAACTCGCTGAGAAATGTCTGGTCGTGGCAAAGGCGGTGGTGAGTAATCAACTTGTATTCGCTCGAGATTACATATATATACATATAGAGGTATGAACGAAATATCGATCATTGCGTCGGAATTATTGCACCGTGAATTTCGTAGCTGGCAAAGCTAAGGGCAAATCGAAGACGCGCAGCAGCAGAGCAGGTCTTCAGTTCCCCGTTGGTAGAATTCATCGGCTTCTTCGGAAAGGAAATTATGCTGAACGCGTGGGCGCTGGAGCACCCGTCTATCTCGCCGCGGTTATGGAGTACCTGGCCGCCGAAGTTCTCGAGCTGGCTGGTAACGCAGCTCGCGACAACAAAAAAACGAGGTTTGTGTTGACAAACGATGTTTTTTTTCTCACATTCGTTCCTCTATGCAAAGAACACAAGCGCACAACATTTTACGAAATTACAAATGGTACGAAAAAATGTGATACAATGTATGAATGGTCCGCTACATTGTGAAGATCAAAAGTTATCAACTGTCCTTCGGACCCCTTTAACGGGTTACATGGGTTTTGAAGGGCAAAAAAAACATTTCCTCTCATTTTGAAAAATATGATAAATTAATTATTTTATTCAAACTTCAAGCATATAAAAATACATTTAAGAAATCTTTTATAAAATTTTCATTTAAAATTTTTTAAAATTCAGCCCTTGTGAGCTGGTTTTTGGGGACCCCTTAGAAAAAATTATCCTCACGGTGGTCAGGTTAACTCGTGATAGCTTTATCTGAAATAAAAAAACTAAACATTTACTGTTGGTAGGTAAGTATAGCTCATGATTGAACGAAGGATTAAAAACATTGAAATGTGAATTTTCGGTAGAGTCGTATGCAAAACAGTACGATTGTTGGTAAAATCTGAAGAAAAAAAACCGAGACCACTGACTTCACAAATACAATTTTGAGAAAAAAGCGATAAAGTTTTAAGTAGGAATAAAACAGAATTTCGTTTTAACTCACACGTAATCGTCGTTTCCAGCCCCTTTGGGAAAATATTCTTGACATGACTATTAGATAAAATTTAAAAAAAAATAGTTTTTCTGAAATTTGAAAACCCATGTAACCACTTAAATTTTCACAATTACCATTGTCCTCCCAATTGGACTTATTCAACGATATTGTACTTCGACAATTCCAATCCTGTTGCGACTCCATATTTCATGTTTCCACACAACACAATTGACAATAATTCGACTACAGCATCTCAGGAACCTCTTGTTTTGATTTTTTTTTACCCAAACAAATACCCAGAAATGTGAAACCGGCTTTGAAAAGTAAACATTGTCCTTCTTTTTGTTTTTGAGATACTTGAGGGTCATAGATCAGGCTAAACAAAGGGACCTATAAAAACTAGAGATTATTTTTTCCACACGTACAACCTTGCTTCCAAAATATGCTTGAGACAATAATGACACTCGAGTGTATTTTCTTTGCTACAAGTTTGACCCGAACCAAGGAATGTCATTAATATAAACACCAAATGAGCGTCTCACAGTACTGGAATCAAGTTCAGAAAGCCTTTGAAATTTAGTTCTGTACATTTTCATTCAAACTTCATTGTTAAAGTAAACAAGAAATAAAAGTAACGTTAACAACACAGTATAGGAGTAAGGATGGTTCAGGAATTCAAGAAGTCCATCCAAACGCCAAATGTTCTTTGGGATAATGTCTGTCGTATCGATTTGCAGAATCATTCCTCGCCACTTGCAACTCGCCATCCGCAACGACGAAGAGTTGAACAAACTTCTGTCTGGCGTGACAATTGCCCAAGGTGGCGTCCTGCCGAACATACAGGCTGTCTTGCTGCCCAAGAAGACGGGAACCAGCAGCGGATCCTCCAAGGGAGACAAAGCTTCTCAGGAATATTAAATTAGCATGATTAAGAAGAATACGTGTTATAAAAGACATCGATTTAAGACACAAACTCGTACATACCACACTCTTGAATCTCTCTGTTTTATCAAATGAACGATCAAAATACGCGTCGTTTCGACTGAAGCTAGATCTCCTGAATATAAAAGAGGTCTTAATTTGTGTTATTTATCAATTGGCGTGCAAAGTTATAGCAACAATCCTAATTCAGCTCAGATATGTGTCTCCGATGTTTCTACAATTCCAAGATTTTGACTGTCCGTGCATTTAATTGTCGCCGAGTCTGTGAAGTTTGTATGTTTTCATGTCTGCTCTCTTGTAGATGTTAGGTTATTTTCTATTGTTAACGAACGACGATGATTGCCATGTATTTTTAATTCCTCGTTTATAAAACATATTTAAATGATTCAATAAATGAATATAAGAAAACACTGGCCTGCAGGCATTATTTCATTTGGTGTATTGTATCTCTGGTCATTATTGGCCGGCAATAACGTTAGTAGAAAATATAGATAACAAAAATAGACATGGTACGCGACCTTAATGAAAAAAAAATAAAAGTCGGCAAATTGAACCTCTTCGATCGAAAAGATTGTTAGTTGAGAACGTTTTATTCGATTACAGATATATATGCGCGCATCCAAGCTCGCCCATCCTATCCCCGAATTTGGCGCCCTCACGCGGCAGCTAATCGAGTGCCCGTATTTCTGCCATGACCAACTGTACTCTCAATTGATTTCTCGTTAAAAATTGTTACAATAAAAAAAAACAGAAAAAATATGTGATATACAACGCCGACCATTTCTAAGCCTCACCGAAAACGGAAGAAAAAAAAACAGCATCACAAGTGTCACGTAGCTGGTTGAGCGGACAACGAATAGATCGAAGGATTTACAGTGTGTCCTTTCAAGCGTTCTATTTTCGTACGCTGGTTCCGATCGCAAAGCCACAATAACCTCAGCGGAAAATGAGTAACGTCTGCTCATCCGGAAGACTCGAAAGGAATTTGAAGTAGCTCGTAAGCACGAGTGACGTGCTTACGACTTTTCTTTCTCTCTTCATTATTCATAAACGATTTTTCAACGATGCAATGGAGGTTAGTTTGTCTGGCATCGAGACGAAATGTTTTCCTGAGGAACAAGGCGTTGCATCGCTGCTCAATAACACTCGCACGAGACTTACATCTGTAAACAACTCGAGTTTCCGTGATTTCACGATTACCCAGCGTCAGCTGTCTTCATCGAGCAAAATCGCCTCGTCCACGGCCGAAAGACGCTTCGAAGTGGAGGAAAAAAAAAATAAACAAACTTATTTATCTAGTCCAAACGTCGCTGCTGAGACGCGCTTCTTCGTGTTTATCGATTTTTGTAAAAACTTGATGACGCCTTACGAGAGATCGACGAATATTCAGCGAAGAATGGAAAGTCTTGCCAATCTCGTGAGATTTTTTCTACTTCTGGGGACCCTCGTTGTTATTATCCAGTTGTTACCGTTGTCCGAAGCTTCGGAACCTTTGAGAAATCCCTACAAGATACTCGGCGTTTCTAGACGCGCCACCCTCCAAGAAATAAGAAAGGCGTACAAGAATCTTGTGAAAGAATGGCATCCTGACAAGACCAATCGCCCTGACGCCGAAAACAAATTTGTCGAAATCACCAGAGCTTACGAGGTAAAATACACGCCGGATGATCATTTTATAGATTGCGGACGGCTGTGACTAGAATAATTATAAAGTTTTCCAGTTCGTTAGTTATGAGCCTTGAGACTCGAATTTCTTGTTCTGAATGACAGTTACTGATTTAAAAAAAACGATTTTATATTTAGAATATTTGTTATGCTTTTGATATTCCTTGCTATGACCTTATCGGGGATCTACGATTTTTAGAGCTTTCTTTAAAACGTGGCGCTGAGTCATTTATTCCTGATGCCCTACAGTCTTGTATTTGTACAAGGGCACATGAAAACTGTAGGAAACCTGTGCATATCCAAGCACTTATATTTTTTACTTAATCTCACCTGTGTTACCGTCGAAGACTCAGCCAACCTGTCCCGGCTCAGTAGTCGGTGCACCAGTGTCCAGCAAAATAGACGACGCTGAAGCTGAACACCGACCACTATCCACTACTGTCCCCAACGACTCTACTATACTGTATTCATTGCAGAGAGAAAGAATATTATTTTTGCGTAACATGAAACTAGACAAGAACAAGACTAGACGGTTGGACGTTGCTCATGTTTGCTCCGGCGATATGTTGGCCTAAATATTAATCAATTATTTTCTTCCACATTTGATTGACCTCAGCTATTATCGGATCCCGAGAGAAGAGCAAAATTTGATAATCATGGGCTGACGGAAGAGAATATCAGACAAAGGCAGGAGAACAAACATTTTCACATGCCCGACCCTCTTGAGGAATTATACGCTGGAAACTTCAAGTTTCGATACGAGAACCAAGATATATCGTTTTTCCATGAAATGAGTATCACCTATAGGTGAGTAAGAAAATACGTTAGCCAATTTTCTCATTCAAATTTTCAACTCACAGACGTTTGGCATTTGCGATTTCAGAACTTTCGAGAATCTCATAGTACCGAAAAGCTTTCACACGCCGCATTTGATTCTTTTTTATTCGGATTGGTGCTTCACGTGTCTCAAAGTACAGCCCACTTGGCACAGGCTGATAGACGAGTTGGAGCCCCTGGGCGTTACATTAGTGACTGCACACGCCGAAAGAGAGCCAGCCTTTGCGAGAAGAATGGGTGTACACTCGTTACCCTGTTTGGCACTCACGATGGACGGTCGAACAAGCATTTACAAGGAGTCCCTGTTCAGCGTACAAAAAGTTGTTGGTATGTGAATGTATTGTACTTTTTCTTATCAGGCATCTGTCTTCTCAAGTATGAGAAGGGTATGAACGCACATATTTTTATTCGAGCAGAATTTCTAAGAGGCAAGTTCCCGTACAAGTTGATTCATAATATCAACAACGACAACGTGGACAGTTTTCTTTCCGGCTGGGTGGACAACAGAATACGAGCTTTGATATTTGAAAAGAGAGCATCGGCGAGGTTGCGGTATCTTCTCACGGCTTTCCATCACAGGAATCGCGTCGCCTTTGGTTTCGTTCAGGTATAGACCGCCAAAATCTCGTCCGCAACGTTGAAGCATCGATTTATCTCACTTTTGCCGAGTCCATTTGGTGTCATTCCTGTCGTCTCTTGTGGCAGGTTGGAAAGCCGGAAACGGAAAGCATCACAACGAAATATAAAATTTCGGGTGATCTGGATACGCTGTTACTGTTCAATGAAAATACCGAGAAGCCGATGGCTTCCGTGAGCATGAAAGATATACCCAGCGAGACAATGCACAACGTTATTGCCAATAACAAATTCCTCATGCTGCCACGATTGTCCAATCAAGATATGCTCGACTCTGTCTGTCCACCGGAGTGGCTCAGGCCTCAGAAGCATTTGTGTGCCATACTCGTATTGCAAAACAGTCAAGTCCACGACTTCGCGAGGCACAAGTTTCGCCAGGCTGCCATTGAAGCACCGTACAGGTAAGTGTCCGATATCAATAACAGCATATCAAATACACGGATGCATCTTATCTAATAATTATACGATTCGTTTACCAACGCGCCGTATTCGATCGAAAGCACGGAGCGCGTGAGATACACCTACGTATTCAAAGAAACTCAGCCCGAATTCGTATCTGCCTTGTCCGCTGGTGAGGGAACACCTTTGGACCCGTTGTTACACATCGTTATAATATGGAGGCGCGATGACAATCATTTGAAATACGAGTGGTTGTCGACGGGCTGGATCGAGGCAGCTCAGGATGAGAGTCAGTGGAACGAGACGCGGCGTAATTTGGAGCATACCTTGCAACGTCTCTTGAGAGTTTCCGAGGCACTGCCTTACGCGGCAAAAGTCAAGGAACTTGCGGACGAGCACGCACAGGTACGCCCGAATCTCACTACGAGCTCCGTTAATTGATAACGATTGAAATAACAGGGTTGTCGTGTTTCTCTTGCTTTGTAAAGGGCACCGTTGATAGACTCATCGGCCGGGCGTTGTTAGCAGTCGATTATATATCCGACAGCCTTACGAAGGAACAAATTTTACCACTCGTATCGGTCTTCGCAACTCTTATGATTATCGGTGCTCTGGGATACGGGATGTCATATTTAGTGTGAGTCGAATGAGCCCGATATAAATCGTCGTAGAGTTCATTGCGAACGTTCCTGAGAATATGTGCGTGGAATTACAGGAAACTGGAAGAGATGAGCGTCCAAGCGAAACGCGGACCGTGCAAAGAAAACGCCAAGCCGGCCAAGCCTCAGCCGCAGCTGCGGTTGCACGAGCTCAGAGCGGAAAAGTACAACGGACTCGTCCGTTTGTTGAAACCCGGCTGCCGGACTATCATATTACTGGTCGACTATCAGAGCAGATTAAAGTTGTTACCAGCTTTTCACAAAGCCGTTTGGCCCTATAGGTATGCACAATCGTACCGCAAACAATTTGTAGTCAATGAATATAGTTATTGCCTGTTTATGATTGGACCAACGCTTAAGGCGAAGTAGAAGATGTACCACGTGACATATGAGTGCGAGAGAGAAAGCTTAAAATTTTCGAACAGATTTTCTCAGAGATTGATAATATTTAGGACAAAAGAAAATCGTCAAGCTCTGCATTAGCAGGGTGTCTAATTTTGACCAGAACTGCAATTGCATGACATTTAAGGATTTTTAAGGCAGGAATGGAGATTTTTTCTAAATTTTTCTATTTTTATTTTGCTCTTTCAAACAGATGTGTGTTGTATGCCAATTAAAAGTATACGGAATAAACGAAGTCACCAATTTGTACAATTCCATATGTAGTAAAAAATGTGAGACAAACATAATTTCAAGATTGCTGTAAAGAAATATATTTTGGGAACATCCAGAAAAATATTACATACATTTAGGAACTTTGAGTAATATCATCTAGTCGCTTTACACGAATAACAAAGAAAAACTAATATGTTGAGATAACGCATCATTTTCTTTTACTTTCTTCTATTTTATTTTCTATCGATTTGATATTCGCTTATCTATCGACAAGTACCACAAAGTTAGTTCATATTGAATATAGACTCAACAATAATTTAGTAGGGCATAATAATTCAGGTAGACTGGTAATTTTTCATGACATTTCATGACTTTTTCAGGGTCGAGTGTAATTTCATGACATTTAAGATTTTTCATGACTTTTCAGGTCGGTAGACACCCTGGTTAGGGAATTTTTCAGAGGCGAGGCTTTGTTTTTCTTAAAAAAACAACCATTTAAGACAAAACTATTTGAACATTCGTGAGGTTATGTTGATCTTGTACATGCTCTTAAGGCGTAATGCCACCACGTTATCCCAAACACTAATATATGAGGGCTTTGAAATGGTTTCCTCAAAATATAAACGGCTAAGACTATGACGAATTTTTTTTTCATTACAAAATGGCGGCTAGCGGTTGGCCGAAGCCATCTTGAAGATCTCCGCGGTGTAATTTTCTGAGTTCTTATCATGAGACCTGGAGCTGATTGATACCAAAGAGCATTTTCATGTTGATACAAAACGCTAGAAAAGTGACAAGGATTTGAACAAAAATATCGATTTCTGGACAACCGACGCACTCTCTAATTTTGTTGAAGGGAAATGTTCTATTCAAATATAAATCGGTAAAAGATGTTTCGATATTACGCAAACATTTTTAGTATTTCTCTAGTATTTTATATCTATATTAAGAAACGCTAGTGTATTGTTATCTAGGTTCAATTCTAAAAATTGGCAAATTCCACTGTAGAGAGTTACAGCAAAGAAGATGGCGTCAGGCATACTGCTAGCGTATCGCCATTTTGTATTGGAAAAGGAAAATTAAAAGTCTATTTGTACTCTTTTATATATATTTCAAAGAGCTGATTGTAAATTTTTAATAATCATGATTTGCTTGAAACCAGTTTGCAATTCCCCATAAGGCCGATCGGCCTAACTTCGTGGTGTTACCCCTTAACAGGTCCTTTGGGCCAACTATTGACATATGACCGTATTAATTTTATAGGAAAAATAAGACCCTGTTGTTCGCACACATGTCATTGGATCGGGGTCTCGACTGGTACCGGCAAGTACTCTCGCTCAGTCTACCGGGACAAAAGGAGTTGAACATAAATGCGAAAAATTGCGTCGGTACCGTTCTCGCCTTGAACGGCCATCGGAAGTACTTTTGCATGTACCACGCCAAACATCCTGAGTGTACCAAGGGAAAAGGCACGAAGCGTATGGAAAGAATGACCAAACGATTGACCCGTCGTACCGGGGATCTTGAAGCCGGAGCTTTTATTGGTTTCGACAGCACGAGCGAGTCGGATTTCTCACAAGACGAGGTCGGTACCGCATAAAGTTTTTTTTTCGCCTCAAATATTCTATTATCAATATACTTCTCGCGATAAATCTATATTGACGTATTTGTGTGTGTGTTCCAAATTATTGCAGATGGAAAGCGATATTTTGTATCAGGACAAACTTCTAGACGGTTTGCCAAACTGGCTGGACAGATTATTCGAAGGTTTGACGCAACGCTATTATATTAATTATTGGCCGGACTTTACTGCTAAGTAAGGAGATAAGGGTACACGGGAGTATCGTCGAACGTACATTATACATCGCCTTTTAAACAAACGAGAAAAGACAGCGAGAGAACGAGAACGATGTTTGGAATCTAGTCAGCGAAGGAAAAATGCTGTTGCAGGATCTCTTTCGTACTGATGAACCAAGTACGGATCACCTGCACAAAGACAAAACGTCAACCGCATATTACGATTGACTGTTATTATTATTTCTTATGTTATAGGTCCGTACGGTTGAATTGATTTTTGATTTATATAAAAAGATCTCAAGTACTGCTAAAGAGAATAACTTTTCTGATCATATCAAATGCGATTGATTTGAATTTTAAAAATTAACAAAAACGTCGTTTGGTAACACAATTCTGTGTTGCGAAAACTTCGCTTCGAATAATCTAGTCATTACATTTAATTGATTTATTTATTTCTTATTAATATTGGAGAGAATAGGTGGATCGTAATTTCATGCAAATTCATGTTAATTGGATAAATCTGAAGAAAAAATACTACCCAGCCGAGGCGACTCTTTAGCAGTGCTGCCACGTCGATACGCGTTACATTTGTCTGACGTGAAAATCGCGACTACTTTTGAGTCAATCAGTCGTTATGATTCTTTTTCTACAACAGAAATCACGTAGGTTTGTTATTTCGGGCTACTGCCTGCGCAGCTTACGATGCACTATCAGCCTTCTCACCATCTCCAGACTGCCACGAAGATCAATATGTTTTACACTTAATGTCCGTTTACGTTTCGTTGCCCCAAACGAATTCCAGATGTCTACACTCGGCACGTGAGCGGTTATTGCATTGCGTATATTATACTAATAGCGTTAACTAAACACGAATGGGCAATTATGTCTGTTGTTCATTTGACGTTTTTCTTTATCGATATAATAAGTAGATGTAATTGCAGTGACGTTTGACAATGCCACTGCGACCTTTGTAGTGCTAAAAAAATGCTAAAAGGAAGTATCGCCTCAACCTAGGAACGTTAATAACCGCAACTTAAGTCCCGCGTGACAGAAAAAAATTATTCACAATACGGGGCGCTCCACAATAAACGAAGATACTTTCAAACGGGGAATCAGCAGTTTTTAACGATCTTCTCGAAACTTAGCTTCTCTTTACCACGGAGGAATCCGCCTACAGCTAATCATACCGGCATTCCTGAGTGCACGGAATAACCAAGTCTCAACGCACGAACATGATTGTTTTCATTACCCAAGATACATGGGTTTTCAAATGTTGGCAACGAATTTCATAACAATTTTCATGCGCGCGCTTCTTTGTATTATGTGGAATTAGGATTTGTTCATATACGAGGTTATGGTGAAAGAGAAGTAAAATTGTACAGAGTGCCAAACTTGCTGAATCCCCACTTCGGGTGGAATACCCCGTCTACATATTGGGGTGCGTCGAAAAATCAACTCTTCAAACAATATTATCAGTTACGAAATAATTATGATGGATTTGAGCTCTCTGACTCAAGTCTAAGTAGTAGCGATGAATAATTTCTTCCCCATTTGATTTATTCGAAAAACTTGCTTTTAATTCCAAGCAACTTGGCTACTAGTTGACGTTTCTCAAATTCGTTTGAAGATTCTGGGAGCTGCCGCTTACAGCTCTGAACAACGTTTTCTTTGAATCTTTTGATTCATCGTATATTTATAGTCACATTGGCGTGGTTTTAAGTTTTATAGTTTTACAATTGGTTGTGTTTGGTCCGTTTGTTGGTGGTGAATTTTGGTTGCCTTGGAGGAATTTCAATGATTTGATACAATGGACGTTCTATAATGTGGCGATTTCGGTTTGAATTTTTTGATATTATGTTTACACAAATTACAGTTATTGGGGGAAAATCTGTTTCTTTTTCTTCGACACGAATACACACATTTTAAACATTGTATTTTTTGTAAAATGAGCGAAGCGAGATGTTAAAAAACCCTTCAAAGTTGCAAAGGCCAGTACAGTCATTGAGTTACTCAAGTTGGAATATAAAGAAGGAATTTTCCATGTAAATCAGACGGTGAAGAAAGATTAACCTGCGCTACCCCTTAGACTCGAGTTAGAGAGCTCAGATTTGTCATGATTTCATTTTATACCTAACAATAATGTTCGAAGGGCCGAGAGGTGACAGAACGTATTATTTTTTTCCCCGACACACCCTGATACATATATCTTTCCTTGGCTATGTTATGACCTGTCAAAATTGCACGGGTCATCGCATTCCTCGCATTTAACGAACATACATTTTGGTCCTACTACACTTACGAGATCACGCTATATTATACAATAAGGATGAAGATGCATCTCAACGGGAAATTCGACTATTGAAATATGTTTTGCCGTTTTTCCGCCCAAGGCTTGAGTTGCATGTGGTCGAACCACGTATTATTCAAACTCGTATCTTAAATTTCTGATGTTTACACTATATACTATCGAAGAAAACAAGAAAGCGAACGAAAAAATGAAAAGAAAATGCGTTTCGATAAATGATTATGCAGTCTCCGACTTTGCGAGTCGCTAAGTTTACACAATTTAAGGTATAATATCTCATAGGATCAAATATTTCCTGACAATCTTTACCGACTTTAAATCATGCGATAAAAATAATGCGTCGATCACTGAACCCACTGGAAAAATAAATTTAAACATGCGTTTCATCGCGACGCCCACGATCTCTTCTCTCTGCCAAAAATGAAAACATAATTATCGCTATACTCGCATACTAGCATGTGCCGGACGAGTAAAAATGACAATTTCGTCGTTCTATAAATAACAAGGGAGAGAGATAGAGAGAAAGTCGGTGAGCGAGTTCTCCGATAATCGGTTTTGGAAAGTCTGACAGCACGATGTAAAAGTTAAAGTTTTATCTTGCTCTACTGGCACATGTAGTTAGCAACAACAAAAAATATAAGTCAGTTATATAGTGAACAGTTTAAAAACGTAACTATTAAACGTACCAAGTACCATTTTTAAAGCGAATTGAAGGGAAAAAAAACAGAACCAAAAATGGCACCTAGTCCCGACTTATCGATTTTTATGTATATATATATATATACATATATATATACTCTAAAAATCAGCTGTACCAACTAGCAATGCAGTCACAGAATGACTTTATGTAATGATTATAATATAAATTACTACCGATTCCAATTACGAAATATAACGAGATTATGAATTGTACACGCGCGCCTCAGTCATTCACCGTTTGAATTCTTTGGCTCGTAGATGTTGGGGATATGTTAGAGGAGCAATGTACACCGGAATTACACTGAATTTCAGACTTATTTATTATTAAAAAAGTATTACATCTCGGATGATTTTTTTTTTTTCGGAGAAAAAAAAATGTCTCGTCTACAGATACAATGAAAACTGATTAATAATTCATGAAACACTGACAATGTTCAGAGGACGCGATAATGTATTTCGTAGGACACAAACTATGGATTATCGAATGAATCAATTTGACCGAAAATCGTTGTACGTTGCTCAGTAATTTCAACGTTCACCATCACGCTACGTAAACTCGTCGCTGCTGTTCTCCCTTTCAGTTGTTCTGTCTTCTTTTCTTTATGAGTTCCGAATGCCAAGTGCCTGTTCTAATTCGGCACGTTTCTGTTGTACCTTCGTATAAAAGTATCGACAAACGGCCTCCTGTGCCCATGGTTGATAATAAAATTCGGCTCTTCGTTCCTCCTCCGGATTGCCGACAACGTCAGTCATTGTCTTCAAGTCTCTCGTTTGCGATATAATCCACTTGTTTATAAATTGCTGAGGATCCTTGGCAAAGCTCAGGAAAAATTCGCGATTAGTCTTCAATTGATTAATCGTCTCGACCGTTTCGTGTATCTTGTTGTCGAGACTCTGAATCTCTTGTTGACTGGCCGTCGAGAGTAAGAAATTATTCATCTGTGTCTTCAGTGTGTCGTCCACTTCGACGTCGATGTCATAACACGCCGTCTGTTTTGTTTCCGTACCTGAACAAACGGAAACCACACACATCGTTCTTGTTGACCTTCGTATGGCCAATACCGTGTCCATAACGCGGATGGCTGAAATGGGGCAATGAGCGACCCACGAACTAACACATTATTCGCCTTGACGTTCCAACAACGGTACTGCTACAAAAGCTTTTTGAGATCACTCATTTCGGAATGGAAAGCTTGTATTTCGAAATTCAATACGAAGGCTCCGATAAGGCCGCCTCAAGAAAATCAATAAAAACAAATTAACGGATGGTATGGAACATTGCGAGGCTCGTGAACTAATATACATCATGCTTGCACTTAACACACACACACGCACACACACACACATAAGCGGGGGGGGATTACCATGTTTGGCGGTGAGTTTTAAACGAAAAAATTTAACCTAATCAAAATCCTGCACATTGAAAACTTGCATATTTTGTTTTCACACCATAAATTGCTCTCCCCATTGGGAGGCGAAAACTGATTAAGATATTTGCTCGTGGGCGAAGCTTCGCAAATGAGAAAGTAACGTGCAAGTTTACAATATACCCGGGCTTTGACACTCGCTCAGATCGAGACTACCGTTTCGAATTACAGAATTATAACTTTCGGTCCGAAATCGGCGCCTTCAAAAACCCCTTATAGCAGCACCGTCATAAAGTGCCTCATTTCGGCCATGCGAGGGCTGATAAGACAGTGTAAAAAATTTAATGCACGATTTTCACTGACCTTCGACGCTTATAACGTGATTGATGACGATTGGATCAGGTGGATGCAGCAGAGGATTGAGACGTTGCGGAATTTCGGCAAATTTCATTCTTGGACAGGCAAAAATTTGCTCCAAATATTTGTCGCAGTTGATAAACTCGCGTTCGTGACTGTCTTGGAGCTTGTGAGTTTTAATGTACTGCCAAAGGGCTGAGATAATAACCGGTCGCGTTTGCGTGTGAACACCCAGCAAACGCGCCAAACGCGGATCCAATTTGAACTGTGAAAAAGATCAATCGACTGATTAAATTTCGGTGGCTCGAGGAGGAACAATATTTATGCTCAGATGGAATAGTTACCTGGAGAGGTTGATAATCGAGGAGCAGAAGTATGGTGCATCGGACGTTCTTGTCGCCGGGTCTTTTAACTTGAAATCCATCGGTTTCTTGGGTCGTTAACGTACGATGCCATTCCACCAAATGATTGTCCGGCCCGTACAAATCCTTGTCTAATTCTATAACCAGACTCTTGAAGAATGAGGAAAATTTCCTCTTTACCTGCAACGAAAACAGGTCACTTCAGTTGCGTACGTTATATTTTCAAACAACGAGTATCGCTTGATTCCTAAAACACTTTGTACCTTGTTAGGATCGTTCTTAGTGTCGTCCAGGAGACGACCCTCGACGCGTAGTTCCCACGAGGCAACCGAGCCTTCCTGACCCTCCCCCTCGCCCGCTGGTTTCGCCGGATAAAACGTATTCGATATGAATATACGTAATTTTCTCTTTTGCTTCATGGGCCGTTTCAGGGCTTCTTGAATATCAAGACGCTTTCTCATTATCGTTGCGTCCAACTTGCGCTCGAACGCCAGCAAATCCATGTACGCTTGAGACTCGGGCACCAGATCCCGCACTTTTTGCGGCAATATCTTGTCCGCTAGTTTCTTCTTTTTCTTGGATGTGGAATGTGAAAAATCACTGTTCCAAAAATACCTGGATGAGTTTATGCGAAAACGGATACTTTTTTTAAAATCGAAAAGAAATTTGGAAAACTTGTTTTTTTTTTTTTTTCGTGGCGTGGGCCGTTGACCTTTACGCTCTTTATTGTTGGTAGGCCGAAATGAAACAGAACAAAAGTCGTATGAGTACAGAATCGATCGTTCGTCGTCGCACGCGCGTTGCGTCGGAATTATCGATGAAACTCGCTGTTACACATGTAAACTGAAAACGATACTCGCAGACAAAGACGGACTTACGGTTTCTGTTGAGACATGGGTATACGCTGATCCGCGCTTCTTTTGCTACTGGGCGGAGCAGGCATCGGTCCCTGACGCATCGTCGAGTATGCTTGATTCGGTCGCATTATTCCACCTGGTCCTGGAGCGGTTACCATCTGAGGTGGTGGTGTGAATCCCGATCGCTTTTGCAACAAAGAACATTTCGCGGTATATCACACTATGCGATTCTTCCAGAGCGTTTCTGAAGGATGTATCGTGTACGCATAGTTTAAGACTTAATTTATACAATAGATCTCTCAAAAATACTCTGGTAGAACTGCATAGTGCGGCCTTACACAGACACAAGTTTGCGGAAGAAATATCAAAAAGTAATGTAAATGTACACAAATAATTTTAAACAGGCCTAAACTGCAAATGGGCTTTTACACGCATAGGAACTAAGGCTAATACTATCAATATATACAAAATGTTAATTGTTATGCTAAATGTCAGATCTTAAATTAAGATATACCAAATATATTCAAACTGCTAATTGGTATTTTGCACTGTTCTGGCTGATTTTTTAAGAATGTGTGGGACAATCTCTGGTCAAAAGAGCAGATATTAGCTATTTTCAAATATATGTCCCAAATATAAAGTAAAATTAGTTGTAAGTGGTATAATATGTGAACCAAGCCTTGAATAGCCCTAGAAAATTGTTTTTTTTTATTCCAATGACTGATTCACCTGTCTTTGTTAATATTTAATTCTCCTAGGGCAAAACTCTAGAGAGTGTGTATGGCGCTTCAGGACTGCTGCAATTTTTTTGCCGTTCAACTGTTTTCAACATTGCCATAAGGATGTGCCAAAGAACCAAACGAGACAAGACGTAGATCTTCAGTATGTTACAATTAATAACACTACAATGATGTAGCAAATGATTGTAAGATTCTCCAAAAAGTTCCCTTCGTATATGAATTACCCACATAAAAGGTTGCTGAAGTTTGCATCGTTAGAACGCAGTGATAAATCTTTTTCTAAATTTTTTGTCTCAAACTTTATTGTTATTCAAAACCATTTTCGATAGGTTCAAGTTGTTGGTCTCTAACAAGGATCTTAGAAAAAGTTTTCCGTAGATTCAATCTGCCAAAAAATTGGCAATTTGAAAAAAATCATTTTGCCTGCCAACAATGCAAACTTTAATATCATACAAAAAATCTGCAACATTCTGTGCCATTTTTAAATTCTGCTCGGCCTTGTCATATCGAAAACTAAAAGTACTGTGATTCATACGTATTTTGCATACGAGCTTAAAACTAACAAAGTAATAATGCATTTAATTTTGATTATTGTTGCAATTCTATAAGACGTCCATATACTCTTAAAGGTCAACCTTAACATTTTTTGTTGTACCTAGAAAAAATAGGCTGGGAAAAATGTGCATTTGACTTCGCTATCAATCTCTCAACGACTTAACAAGTATACTTTATTAAAATATTTTCAGAATTTTCATATATATATATATATATATATAGAATAATTTCATATACATCTATCATTAACAAAACTGATGTAGGTACGGAACGTGATGCGCGAACATTACATTCTGCACATTTGTCACAGCCTGCTTACCGGGAAGTTTGGCCCTGGATACTGCCGCAAGTTAGGAGGTACCGAGGGTGGTGGATAACGTTGCTGCGGTGGGCCATTGTTCCCCGTTGTAGGAACTGGAAACCTTTGTGCCATTATCGTCACCGCTCCGATGGTCTAAAATCAATTGGGAAAAGTACCGCTTTGATATTCGCCGACATTTTTCCCTGAGGCGTACAGCCCCAAGCGTTATGGAGTACGATACGACTACGGGTATAACCTTATTGCGAGAGTGTGAGTAACAAACTCCCGGTCATTCAACAACTGAGGTTATCTCGGGACGATGTAGTATCGCATATACGACGCTTCATAGATATACGAAAAATCGCAAATATTGCGTCTGGATCGAGAGAGAAAAGCTATATTCCGCAACCTCAAACGCGATCGTCCCGCACTGGCTTTTTCGCCGGATTCATAATCATCAATATTACGGTACAAGGTTAAATATCACCGCAGACACCGGACGAACATTTATAACACAACAAATGACTATAATGTGGATATAAATTGATTAAAAACTTGCATTTATAATTAGACTGACAATTTATCGTACGCTTTATAACGCGTAGCCGCCTAACATAGCCTCGCCAGGTCAGCATTGCCAATCGCAAGACATGAAAATTCGGTGCTTGTAACTAGAAAGCGGCTATAGTGATATTTTCATGCGCTTTTGGATGCACTGTAACTCGTAACTGCTGCGACGAGCGAATGGCGCCTAGTTGTTCCACGTGCTTAGCGCACGGTGATTCTTAACCTCGTTCGTAGGAGACAAAAATTTTTCGAGCGCGGAAAGAAAGGAACAAGCGATACCTTCTCCCGTAGAAGGGATCAATCGGCGATTGAAAAATGGGTAAAAAATCGAAGATTGGAAAGCAGCGGCGGGATAAGTATTACCAGTTGGCAAAGGAAACCGGTGAGTTTTTCGACGTAAACTTCGTATCTAACCTCACTCTTTTAAGTCTATCAGCTACACTTAACAACACTAGAACTGTAATTGTCTATATGAGCCATTGTGGTTTGTCAGATGAGCGTTCATTTTTATCGCGGTCTTTCTTCATTTGAACAGGATACAGATCGCGAGCGGCTTTCAAATTGATTCAGCTCAATCGGAAGTTCGAATTTTTACAAAAATCTCGAGTATGCATCGATCTCTGCGCCGCTCCGGGAGGATGGATGCAAGTTGCGAGGCAAAACATGCCCGTCTCGTCCATCGTCATCGGCGTCGACCTTTTCCCCATAAAACAAATACCCGGTTGCATCAGTCTCACCGAGGACATTACAACGGACAAGTGTCGAGTCGCGCTGTCCCGCGAATTGAAGACTTGGAAGGCGGACGTTGTGCTGAACGACGGTGCACCCAACGTCGGTAAAAATTGGCTCCACGACGCTTATCAGCAAGCTGTTTTGACTCTGGCCGCGGTTAAACTGGCAACGCAGTTTTTGCGTGCTGGTGGTTGGTTTGTCACCAAAGTGTTCAGATCGAAGGACTATCATCCGTTGGTTTGGGTGCTTAAGCAGTTGTTCAAGAAGGTTCACGCCACCAAGCCTCAGGCGTCGCGTAACGAGTCGGCTGAAATCTTCGTTGTATGCCAGTACTACATAGCGCCGGACAAACTAGACCCGAAATTTCTGGATCCTAAGTATGTTTTTTCCGAATTGGAGATCGAGTCGAAGAATACGCTGAATGTCTTTCATCCGGAGAAGGCGAAGAAGAGCAAAGCCGAAGGTTATCCCGAGAACGATTACACGCTCTTTCATCAGCTTCCGGCGAGTGAATTTATAAAGCGCGAGAGCGGGGTAGAGGCTCTCCAGAATATCTCAGAAATCGTTATCGACGACGAGAGAATAGCGGGCCACAAGAAGACCACCAACGAGCTCAGAGAATGCTGCAAAGATATCAAGGTTTTGGGTAGAAAGGATCTGCGTCTGTTGCTGTCTTGGTGGAAAGATTTGAGGGCCGAGTTCGTCGAGGATAAGGAGAAGAAAACCGAGGAAACAGAGGCGGACAAGGAGGAAACGAAAACTGACGAGAACACGATAGAGAATGAGGAGGATGCCGAAGACGCGGTTATCGACGAAGAAATCGCAAGGTTGAGAGCCGAACAAGCTCGCGAACTGAAGAGAAAGAAGAAGAAAGCGAACAAAGAGAGGCAAAAGCTGAACGAACGGCTGAACTTGAAGATGGTACACAAGGGTGACGAAGGACCCAAACTCGAGGGCGACGACATGTTCGCTCTCAGTCAGATCAGGACTCATCAGGAATTGGATACTGTGGTTGACCAGACGCCCGATTTCGCCGCCGAGAGCGACGTTGACTCCGATGACGAGGTCAAGTTGCCGAAAAAATTGAAATACGAGAAGGACAAGGGACGGCTCGATAGCTCCGGAAAGTTTTACAAATCGGACGACAGCGAGTCCGAAAATTCGGACAGCGAGGAGTCCGAGAGCGACAAGTCCGGGCTTGGTGGGCAATTTTACGATTCTCAAATTACCATCGATTGTTCCACTTAAAAATAATACAGCAAGAATTGCGTTTTCTCGTTTGCAGGATTGAGCGATTCGGAGGAGGAAGAGGACGCAAAGCCCAAACAAAGAAACGACGTCGACGAGGGCACGGAAAATCCTCTCATCACCGATCTCGATCACAGGGACAAAAAGACGAAAAAGATTCACAAAGCTCAGCTGTGGTTCGAGAAGGACGTTTTTAAGAATCTCGAGAACGAGGATGACGAAGACTTTGAACTCGACAAAATGGTCGAAGCCTACAAGACGAAAGGGGGAAAGATAATCGGGGACGCCGAGCCCGAGGATGAAAAGCCCGTCGTCGGTGTCAAGGAAGAAGGCGATTCCGACTCGGATTACGACATGGAAATAATGGCGACGGGCAAAAAGAAGAAAAATGTCGGCAAAGACGGATTCGAAGTAGTTTCCAAAGATGCCCGTGAGTATACCATTGAGAGCTCTCCCTTTAAAATCTTTTTTATATTTTTTAACAAAGGGCCATACCACCGTGTTGCGTAAAAAAATGGTATGATGATGTTGGTCGTTAAAAAAAAAGGAAAGAACATTACTGACATTTCAAAATGGATTCCTCGTAAAATCCACGAAAAAGAACATAAATAATGTTAAAAATCTCAATAAAAAATGGCCGCGCATTAAAGTTGAATTGTCATTTATTCAAAATACATTTAGCGACGATATATTCAGCTTTGAGAACAGACAATTCTTGGTCCGTCTAATGATCAGAAATGCTTGCCATTTGTTCTGTGTTTAGATTGAAACAATTGTTTCGGACCCGTAAAGCAATATTTTACACTGTTTCAGCGATGAAGACAAAAGGCAAACGAAAGCTTACCGACGAAGATCTGGCGCTGGGCACGCTATTGGTACAGAGTAAAAAATCACGTCGCGAAGTGATCGACGGAGCGTGGAACAGATTCGCGTTCAACGACGATAAGTTACCCGACTGGTTCGTGCAAGACGAGGAGAAGCACATGAAGAAAGAAGTGCCGGTACCCAAGGAACTCGTGGACGAGTATAAGAAACGCGTCGAAGAACTCAATGTA
Organism: Ophion ellenae; assembly: GCA_963210295.1. Lineage (NCBI taxonomy): Eukaryota > Metazoa > Arthropoda > Insecta > Hymenoptera > Ichneumonidae > Ophion > Ophion ellenae. Next base: position 35,358,693 of record OY723391.1, on the reverse strand, counting down.
CGACCGATAAAGAAAGTTCTCGAGGCGAAGGCGAGAAAGAAGAGGCGGGCGATAAAAAAACTGGAAAAGGCGAAGAAAAAGGTTGAGTCGCTTATGGACAATACGGATATGAGCGATCGTGAAAAGGCGAAGCAGGTCAAATCGTGAGTACATTTCGTCCACAATTCGGCAGTCTTAATTCGATTTAACGGGGCATGGCAGTTTTACAGAAATTCTATCATAGCGATGGAAATTATATGCATTATTGCTTTCTTAATTTTAAGCCTGTAGGCCAAATTTAGATTGACAAATCCGTTCGAGAATTAAAATGCTTTTTATAGAATTAAAATACTTACTATAGTTAAAATAGAATTAAAATACTTACTATACTATACTCAGTTTAAATTTGAAGTCAATCGGATAATTGCTCTTTGAGTTACAATGTCAGCATATTCGAAAAATCTCATTTGGAGAAAACCGCGCTAAAGATTTAACTATCGATTTTCGCAAGATAAAATGATATTGATATAAATGATAGAAATGATAATTCTTGGAAGTATAAACTGTCAAAAAAGGCAAAAAAATCGATTTTTTGAAAGTGTTACGGTATAGCCCCTGAATGAAGCATAAAGATAAAACAATCACAAAAAGCATTTTTAACTTGAAATTTCAACTTGATCTACTTTTTCAACTTTTGACTGCGATTTTATCCTGATATTTACATCCCCAAGATTGAACGGGTCGTAGTTTTGACAACGCGTTGTCATTTTGATATCAGCGCATGTGGTATTAAAGTTTACATCGTTGGAACGCAACGAATTTTTTTTTGTTTCGTATTGGCCACTTTTTTGGCACTTTTAGGCTTCAAATATCACTAAAGTATTTTTGAATATGGTTATTAGGGATCAATAATTTTAAACTGCAAGGGAATAGTTTAGATAATAATAAGCATAGGAAAATGAAAAAATTAAGGAGGATTTTCGTTGCATTCCAACGATGCAAACTTCAACACCATTAGCGTATGACAATTCCTGCATATGTTTATGCTCTCATGGATTTTGAATGATTCTCCGTTTTTGCATCCTCGTATGAATTCCCCGAAAACGAATGTAATGGAAAAACGACGATTGCACCTGTTTCCGTTACGTAAACATTCTGCGGTGTAGCAAATTTATATCGATCGCGTTCTTTTTTATTTCAGTTTGTACAGAAAAGCCACGAAGGAACCGAAGAAGGAAGTAACGTACGTCGTCGCGAAGAAACAAGACGCCCAGAGGCGAGCGATTCGACCACCTGGCGTGAAAGGGCGCTACAAAGTCGTCGATCCCAGAATGAAAAAGGATCTGCGAGCGGCCAAGGCGAAGGAAAAGACGAAGGGACGGGGCAAGAAGGGACGAGGTGGCAAGCCGTCGCGCGGAAAACCCCGGGCGAAGCCTGCCAAAGGACACAAAGCTAAATAATTCGAGTTTCCATAGAAATATAACGTCGCGGCGAAAACGGAAAAATCACTTGGAGTACAGCAAACGGCCGATCGTTGAAAATACTCTGACTGATAAATATTCTGTTCTCGTTGGGAATAATTGTGGGAAGAGTTGGTCTTTTTTTATGACAAATATTTGAAAATTTGCTAAATTCTCCCCTTTTCCACGGGTTCGAACACTTTTACACAATCGGAGGGTTTTTTCGAACGATCTTGCAATTTTCAGTGCGTTCTTTATTGCGTGAGTGTGTCATGTGTAAATCATGGACCCAAATTTTACGTCGTGAATGTCTCAACGTTTTTTGTACGCGTTAAGTGTACAAAAAACACAGAAATCTTGTTATACCAACGGATCGTTTGAACGTATCGATTGCTATACGTTGATCACCTATAGATACCTTGTACAATAAAATACAATTGACATAAAAATTTGTTTCAGCCGTTTTGTTTCAATATGAAGCCGACAGCGGCTACGCAGGTACTCGAGGAGCGGATTCGCGCCATCCTACCAGACAAATTTTCGATACGGACGACGAGTTTCTTCAACGTTCATCCTTGAACTTGACCGCATCGGTTGAAGGGCGGTTGTTTCTATTTCGCGATCTGGCACTCTCGGTCTTTGTGTCACGAATCGTTTCCTATTCCGGTTCAGTTGCCAATTTTCTTGCTTTCACATTATGCACTTGCCTATATACATATTCGAACTAATTCATATCCGATTGTATGGGGCGTCTCGGGCGTAATTGGTCGTTTTTTTTTGCAAAATTGGGACTATTCCTCGGGATTGAAGTTTTTCGCCCATCAACTCTTCATTCGGCACGCGGCGCCTTTGAAGACCCGAGGGACATGAACGCCTGCTGCAATAACTTTTCTTCTTGGATCGTCTACGACTTTTTAACGACGAATAAAAATGTCTGACTCGTCAATGGTCGCTGCAGGATGTATGGACGAATATAATTTTCAAAATAAAGTCCGAAATTTGTTTTCGACATTAAAGTATTATATTAACACGTCGCCTGTAAACGTTTTTCCGGTACCTTCCGTTTGTAAACCCGGTTATTTCAAGTCCTGTCGTTTTGTCACCCGGCTAATCCGTTCGAAACATTCTGAAAAAATTTATACTAGTGTTCCAAACATTCAATTTAATATGTCAATCATAAAATCATAGGATAATACATTTTTTCATATATTTGTTATACACAACCAGTGGAGCGCCAATGGGTCTCCATCTGACTCACACTCTTATTTGCTCTAAATCACAAAACTATTTATTGTTATTACCAATAACAGATTGTAGTTGTAAAATGATAATTAAAAAAAAAAATATATATATATATATATATATATATATATATATATATATATATATATATATTTGTTGAATAAATGAAGTAACTTGGTAGGAAAGTAGTTTTAGCTCGGACACGAAATACCCAGGTTTACAGACGAAGTGTTAACAAAATGAGGCCCTCGGACGAATGAAGGGTTGATAATTCAGCAACATAATTTAGCGCCTGTTATTTCCTGCCGCCCCGGAAATGATCATTGCCATCAGAAATATGCCATTTTGTCTTTTTTTTCAGGGCCTCGCAAAGTCGTCGAAAAAAGACGCGGCTTAAGGGGGAAGGCCACAGTAGAATTTTCAGAAAATCGATTTTTTCTCTCGCTAAAACGGTGCTTTATCATCATAAGAATAAATTACTATTCGATTTATAGCAGGAATTTTTTTTTCACCGACTTTGAGCGTATAACGCAAGCCCACCATAGCACGGCCATAGAGTACCTAAAATTTAAAACGCGTTTTTCTCGAAACAGCTTTTTTCCAATTGGCGTGACAGGTAACTTCAACAATTTTCACTCGATTTACTTCAAATTTAACAGTTATGTTCCTTATTGCATTTCGCAGAGAAGTACGTACGGAATTTCTGAGTGACCGAAAAATTTTCATTTTATGAGCAGTTTATGAGCAGTTATAACGAAATTTTTCACTCAAAATTCATTTCTTAAGTTCAAATACCTACAACTTTTGAATAAAACAATAGTTTTTAAATTCCGTACGTACTTCTGTAGGTATTCTAATGTAGATTAACGAGAATTTTTGTTTTTTGTTCTAGGTAAAAAATTGTGGATGCCAAATGTCACTCCGCGGAGCGCCTAAAAAAAAAAGATAAAAGAAAATATTAGTAGTCGGCCATTTTGTACATCGAAAAAAAATAAAAATTTCTAACAGCTTGATATTCATACTAAATAGATGTGTAATTAATTTTATGAGTGAATCACTTTTTCATACGAAAAAAAATTGTTAAATTCACACATGATTTTATATCCGTAACTGTGGCCTAACCACTTAACAAGAACGCCGGACAAGGGATATTCATCAGCGTGAAATCTTTCACGCCATTCGCGAATCTTTATCTCGGGCTGAGGCATACATCGTTGAAGATATGACCCCCAAAAAAATACATATTGACACCGATCGTTTCGCAAGGTCGTGAAATTTCAAGTTTCACACTCCACATAGGATTATTCACACGTACAGATTCGCGGGAACAAATGATTTTCTCGTAAAGCCCCCCCCCCCCCCCGTTCTCCCCTCGAGTTGGAGAAACGAGTATATGTATACCGTGTTGTTTCGCGTGATGACGCGGATCGCCTTGCACTTTGACTCGCGTCTCGTGCAAGTACACAATGCACTAGCGTTCTCAAGGTCAACCAAAGTCAAAGATACAAAACGAGCACATCGCGCTCGCGGCGTCGTCGCGCTTGTTTGTTCGTGGCACACAACTCGCTCAACTGGAGGAAAAACAAAACGTCTCGCTCTCCCCGCTCGCGTACGGACGCTTCTACGAAGCCGAAATTTATTCGCGATGGTAAAATGCATAGAATATAGGGGAATTATCGAGAGCAAATGCAGTTTCAACGACATCGAAATGATTGGAGATCAAATGATTTATGCCCCTCGTTGTTCCGTTTCCTCACTCAAACTATTTGTTTGCTCCATTCTTTTTTTAATATTTAATGACGGAACCAGGAATTTCCTGCCTGACAGGTGAACGCCGCTGTCGGGAAAATGTTGAGCTCTGTACAAACGTCGCCATCGGCTAACTAAAATGTACGGATACATTTTGGCCTCGTAGAAACACGCTCGCGGCGAGACGTTTTCGCGAGAATAAAGTACATGACGCGCGGGAGATATCGCTGTGATTGAATTTCCAACAACATTGAAACGCCCGACGATAAATAATACATTTATTTGTGCATTCGATGGGAAGAAAAAGAATTCAAAGAAAATTCCCGACGATCGCGACGTTAGGTTAAAATTGTAGCACATCGCTTTTTGGTCAACCGGATATCGACTGCACAGTTATCGGATCGCCATGTAAACGGATACGAGAAAGCAAAACCCAATCGCCTAATTAAAAAAATATTACTCCTAGCTGATTCATCGAAACGCGCGGGAGGGTGCGAGGCATAATTTGTTTCGAAAATTGTGAATTCCAAGTTGATTGAACATTGTCACTGCTGGTTGATTGGGGCTCTTGTTCGCGGACGTTTTGTTTCAACCGGGTACACGAAAGAGCGTCCAAGAGTATAAATAAAGAATTTTATCACGTCGTCGAGGCGGGGGGCGGCCGATACTCCCTATCGGCATGTGGCCTTGGTAAAACCTGACCTTGCTTTATTTCAGGCAACCCCGCCTCGCGTGTAATGGCGCTATATACGGAAAGCCTTAAGTTGCCATATACGAATTCTTATACACACGGACGGCGCCTGTATTAGTGTAGTGATGTCGTGCTAGTTATTCTCATCCAACTATTAGTAAGTAACTAGTCCTCTTGCTTCATACATATGTAACTCGAGAGGATGTGTGTATGTATAGCGCCCACTCATATATAGACGTGCGGTATTTTAGGCCAACTTATCAGACCTTTTCTCTGACTTCCGCCAAATTCTTTCGTCATTATCCTTTCTTCTGTATTAAGCTCTCAACAGTCTCGTACAATTTTCTGCGTAGCTTCTTAAGGGGTTATGTCTAGTTGTAAAAGTCGAAAAAACCACTTTTTTCAGAACCAATATATTTCGACAGTATATCACCTTATAAATGTTCCCTGAAAATTTCAAGCTGATCGGATCAAATTTGGGTGTTTTATAGGCTATGTTGACGCCTGCTGGAACGCTCGAAGCGTCGTTCGAAAATTTAAACGGTTTTTTCTCGAACGTACGTGTTCAAGGTCGGTGAGCAAAATATCTCAAAAACGACTGCACCGATCTATCTGAATTTTTTAGGGCCTTTTCTAGATGTAAAAATATAGGATTTGATGGAAGGATTTTTTTTCCGATGTATACTTTCGATTTGATGAACGAAAAATGCCCTTCGCAAAAATTAAGACACACGCGCTATTTTTTTTTAATTTGATATTTCGAAATTGCCTTCGATTAATCACAGGATAAACCAATATATAGGGTGTTTCAGTATGACCTGACATTTTAGTTTATTAATAAAACGTATTATTTGTTTGAAAAGTACGAATGTTTCTTTTTTCATATAAGGTACAAACATGGAGGTTATGTGTGGAACATAATATCGGAAAAATGGCCGCCTCGTCCCTTTTTGCAAATGTACACTCTGTTGACGAAATTTTCAATAACCTTTCGGCATAATTGCAGACTAATTTCATTAATGGTGCGTCCAATTGCTTCCTTGAGCAATTACTACACTTTTCCTTTCAAAAAACCCCAACGAAAAAAATTCAGTGGCGTCGAATCGCACGATTTTGGTGCAAAACTTTGTCTGCAATAACTGCCCTGTTTCGCCCGCAGTGTGGCAGGTTGTGTCATCTTGTTGAGAGAATATGTCTTCCAAGTCCATGCCGTTCATGCCATTTATCGGATATTGTGTTCCACACATAACCTCCAGGTTTCTACCCTATATTAAAATAAAAATATTCGTACTTTTCAAATAAATATCACGTTTTATTAAAAAAAGTAAAATGTCAGGTCATTTTGAGACACCCTTTACTGACGAAAACTTTTTCGTTTTTTGATATTAGATAACCCGCTTCAGAAAGGTATTGCTTATCGCGAAATATGTTTTTGAGGGGTGCTTACCGAACATCGGCCGTAAATCGATTATAATTAAATATTTTCACACAAAAAGATTAAAGAGTGTTCTTCAGATGATACTTTTTTAAATGCCTAATTTTTGTAGAAATTCATCAACACGATTATCTAAAAAAATCCCGGGAATGAACTGTATTCGACTGTTACAACTACGCATAAGCCGTTAAAGTCGGCTACAGGTTTTTTTCTTCAATTTTCGAAACTCAAAACTTTCGAAAAGTCGATATTTCTATGTGTGAAAAACATTGAAAAACTTCTTTGCTTACAAACAAGAAAATCGTCCCACTTAAAAAAAATGTATTTTCGTATTCGATATGTAAGACTGTTTTTTGCGTTGAAATGATTTTTGTACTCCTCGAGACGTAATAACTTCTAATGGATGTGGATGAAAGAAGATCGATATGTTTTTTGGATTTGCGCAGTAGTGGCAAGAAAATGACCCGCCGAAAGAATGAAGAGAATGAATCGAGGCGATGAATCACCACTTGGCACGCGAATCAAATCTCACTCGCGTTATTTACCATTTAAACGTGCGGGGCTTCTATCGAGCGGTCAAACGGTCGAGACCGTGTTGAATGCGGCCAATTTGATAACCAGGAAGAGGTCGAAAAAACGACGCAAAGAGAGAACAAATCTGGCAGAATCTTGGATCAAATTTCGTTACCCGCGTGCCGTCCTTCTGTTTTCTTCCATAATTACACAAGTCGACAAAAAACAATTCTCTTGCTGTTAACATTCGTATGATTTTTTCCCAAGTGACTACTGGTGAGACCTATGCCAACTTATATTTCACGTTACTACACAGGGTTTTCAAATGAATTTTAATTTCATAGTGAGTGTCGTTAGCAGTTGATTTAAGATTTTTTCTTTGTTTTTTTTTAAGTATTATTCGCTGTTATAAATAAATTTAGTGAAATGTCGACGGCGGCAAAGCGAGGAAGAGCTTGTTCGAACCACCCTAATACATTTTGTTCTATACGCAGAGAGTATGCTCTTGACAAATTTAGAAAAATAATTACAGATTTCTTGAAAAGTGCCTTTTTTCTTTCTTATTTCGGGATAAGAATAAAGGATGGGGATAAATTCGCAGAAAATCTTGGCTCCTTCAGTATAGAGCAAGGAGGGCACACACATGATGATTGATTACGTTTGGAGTTTGATGCGTGACTGTTTCGACAAGTCTCACTTAGGGGTAAGGCCACAGTAGAATTTTCAAAAAAACGATTTTTTTTTCTCGCTAAAACAGTGCTTTATCATCATAAGAATAAGTTACTATTCGGTTTATAGCAAGAAAATATTTTTTTCACCGACTTTGAGCGTATAACGTAAGCTCACCTCTGGCACGGCCATCGAGTACCTAAAACTTCATACGCGTTTTTCTCGAAACAGCTTTTTTCCAATTGGCGTGACAAATAACTTCAACAATTTTCACTCGATTTACTTTAAATTTGAAAGTTATGTTCCTAATTGCATTTCGCAGAGAAGTACGCACGGAATTTCTGATCAATCGAAAACTTCTCATTTTATGAGCAGTTTTATACGAAATGTTTCACTGGAAATTCATTCAAATACCTACAACTCAATTCCAATACCTACAACTTTTGAATAAACAAATATTTTTTCAATTCAGTACGTACTTCTTTAGGTCTTCTAATGTAGATTGACGAGGATTTTTGTTTTTTGTTCTAGGTAACAAATTGTCGATGCTGAATGTCACGCCGCAAAGCGCCTAAAAGAAAAATAACAAAAGAAAATATTAGTAATCGGCCATTTTGTACATAAAAAAATCTAACAGCTTGATATTCATACTAAATAGATGTGTAATTAATTTTATGAGTGAATCACTTTTTCATACGAAAAAAAAGGCTGTTAAATTCGCACATGATTTTATACCCGTTGCTGTGGCCTAACCCCTTAAGAATATCACGCGACAGAAGCTTACTCAATGTAAAAATTGTTAAAACTTAAATTTCTCGATAATATTAGATTTCATAAAACAAATTGTATATTTCTGTGTTTCTACGGAAAATATCAATATTAAGGAGGGAGATACCATTGGGCGAGGGTTTGCTGATGTTCATGATTTTTCGTTTAACGCGGTCCTCTAGTTTCTCGGCTGTTTTTTTACAGCTTTTTCAATAATTTTTTACGGGCAAAGCATCGAAATAATTGATCTGATTGTTTTTGCATAATCTTTATTAACATTTAAATAAGCTTTACAAATTTTTTGAAGTCAAAATATATAATAGAATAAAGGTTACAGTGGCCGACAGGAAGACATCAAGTAAAAGAGGTGCTTGACGGTGACCCAGATTGCGGCTGTTCTGCTTATCTGAAATCAAAAAACCAAACGGCATTTTGATCTGCATATTTAAGACTAGCGATTGAACTAGAGTGAATTCTAAATTACAAAAATTGACTTTTTTATACACTTTTGAAAATTACATTCTATTTTTTTACTCATTTTTTCTTAAGTTTTTCGCGCGTACAAAAAAAACTATCGAAGCAATCATGATAATCCTAGTTCAATCGCTGGCTCATAACATATTAAAGATGCTGTATAAATTTGAACAAGATCGGTGCAGTAGTTTCTGAAATATCGTGGTCACCGTTTCGAAAAATGGTGTTTCGAGAAAAACGCGTTTGAAAGTTCGCGCATGTGATTTATACTAAAAATTTCATCTCACCGTCAATCTGCTATGCCTGGACCATACAATAGGCCTTCCTCTTCTTCTTGGAAGTCACGAAGAGCTGCTCCGTCTTCCCTTTTCGCGATTCGGGCCTGTTTTACAACATTACTCGTGCGCCTTCCTGAACAGTCGATCCGAGAGCTATCACGCTGTTGAACATATCCTTTAGCTTGTGGGCCGATTTTCACTCCTTGTCTAAACATGACCCTAAATGTTTTTAAACATATAAAAAAAGTGTTTTCTTTGAATTGCGAAACATAGCTATTTTTGTCAGAAAATTCAATCTTTTCGTTTTAAAGCGTACCATTTCATTGATTTCCGACATTTGGCCCTTTTTCTTGGTTCATATTCTGCGTGTAAGTGTTATGGGAAGAAAATTTTTTGTTGGTTTAAAAAAAAATTAGTCCAGTCGACGCTACGTGTAAAAAAAATAATGGATTTAGCATTTTTTCTCGCCTACCCCTCGTCCCCCCTTTAGTGTTGAAATAGGATCAGTATAGAGATGAGATTCAGAAAAAAAACGTACAGTTTTGCGGCACGAAATCAGCTGTTGAGCTATGCTACCATTGCTCTTATTAAATTACGATTGGAATAAATTAACGACGTCATTCGATGCGAAATAATTTACGCCTAGATACAATTAATCCTAACAAACACCTATGCATTTCCGGCAGGTTTTGCATTTGAGCTGCGATTCTCAAAGCTGCAAAAGATCATAAATCTCTCAGATACATTTACAGTAGAACCTCGATTATCCGAACCCTCAATTATCCGAACGATGACTTAGTTTATCCGAACGCTCAATTATCCGACCGTTGGCGTGAAAGATACATTGTTACTCCCTGCCACCGCCGTGAGCAACAATGAACAACCCAACGCAACTTCTCCTTCTCAAACGGTTTCAAGACTTAGCCGCTCAAAAACGCGTTACAGCCGTTCGTCAATTAAAAATCGACGATTTTATAAAAAAATATTTAAAAAGGCATTCGACTTTTTTCAGATATTCAACGTTAATATGTATGTCAAATTTTAATATATATGTATGTACTGTTTTTATGCAAAAAGGTGTTGTTTATGATCTCGTCCCAAAAACCCACGTTTCGATTATCCGAACTTTTGATTATCCGAACTTTTGATTATCCGAACTTTTGATTATCCGAACTAGTCTCGGTCCCAATTGGTTCGGATAATCGAGGTTCTACTGTACTTTTATTTCGACGCATCAGATTTCTTCGAAACAACGTTTCGATGGCTCGTGATGAATGCTGTTTTCTTTAGGTCTTGCGGCGTTGCTGATGTTATCAATAAATTTGCAAAACTCGGGGGCAAATAAACCATCGCGTATCGTAAAAGTGTGATCCACGGTGTATTTGCTTAGGTTCGCAAAGCTCGTCGTGTGTGCATTGTGCATCATTGCGACTTTATAATACGCTGAATTGCCTCGTGATAACAATAATGTACCAGGAAATGCAAAGTGAATCGCAGCACACGAGCGATAATATGACCAAGGTCATCCTGTCATTTTATTGCTGTTGGAAGTAATGAGACTTTTAGATTCGAAAGCACATTGGAATTCGATTTATGGACTTACATTTTTTTTGCATCTTGCGAAATTTATAAAGAATCTTCATAACAATTCTGAGGATTCACGGATGGACTTGTCGATACAATTAACCATAACAATAATATTTTAAAGGGTTAGGCTACTGTGACGACTCGAAAATCAGGGTTATTTGAACAAAATTAATTTTGAAGGAATAAGTAAGATGATTGAAAAATCGTTTGGACTTTTATTTATTACTTTATTAACAAAGATGCGTACTGAATTTCATTTAAGAATGTTAATAATTAAAGAAGTTGTACACAATCTCACGACGGACCTTTGAACGTGAGGGTCCCAACAGTGTACTTGATTTTGGCCACCTGGTTGATCTTAAGCAGAAACACGAGTTTTCTTCTTGAAATAAATAATATTGGTTACGACTTCACCGAGCTTTTGTTAGTTATCGTGTTTCAATAATGGAAAAAGTTTGAATGTGTTTTTTTTCTTCAAATTTCGAGGAAAATTAACATCGTTGTTAATAACTAATGAAAAGAAATGTTAAAAAGAAATACGTCGGTCAAGATTAAACTACTATTACACTGAATAAGTGTACCAAGTTTCAAGTCAATCCGTTCATTAGATGTCGAGAAATCGTGTACACCGTTTCGAGAAACATAGTTTCGAGAAAAACGCGTTTAATGTTTTACTAGCAGTTCTATCGCAATCATAAGTTTACCTTGAATCTGGGATTTCTGCACCATATGTTGGACCTTCCTTTTCATTTCGAGTTGCCTCAAGCGACGAACGATTTTTTGAAATTTTTACAGTAGCCTAACCCTTTAACAATAATCATAATAATGATTACCATTAACGATATTAACATAAATAATAACAGTACTGTTAGTATTATTATTATTAATATGCTAATGATAACAAAAATAATTGCAAAAGCCATAGACCTTCATTATTATTATTAATTTTAAGACTACTTTTTCATTTTGTAACGATACCTGGTTGCATGGCTTTGCCATGACAATTTTTTCACCTACCCCTATCGCTTCGGGACACAAAAATCGCAAAGCAAATAATTTATTTTCAAAGATTTTCCTATACTCCAACAAATAGGTTCGAAAAAAGTGATTTAAGAAAAAAATATGGTAACTTGCAATCCGCGGAAATTTGCAGTTTTGTGCTGCAGTTTGAAAGCGACTCAGTGCCAGTAGTCTCAACGCTCGTTTATTTGTTCGCTGGCATTCGGGACTTCAATTATATGGTGAATTTCCGTGTTCATTTCGACAAAGTTTCTGATGTGTAGTATGGGTTGATGCAGCTGTACACACACACTTGAATGCATATCTATATTCAAAATATTTCATATTTTAGTTTGTATTTCCTACATAGTAAGAATCGCCTCAGCAGTTGCTTTTCTTGGCTCTCCGAGGCGATGAGTGCGCGCGTGTGTGCGGTTTATCACGAGACTGTAAATAATTTAATTCGTGACATTTTGGCCGGGTCATCAAGGCGTTATAAAAAAGGTAGCGCAAAAAAAAAACATTGGAATACGTTCAAGCACCATTCATTGATGGGAGCATATGTCATTGAAGGAAAAAGCAGTAAAATCGAAATTCTAATCCAAATATACTTACCCAAGTATACTTCATTGGGGAAGGGGGAAACGTAAGTGGAAGAAGCTTAATGTAACCTTGACTCGCTTTAAACCTGACCCAAGTACACAAGACCTCTTAGGGAAGCTTTGATTCATTTTGATGCAATTTTTTTGGTTGGATTGAGCTTTAAGCGTGTCCGATGAATAACGCCTCGCGGAAAACTCGCATTTCGGACATGATTCAGTGAAGAGAGTTAAACGGACGTCGCAAAAGAGAGGCAAAGAGAGAAAGAGAGGGGGGAGGAGAGAGAGAGAGAGAGAGAGAGAGAGAGAGAGGGAGTACGGAAGCGTACGAGCTAAAGGGGATGGAGGTGCAAAGGGGGAGATCCGTTATCTATATCGATACCCCACCTGTCGACCGTCGATGAACTGTCCCCGGTGGCTTCTTTCTCGACCTCGTCGCTCACCGCTCTCTCCCGCTCACACTATCTCTCTCTCTCTCGTCTCTCCCTCACTCTTTCGATCTCTCTCTCTCTCTCTCTCTCTCTCTCTCTCTCTCTCTCTCTCTCTCTCTCTCTCTCTCTCTCTCTCTGTCGTTGCGCTCTCATCGAACGCTCTGATGCAACTGCGTAGCGTCGGGACGCTGCTGCGGTCGATGTCAAGGCCAAGGCCACCGCGTAAAGAGACGTCTCTCGCCCCTCTCGCTCTTTGCATCGCGCGGCTTTGTCACACACAGGAGCGCGACCACCGGAAAATTCGCGGTTTTACGTTTCGTTATCGCCCCTCGTGTATCCCATGTACTATCGAACAAGCGATATCATTGTACGCTTGTGAATGTTATCCTTGAAGACGCGAGCCTGAGGACTTTGATCGAGTCGTATGAATACGATTTCGGCTTTTAATGCTTTCGTTGTATTTTGCAATTAGAGTTCACATCATTATTCAATCTTATCGAAAGAGCTGCTTTTATTTCAGTGACTTTGGAACGATACGTTGATTTCGGCGCGTTTGGAAGAATTCGGTAAGCGACTTAAGGCGTGACGATACGTTTACAACGATAAAAGAATCGATTGCTTTTTTTTCTTCAAAGGATATGACTATATATGTAGAATATTTTCCTAAAGTTTTAAAACGGAATTCCATAACTTCAAACGTTACAGCCCGTCAACGCGGTGCCACACCGCTCGGATTTGGAGCGGGCGTAAACTTCAAATGCGTTTTTCTCAAAACTGCTCAAAACTTGGCGTGCAGGATTACTCAAAAACTGTTAAGCTGATTGAGTGGAAAATTGGCAGAAATATTGATAATATTGGTACCTTCTACTTGACCAGGATTGTTTCTGAAAAATGCGGGAAAAAAATTACTTGTTTAATCCAAATTTGACGGAAATTTTGTGTTAAATGTTGTTGTTTTTTCGTATATGCGTGCCACTCTTAAATTTTCATTTTCTTCATTTTAATTACTGTCAAATAGAAACGATACATGTTCTGAATGAAATTTTCTTTGACTTTCTGTGCGATTCATATTCTACGGCAACTTTGCTGTAACACTCTGACACAGCTCCGTCATTGTGATGATAAATTAATTAAAAAAATTGTTTTGTACACTTAATTTCTTCGTTAAAAAATGCCTCAAAATTGCTTAACTTTTTGTCCTCTAAATGTATATCCCACCTTACGGCCTTACACCTATTGACATTTTTGAAAAGATCGATTTTTGTTTTCGACGGATTTTCGAAATATAACGTTTCAAAAATATTCTCTAAAAATTTTGAGTTGACCCGGTCAAAATTGTGGGAGTTAGGGGGGTTTATAGATAAGCACCGCGGACCGGCTATCTTTAAAATCGTTTTTGTCGAAATGACATTTTCGAAATCGGTGATCGCGATATCTCAAAAATCACTGCACTGGTCATTTTCGAATTTTACAAGTTTTTTTTTCACATATCAAAAAGCAGTGCTTGAACGAAGGATTTTTTTATGTCCATGCGTAGTTTTTTTTATCAACGATAATAGAGCGTTTTTTCACCAGCAATCGATAGGTATATTCATTTTGGACTGCGGCAATTTTTTCAAAAATCAATGTTTTATGAAATCCTTCGTCCAAGCACTAGGTAACGTCATGCAAAAACCAACTGCGTTTGATTTTTTCATTTCGGATGTCGGTGTCTACCACATTTATGAATATTTTTCAATACAAAAACTGCAAAAGGAACTTAAAACCATACGCTTTAATGTGAAAAAATTTGAAAACTGTACACGTTTTCCCGGAAAAATAATGAAAATTCCCCCTTTTTCCGGCCACGAGCTGGGTGTAACTCGTTAAACCCAAACGCACATGTTAAAACTTTCGTTACACGAACTGACATTATGCCGATAATAAAGTTACTTTCTACTTTTTTGTTTGTTATTGAGCTTAAATATCAGTACTTAGCATAGTAATCTTTAGGAATAGAATTACGTCTGCGGGAATAAAATTTGGTATAGTCGGCAAAAAGATAAAAGTAAAATTCATCTTTTCCTCGGACTCATTTACCGATGGCAGACTTCGGTCTTCCAGATTGCACTTAGCTATTATAATATTCTCGAATGCATTTTGAATTATCATTATACTACATTCAAACATTCATTTACCATTTTCCGGGCGCACAAATCATACGCAGTTGGTTTTCCCTCAGCAAACGTCCGGCTATCGCTACGTGTGCATATGCATTTACGGATGTAAGAACGCTTTATTCGATCGTGCCTAGCCGCGTGCAGGTATGGAAATGCGTTCGGCTAATTATGTCGTCGTATTCATTCGGCTAATTACAAATAAATCGCCGCGATTGAGGCGGCTTGCTCGCAATTGCGTTGAATTTCACAAAGAATAGAAGTACACCAACAAAAGCAGAAAAATCAAAAGAAAACTCACGGTCGCGAATGAAAATCAGGTAGAGCCAGGTTGTCACGAGCAATTTGCAATACGCCTCGAAACACTTGTGAGAATAATTGCCTCAATTTTCGCATGAGAAGTCTCAGAACTTGAATTTGAAAAATTAACAAAAAACAGTGACAAAGCACGATCGTCGATGGGGGAATTTTTTCAGCGTAGGGCTTAAACCTTCCCGCAGAACCGCGTTCTCTGAATAACGAGAAAGATCCCGCACTGACATTTGATATTAAAAAGAAAAAAACGAATGGGTCGGCGTAAATTAGTTTGAGTGAAGAAACGAAACAATGGAGGGCGTAAATGGAACAGTGACGCTGGCGGACTTAATGGCTTGATAGCTCCTACGCTTCTACATCCCTTTCCACTCATTTTTTTTTTCTTTATAACACGGAAACATCCAACCCAACCAACGTCATTAGTGGCCTCGAAATATTTTCCGACGCGTACGTATGTACGTGTTTATCTACATGCATGCACGGATACACGAACAAATATATACATAAATCCAAACGTCTATCTGCGCATATTTGTATAGCTCCAGCTACAGCATCGTGAACCTAATCATCAGCCGAAGCCGCCTCCGGGCGAGGCAAAATAATCCTCTCGTGCGTGACCTCACCCTTATTGCGAGAGAGTTCGCGACGGTCGATTTTACTTTGATTTTACATGCACATTCGGTTACGTTGACGTCCCTCGAACCGCTTGAATTCACGGTCGTCCGGCGTCGTCGTCATGGATCCTGAAGGCTCAAAACGCCAGGGTAAATAGCGTTTGACATGTTTTCGGGCAATTGCGCTCCACATAGGGGAAACTTTGCTCGTGCGGACACATCGTTGGCTATAGGTTCGGCGAATATTGAAACGCACGCGACGCCGAGACGAGTAGCAAAGTTGTCCAACAGTGAGATGTGCCAAGGTAAAATAGGGGGCCACCGCGGAACGCCACGGGCCATTTCAACGTTTCTGGCACATTTCCGGCGCTTTGTACAGTGCCACTCGAAGCATGTGACGTTGAAGTTTGCAGTGTTGAATCATAACGAAAATCATTTTCTCTTAATTTCCCGAACTTTCTTCGACAGATTCGAATTACCGAAATCGGGCCAACATCTTTTGGCATTCTTGTTTAGCGATCTACGACAAATTGCCAAAATATTATTTTGAATCAGAATGAAAATAAGAAATTGAAATGAATTTTCAATTGCATTTTCCGTTGCATTCCAACTGCATTTATTTAGCCGTCTATGACAAAATTCCAAAATATTATTTTGGATAATGATGAAAATAAGAAATTGAAAAGAATTTTTAATTGCATTTTCCGTTGCATTCCAACGGTGCAAACTTCAACACCATTGAAGCATACACATATGTCTGTCCGCGTAAATGCGTGTTGCAAATAGGAATTTGTCGAAAGTGAACAGAGGGCATTTTTGGACGCGGGCAATTAGATAAAGTGCTTCATTAATTATTAACGGTTACACCTAGCTCGTGGCCAAACGAAGAGAAATTTTCGTAATTTTGTTTTTTGGGAAATCGTGAGCAGGTTTTTTTTTACATTAAGGGTTACATTTTTACATTAAGGGTTACATTTTTACATTAAGGGTTACATTTTACATAAGCGTTGTTGGGCCAAAAAATGTTCGTTTTTTTTGCCCAAAAAGGCAAAAATAAAAACAATAGTGAGCAGAAAAATGCGAAATTTTTTGGAAAAAAAAACAAACTTCCTTCCGATCGTTCAATATTTTTTTATTTTTCACTTTTTCTTCTTGATTTTAGGGCAACTTATACACAATATTGTACAAAGTAAAAATATGTTTGATTTTTTTGCTTCAGATCACCTGTCCGGGACTTAGGAGTTCCGCAAGCGAAGAATGTCATTGCCCGCGTACCGACATACGTGGCTCCTCTCACTCCCACCACCAAGCCTTGTCAAACTTTAAAAAATATTTTGATGTTCAATCAAGACCGCTTAGTCAACATACCAAATATTAACATTCTATATTTAATACTTTTCGCATAAAAAATTGGTGAAAAATCGAACATCTTTTGACCCAACAAGGCAGAACCTTCCCTTAAAGAGTATGGTTCTAAGAAACTTTTACAATTTTTGCATTGAAAAATATTTATAAATGTGGTAGATGCAACGGTGAAAAACGTTCTTCGCGGTAACCACTGCTGGTCGGAAACAAACCAATCGAAATAAAGGAAATCAAACGCATTGAGTTTTTGCATGAAATTATCTAGTACTTCGACGACGGATTTAATAAAGTAATGATTTTCAAAAAAAATCGCCGCAGTCCAAAGTGAAAGTAGGTATCGATTTTTGGTGAAAATGATCTATTTTCGTCGATAAAAAAATTGCATCGCAAAAATGGCTGCGTTCGAGCACTGCTTATTGATATGTAATAGAAGCTTGTAAATTTTGAAGTTCATCGGTGCATTGATTTTTTGGATATCGTGGTCACCGATTTTCAAAAATTCAGCCTTAGAAAAATGCGTTCAAAGTTCGCCGCTCCGCCAAACCTACCTATAAACGCCCATAACTCCCACAATATGGAAATATATATAACGCCCATAACTCCCTCAATATGGAACGGATCGTCTTGAAATTTTCCGCGAATATTTTTGAAATGTTATATTTTCAAAAACCCGTCAAAAATCGACATTCCATAAAATGTCTACTATACCGCGAATTAACCAATCGCCACGATTAGAGTTTAAAACGAGCACATATTTGAAATACCTTTCGGTATTTTTCCATTATTATCAAGTAAACAAAGAATGCAAAATTCAACACCCTCGTCGACTAAAACCCTTTCAACTGCACCCTTGAATGCCCACCTAGTAGCATTTTTTTTTAATCCTCGATAATCTGTAACGCCCCCAACCCCAAGTCGATACGAACATCCCAGGTGTATTTTCTCTTCCTTCCTCTTTCAATCTCGCCCTGTCTCTCTCCCGTGTAAACACTAACAAGGCACCGTCGGCAAGCATCCGCGCAATGTGCGTCCTCATCAATTTCTGTTGCTCCTCATCGCCGCCACCCTTAGCAGCGTCAACCGGCGCGGGCACCACTTCCGAGTGCAAACTGTGCGGCCTTCGACCGAGCCAATGCCAACGAGGTTGTTGGAGTATCGCACATATAAATATATACGCATATATACCTACATCCGTGTATATGGACCCGGTGCTAGAAGCGGGGTTAAAACGACAGAGAGAGAAGTGCAAAGGGAGGCGGCCGGAGAACGAGAGTGAGAGCGAGAGAGATAGTCGGGAGACCGGAGCTTGTGTAAGGTCAAGGCCGCCAGTAACGGAGAGGTAGAGCTTCAATAGCATATATATATATATATATATATATATATATATATATATATATATATATATATATATATAAATGCACCAGTTGCGTCGTTATGTTTCGCAGCCAGTGAAATGCACCCTACGATTGTTCAACGTACAGAAGGCGTACGGAGTTAGAGCGAGGATAGAATTAACGTCTTTATGATATTACACTTTCGATATATATACATATACACACACACACACACACACACACACACACACACACACACACACACACACACACACACACACACACACACACACACACACACACACACACACACACACACACACACACACACACACACACACACACACACACACACACACACACACATATATATATATATATATATATATATGAGCGTATAGAGCTGATATCTACAGGGTGACATTTATAAGATAGCCATGTATATTCTAAGGGTCTCGCGCGGAGATTTTGCGACCGAGGAAAATATAAGTCTCAATGTTCCTCCAAGTCCTCTTGGAAAAAAATATAGCGTATTTTTGTGACGAGTAGCATTTGCCAAAAAAATTGAGCACTCTGGATAAAAAATCAATCAAAATCAATTCTGAGTGCAGTAGAATGAAGATAATTAAATTGCGAATACATCTACTGAAAAAGTTTTTTTTGTGTATTCCGTCATCGAGAAAATAATTATCAGAGATGCATTTTTTAAAATTTCTATTGGAAAACACGTTTTTTTTTCAGGAGTATTTCGTATTCGGAATTTAATTATCTACATTCCGCCAAACCGAAAATGATATTTTGATTTTTTCCCGGAGTGCTTAATTTTTTTCTGGCAAGTACTACTGATCACACGAGTACGGTATACTTTTTTTTGAAGAGAACTCGAATAGCTATTGAATATCATATTTTTCTCGATCACAAGAATCTCCGCGCCAGCGCCTCAAGGCAGTAGTCAAGTCTAGAGGCCTAAATTTCTGGTGTTGTTTTCGGGCTTGATAAAAAAAATATATTTTTACCATCCATTTTTCAATAGTTTTTTTTATTGATATTACAAAAAGTTACGAGAAAAATTTTGTGAAAAAGGAAATAAATTGAAAATGTTATGGGGCTCTAAATATGGCGGTCAAAAAGGGTTGAGGCGGTTGACCTGATCCCACATCTCCCAGTCATTTGACACAAAAATGAAACCAATTTTTTTGATCAATGAAAATGTCATTATGGTAGGTACCAAACAGGACAAAAATTGTAATGGGCACTGTTTGAAAACGACTAATTATCTTCAAGGTTTTTAATTTTTTAGAAATAGTAATAATAATAATTTCGCAATGCCCGAGGTAGGGACAATAGAGGGATATATATTAAAGGTCCATGCCAAATTTCAAGTAAACCGCTTGAATAGAACTCGAAATTTTATATCAACCAGGCTGAAAAAAGTAATTTCGAGAAGTCCGCGTTTAAATTTTTTAGTACAACTTCACACAACCGCAACTATCTAAGTGGTATGAAGGCATATTATACTTACGATACATCAATCGGCTATTCCTGATTCGTGAATTGTGTCTTCCTCGATTTCGAAATGATGATTTTCTGAAGCCCCTCCTTCTTTGCGAGCAGTTCTTCCTTAGAAGCTTCTGAAGTTCGTAACTCCGACCGATTCCATTGAGGTCTCGTTTCTTGGCGTAAAATACCCGAATTTCGAAATTTCCTTTTCAGGAAATATTCTCAAGTCTCTATACTTTAAGAAAATGTCAAAAACTGATTCATTTTCAAATTTCTAGACTAGAATATTGCCTTAAAAAAACATATTGCCACCCTGTACATGAATGCAGGTTCAACCGTGTTCTATACATAATATGCACGCCGGGTTGGGTGAATATCATCGCATCGAGCGAGATGCGCGCGTTCCCGACGCCTGCGTCCCGACGTCACGAGCCATGGCCAAGGTCCTTGCCGGTCACGGGCAACTATCGCGTTTATTATATACGCAGCCCGAGGAAACTCACTCGAGGTCGTCCCGATACAAACAGCAGCTCATTCTCTGTATATATCTTTGGCTATATCTTCGGCTCTCTCTCTCTCTCTCTCTCTCTCTCACACACACTGTCAGTTCGCTCCTGGTTCCGTACGTGCATCGCGGCAATTGCTGCTGCCGCTCGTGTCTGCTGCACTCTGTTTTACCTCCCTTGGGATCCTGCCTTTCCCGGTGCGGTGTGGGTGCATTAGCCACGACTTCGATATTTTCCCCGTTCCGAAGTGCCATGAGCGCGTTATAGTACGAGTATCATGGCTTAAGGGGTCAGGCCACAGTAACGGGTGTAAAATCATGTGCGAATTTAACAATTATTTTTCGTATGAAAAAGTGATTCGCTCATCAAATTAATTACACATCTATTTAGTATGAATATCAAGCTGTTAGAAAATATAATTTTTTTTTCGATGGCCAAAATGGCCGACTACTAATATTTTCTTTCGTTATCTTTTTTTAGGCGCTCGGCGGCGTGACATTTAGCATCCACAATTTTTTACCTAGAGCTAAAAACGAAAATCCTCGTCAATCTACATTAGAATACCTAGAGAAGTACGTACGGAATTAAAAAAAAAATGTATTTGAATTGAGTTGTAGGTATTTGAATGAATTTTCAGTGAAAACTTTCGTATAAAACTGCTAATAAAATGAAAAGTTTTCGATTAATCAGAAAGTCCGTACGCACTTCTCTGCGAAATGCAATTAGGAACATAACTTTTAAATTTGAAGTAAATCGAGTGTAAATTGTTGAAGTTATTTGTCACGCCAATTGGAATAAAGCTGTTTCGAGAAAAACGCGTTTAAAGTTTTAGGTACTCTATGGCCGTGCCAGAGGTGGGCTTACGTTATACGCTCAAAGTCGGTGAAAAAAAATATTCTTGCTCTAAATCGAATAGTAACTTATTCTTATGATGATAAAGCACCGGTTAAGCGAGAGAAAAAAAATCGATTTTTTGACAATTCTACTGTGGCCTTACCCCTTAAGAGCGAGACGGGAGGAAACGAATAGGACATCCTTTAGGTCGCGAAGATCGTATGGTACTAGCTGAAGATTCCGAGGGTCATTGGTGGGATGGGGAATTGGAGGGAGGATCGAGGAAATAAAGAGAAGGCAAAGGACACCAAAGGGCCAATAGTCATGTATGTATACACACGTACTCGCGATAGGGTGCACTTCTGGTCCAAGGGTCGTCCATCTTCGCGAAATTCGGTCAAGGGGCTAATATCCCGCTGGAACATTTTCCGGTCCCACCGTGGCGAAGAAGGCCGACGACGGGGGGGGGTTATAGTCCGTAGATTTTCGCAAGCCGCGACGTCGAGGATTGGATTTTGCCAGAACGGGGGATGAGAGAATGGCGATGTAGATATCAAGTAGGAATTTAGGAGTCGTGGCAAGGACGACGCCGGGTCACGTGCCTGTTCAATTTCCCTCAGAGGGATGCCGGGCGATGGAGAGGGTGGGGAGGCAGAGGGCGAAGGTACTCTCTCAGGAGGCTTTCGAGCCGAGGA
This sequence comes from Ophion ellenae, assembly GCA_963210295.1. NCBI lineage: Eukaryota > Metazoa > Arthropoda > Insecta > Hymenoptera > Ichneumonidae > Ophion > Ophion ellenae. The sequence goes on along the minus strand of OY723391.1, from coordinate 35,336,500 downwards.
CCAATAATTAGTTTTCGAGGGTACTCCACCCTTATATGGGTGTGTGCCAGTGTACGATATCTTGTGCAGTACAAGTGCAATCAATTTGTAGGGTTGCGTCGATTCTTGCAATGATCGTATATATCGCATTACACGCAATTTTATTCTTATATAGTGCAAAGATCGGCAAATTAGTTCGCGAGGTAACGTTGATCGAAAAGTCACGAAGATTGACTTGATAATTTCGGGGATGTCGCGACATTTCCATAAATAACTAATCAACCGTTTCATTGAACCAGCCGAAGTGCATCGCGAGGCTTGTTGTTGCGATAAATATGTTTTTGCGCGGTTTTTATCAGTCGACTCGAACGACGATGGGACAATTTTGCCCAATGTCAAGACTCGAGAAATGACTCGTTTATAAGTTTTATACTAATAAGTGACGTGTATATCTGTATGTTTCTGAATTTATATGTTTTTGCGTATTTGTATTTTTGCATACTTTATTATATGTATATTTAGTATATTTGTTTATTTATATTTTCCTGTATTTTAATGTATTTATTCTCGTATTTTTTAATAATTCATTTACAGTTATTCAAATATACGAGAATAAGAATATTAAAATACAGAAGAATGTAATAAACCGAATATACTAAATATACAGATACAAAAATATGCAAAAATACAAATACACAAATACGCGAATACAGAAAAATACAAATATACAAGGCGTTTATTATGTAATATTTTAACAATTCACTTACAATTATTCAAATATACGAGAACGTATATTTAATTTGCATTCCTATATTTCAGTATTTCTGAACACTTTTTAAAATGAATATATAGTTAATGACAAATGTAAAAATCAGGAGTACAGAAATACCGAAATATATTTTGGTATTTCTGGACTTCTGATTTTTACATTGCATTTCTGTGAATGAATGTATTTCCATTTCTATAGAAATGCAAATTGAATATTTTATTTCAAACGGAATATATCGTAAATTCAATTAATAATTATTCAAATATTACGTAATAAACGACTTGTGTATCTGTATGTTGCTGTATTTGTGTATTTGTATTTTTGCATATTTTTGTATCTGTTTAAATACACAGATTTGCGTTGATCACACAAAAATACAACAACAAAAAATGTACTAAACAATACATTTGTTTATTTGTATTTTTCTGTTTTCGATATTTTTATCGTAGTATATTTGAATAAGGGTAAGTCAATTATTCAAATATGCGAGAATAAAGATATTAAAATACAGAAAAATATAAATACAAAATATACTAAATATACATTTACAAAAATATGCAAGAATGCACAAATATAAAAATACAGGAACACATAGATATACGAGTCGTTTATTAATACAAGACAGATTGATCGAAAGCTCAGGGACCAGGGTAGGAAGAGGGTTGAGGTGGTTATTCGAGGCATAGCTTGGCGGTGCTTCAATTATATTATCCTCGACGAGGGCGACACCAATAGGCGGCAAGTATCCTCAGCAGCGAATGGAATATAAAATTGATGCAAAGCGTTGATGCAAAGCTCAATCAACGCGAGTATTATTCTCGAGGAAACTGGTGTCACGCAGGAGTTTGGCTAATCAAACTTCATCCATATGGATAGGTAAAAGGGACGAAATTGAAAACTAACTTTATGCACGAACGTCGCATCGAATCTTCGACTTGCACGTACTATACGGTACACATGCATAACCACATTGGTGAAAGACTCTTACCCGCGCGTGATCGATACAATATGGCAAGTGCAATTTTTGACTAGGTCAGTTATTCTCTCTCGCCTGGCATAGAGCCCTGTCCGCCAACGACGACTACGTTTACACACACACACACACACACACACACACACACACACACACACACACACACACACACACACACACACACACACACACACACACACACACACACACACACACACACACACACACACACACACACACACACACACACACACACACACACACACACACACACACACACACACACACACACACACACACACACACACACACACACACACACACACACACACACACACACACACACACACACACACACACACACACACACATATATATATATATATATAAGCGCGCTGTATAAGTTTAACCTGGTTTTAACAACGTGGGAGAGTCACCACAAAGCAGGTTGCGACCTATACGAGTGGAATGACGGGGGCATCAAGGGTCGAGGATATCACATATTCTCATTGGTAAATCTGCGGAACGTACGGGTCTCAGGATTCGCGGTGAAGGGGGAAGGAGTGGGTGGAATGGTCGGGGTCACGATATACAAAATCCGCAGAACGGGGAAGGACAGTATTCGAGGGGAGGTTGAGCAGGGTAAAAGAGTTCGAGGATGCAGTTCGGAAAGTTCGCGCGCGCGGGGGCGTTCAAGTTCAAGGCCACGGCGTTCGGGCTACGTCCGGGCGTGCTAACCCAAATACCCTTACACCCTCGGAGCTTCGTGCGCCCCGCTCCGGATATATAGTCTCTTTCTCTGTGTAAATGTAGAAAACTCGATATGTTGGTGTATATAGCGAGTAGCTGTTGGAGGAAAAACATCGTCCTCTCGTGTTCTCTTTTCGGTCCCTCAGTACCGCACTATTTCACTGGGAAAACTGGCACAAATATGCATTCTCGAACGAGTTTTATGCTCACATACGTCTCCGAACTCTCTCTCTCTCTCTCTCGACCAGCCCCCTCTGCATCCCATTTATGGCATTGAAGTTTGCTGTGCACTTACATATATCTTTTTTGCACGTCAAGACGAGAATTTTTAATTGTTGGAAACAGTAGAAACGGTGTTTTTTTTAATTGAAAAAAAAAATACTTTGTATACAGGAGCAATGAAATATGAAGTGGTCGAGTAGGGGTCGATTGGAAAGGGCAATACGTAAAAACGTGCAAGGGTATGCGTTGGAACTTAGAAGATAAATATAAACAATATAATAATTAAGGGGCTTCATCTACCTAGAGGCCCCAAAAAAATGGTCAAATACCGATTTCTTTTTTGGGGCACGGTTGGTGAAAAAGAAACGCTTGGAGAAGAAACGTTGGAGGAAAGAAATTGTTGTTAACACGAAGGTACTACATCGAGAGCCTTTAAAAAAATACAGAAAAACAACGAAAGCATGAACGCCGGCCATGGGGAATTTTTTTTCGCGACGTTTGGCGGTGGACACCCTCTGGCTTAAACGATCGATCTGGAATCTGAATACCAAACGGATTATTGAAGTTAACAATAAATACGAGGCGTTGACGATCGTCGATTTTCTAAATCATTTTTTTTTTAACAACGTGGTCACGAATTGGAACTCGAGCACACTTCGAGCACACTTGAAATCGATTAAAAAAAAGTGAGATCGTCAAACACCATTAAATGTTTTTCATCCATCCAAACAATCCATCAAGTGGTTCTCGAGATATGTCCACCGACTTTGAAAACAGTGTTTTGAGAAGAACGCGTTTAAAGTTTAAAGTATGATGCTGCTATCGCTCGCTGGCCCGACTGGTGGAAGCTGCAGCTCATTCAATTTTAGGAATATTGTAATTAAATTTTTAGGGAATATAACTAAAGGTGATACTATGGATTAAACATATTTTTGGAAAATGCAATTATTTCACCCACCTAGGTAGATGTAGCCCGTTGATATTCTTTATGAAAAAAAAATTATAAAAAATAAAATTGTTTTTCACATGTATAAGGAAATCTTCTTAAATTTGCACATTTGTGCAATATACTCGTTCTTTGCGTTCGTCCAGCGACTCGTGAATCACCACTCGGGCTCTCTCTCTCTCTCTCTCTCTCTCTCTCTCTCTCTCGCTCTCTCTCTATGGATAGAAATGACGAATGAATACGTTGAAAGGGCTCTCGACTGAGATTACATAAACCCCGCCTGGTGTCGGAGCATTCTGTACCAACGTCGTAATTTATCGAATTGAGAAGAAAAAAAAATATATGTACGCAGAGACGACATATTGCGCAGTGCGAGACATCCACTTTTAGCTTTATCGAGAGCTCATAATCGACTATGTGTTTTTTCAAAGATCGTCAACAATGACAGCTCGACAGCACGGAGACGTTTCAAGTGGATGTCAAACGATTGCGCATTAGACGAGTCACGAGTCCTGGAAACACGTCTATGCGTAAGAAATTGACGAGTTTACGCGATGACTGCATTTTCCGAGCTGACTTTGCGGCGCTCAGGTGTGCTTTGGCGCCACGTGCGATTTTCGCAAGGCAGATATTACATTCGGTATCACGATATGCGAGTATTATTGCTGCTTATAGAATTTCGAGTGTGGGGACGGTCCTCGAAGTCGGAGCAGAGGGGGGGGGGGGGGGGGGGGCATCGAAAAATGTTGCGGATCAAATTTCGGTCAAATCTCTTGTTAAAGGGTTATGCCTAGTTGTAACAGTTGAAAACAGCTCATTTTTAGAATTTTTGGTTAGAAAATCGTGATGTAAAATTCCTTCAAAAATTAATTAATTTACGCTGTAATTTTCTCGTGTCAAAATATTTAATTACAATCGATTTACATCGTCTGTCCGGAAAGCATCGCTCGAAAACATTTTTTACCTGGTTCAAAAGGGCATTCCCTTTTGAACCAGGTTATTTATTATCGAAAAATCAAACACATTTCGTTAGTATATGAGTTTATCCTATGATTGATCGAAGGAATTTCCGAAATATCAACGTAAAAAAAATGGCGCTTGTTTAAAATGAGTCTTCACTTTTGCGAAAAATTGGCATTTTTCGTTTATCAAGTCAAAAGGATAAATCGGAAAAAGAAAACCTCCGATCAAATACTATATTTTTACATCTAAACAGAGCCCCAAAAAGCTATTTGGTTCACCGACTGAAAACGTAGGTTCGAGAAAACAGCGTTTAAGGTATTCGATTCACCGAGGGCCGTATTTTGTGAGGGCATAAAGATCTGACTCATTGGTAAATTACAGTGGCGCTGAATAAAAATAAGTCATGATCAACTATTATATCCAATGATAAACTGGATAAAAAATTTTCGCCCAAATTACATGAAGATAATTTTACATTTTCTCTGAAGATTCGCGGCTACGAAAATTCTTCTGGTAGTCACATTTTTGGAAGTTTTAAAATTACTTTTTTCTTCCCACATTCCGTGTCCGTCAGTTTTTATCGTCGTTACGGAATCTTTAGATGTTTTTCTACGCGTGAGCAGTTTTTATCAGGCATCTAGATTTATTTAGTGTATAAATTATTAGATAAAAATGTGGCCAGCGTGTCATGTCCATTTATCGTCTCATTACACGGCGATTAGCGCCGTATAAAAAATCGTCTCATTTATACGGCGCGTTAGCACCGTATAAATGAGACGATGTTTAGAGTGGTAAGTTTTCGTTAAAAGTTCGGTAACTTGGCTTGAAATTTTACCAGTATACTGGGATGTATTTTTACTTAATTATATATGAAAATCAGTTAATTGTTAGAAATTCGGGTTCCTGAAAAGAATACCTTTAAGTTTCGAACGACGCTCCGAGCGTTCGGACGGGCGTCAGCATAGCCTATAAATCTGTCAATTTTCATCCGATCTTCTTGAAATTTTCAGGGCCCATTAAGGCCGTAGGCCATAGTAGCGGGTATAAAATCGTGTGCGAATTTAACAATTTTTTTCCGTATGAAAAAGTGATTCACTCATAAAATTAGTTACGCCTCTATTTAGTATGAATGTCAAGCTGTTAGACATTTTTTTTTTTCGATGTACAAAATGGCCGATTACTAATATTTTTTTTTGATATTTTTTTAAGGTGCTCCACAGCGTTACATTTAGCATCCACAATTTTGTATCTAGAACAAAAAAACAAAAATCCTCGTCACTCTACATTAGAATACCTAGAGAAGTACGTTCGGAATTTTAAAAATATTGTTTTATTCAAAAGTTGTAGGTATTTGAACTTAAGAAATGAATTTTCAGTGAAAAGTTTCGTTATAACTGCTCATAAACTGCTCATAAAATGAAAACTTTTCGATTAAACAGAAATTCCGTAGGTACGTCTCTGCGAAATGCAATTAGGAACATAACTTTTTAATTTGAAGTAAATCGAGTGAAAATTGTTGAAGTTATTTGTCACGCCAATTGGAAAAAAGTTGTTTCGAGAAGTTTCGAGTAGTCGGCCATTTTATACATCGAAAAAAATATTTTTTTTTCTAACAGCTTGATATTCATACTAAATAGATGTGTAATTAATTTTATCACTGAATGACTTTTTCACACGAAAAAAATTGTTAAATTCGCACATGATTTTATACCCCTTACTGTGGCCTAAGGCCTTAATGCTATGATCTACTGTCAAAATACATTAGTTTTGAAAAAAGTGATTTTTGACTGTTACAACTGGGCATAACCCCTTAATGCCCTCGTACAAGCTCGCCAATAAGACTTTGACAATACCAGCAGGATCACCATGGTATTCGAGCTTTGGAAAAGTTAATCGAATTGGTATAGAAAATGGAAAGTGTACGTTCGTTCGGTTGTCCCAGCGATCGAATTGCAGGGATGGGAAGCGCGAGGAAAAGAGCAAAAAAGCGCTCCATTGTGAAAATCAACTTTACAAACACGTCGGGAACGCGATGTTTTTTTATCTCGCAAATCCGTTGGATTCACACAGAGAGCACGAGGAAAATCCAACGCGCGGCTCGCGCGTCGCTGACGCCTTTCTATTTTCCGCGAGCGCGTGGGCCGCGCGGGCATTCAAGCGCGCTAACCTTGAACTTCATCTCGGGATCCGCTGACGTCATGGCAATCGACCACAAATCGTGGCCATGTGCACATGCGACTATACGTCTATGTACACATATGTGTGCATACAGTGGAAGACAATATCTGGTATCGTGTACATATGCAGCATGTTGCTCGTTTATTGTGGACTTAACGGATTGCAACGAGAAAAAAAAATGACTCGGATCAACGAAATTTTTCATCGACGGGTGGCCTACGAAATATTAACGGGTCTCTGTGAGCTTGAGGTAAAAAAACGGGTCGATTGAACATTTTTTTCTGACGAGAGTAGCAGGATGACGAAGTCGGAATTTTACACGCAATTAATACATGGTCTTGTTTAGCTTGAGATTTTTTTTAAACGAAAAACATTCACAAACGTTGTAGTTATTATTATTTAAACAAAGCGCCGTCGTTGCTGCATGGCCAATCGGTCTAGATGGCGCTGGCAACTAGGGTCATCTGAAATAAAAAATAAAAATATATACTTTCAGTATAATAACAAAACTTTCTTATGGCCGAATACGTTTAAATTTTTTTGAAAATTACGAACATGGTAGCTGCAGAGAAAAGGTTCGATTTTTTATAACAAAAAACACATCTCTAATTATTTTTTATTAGTAAATGGATGAACATGTCGAAAAATTATCCGGTCGTACGTCAGAAAATGTCATCAACTATGTTCCGCCCGAATTTGAAGTAAATCGGACGAATAGATTTTGACATACGATTTACGCAGTTTCCCAAAACGATAAAAATCATCACAATTCGGTCAATTTGTAGAATTTTTACTAAATCATTGTTGCTTATTGGAGTTAAAACCGTAGGCTATAAAAATATGCAATAAAAAAATCGCCTTTGACATTTTATGCCTATGTAGATCCCTTGAGATGAAACTGTTTCTGTTCGTGTATTCGTTAGTTTAATGGAATAAATGATTCTTAAAAAAACCCAATACTCCATTTTTTTCAATAAATAATTACTTGCCATGCCCCCAATGAAGGATTAAATCAGTGCAAGTCATTTTATCCTATAGTGAGTTTTCTGGTGGCTCACGCGCGCAAGTTGGGTCAGGGGTCTCACTTTTGGATGACGCTTGTATAGTACTTCGAACGAACGAGGTTTATTCACCTGTGCGAGGTATGCGACGCGATGCATCCCCAAATCTACGCGAAACTTTGCTCCACGGCGTCATTGTACGCGGCTGGGGCAACTATGCGGCTACCCTTCCACTATTTCATTTTTCAAATGTTCCTTCGTGAGCTGCGCGATCTTCTACGACCCCATCCCTTTCACTTTTATCCCGATCTCGTCGCCGTTTCCAGCTCCTGAGTTGTCCGCGAAGTCTCGCCCACGCCTCGTGCACCGACGTGTCGCATTTGCCACCCCTCCGTGCACCGGTCACCAATCCGAGTATCGGCTCAGAACGCTGCTCGACATCGTTGCAACCGCATAGCGATCGATCGTAAGTTACCTCAACGACAATATCCCCGAAATATTTCATCTTTGAAGGCAAGATTTTTCAATAAACGACATCTTTTTCACTGATTTTTAATCCTATATTGAGAATTACATTCAACGCTGATAATTAAATTCAATGTTGATAATAAAATGCAATATTGAGAATTAAATTTAATATCGAGAATTAAAAATCAGTAAAAGAAACCGATTCAGCTGGTCATTCTCGTATTGCATTGGCCGCATTCAATTATATTTGATAGGCTAATTATTGACAAGTCACTCGGGGCCACTGAATCATCACGCGGAAAGAGAGCGAGCTGCGGGTGTACGACGATGATCGACGGGTTTTACGATACACACACACACATATAAATGCACTGCATCATAGCGTGCATTGTAGTGGTATAACCGAGTACATGGGAACATACACGGAGAGCGTAGACAGCGAACGTCATTGAAATGTAAGTCAGGTGCGAGCGAATTTCTATATATATATATATATATATATATATATATATATATGACATTCCACGCCATTTCATCTAGCTCGTAAACACGATCATTTTTTATTTTCCTGATTTTTTTTTGTAGAATTGTACCCCATGAAAGGAATATCCACACCAATTTTTAGATTTTTAGATTTTTATCTCTTCTTTTTTAGGAGTTAAAATTTTCCAAAAAATGTCGATTTCGGAAGTTTCGAAAACGTTCAAACGATGATAAGTCCGGAACTAGGTGAGATATCGACAAATGTCGATATATAACTTTTTTTCACTTTGAAGCATACTTTCGTTAAAAACATATATCCGTCTTTGTCTAATGTTTGCTTCTAAAGTGAAAATCATTTTTTTTAAAGACGATAGCCTCTGAATTTTTTTTTAATCTCTAAAATAGAGTGCGTGGGCCCATCTTTTCTCCTTTTTTTTTTTTCAAATTAATCATATTTTTTTGAGAATATTTTTATCATTCTAATCTCCAGTAATGCTTTTAATGATTTTGTGATTTCCAATTCGGTTTCGACAAGCCTGAAACAGTTTATTTTTAATTTGCGCCGAATTCATCTAAAAAAATATTTTTTATTCAAAATAAAACGAAGGAAAAATGGGCCCATGACGAGACTAGTCTTAAAAATCATAGAGTGGGTCACTCTATATTAGAGAATTTTTTGAAAAAAATGAAAAAAGGCAATCCTCTTAAAAAAACTAGTTTTTACTTTAGAAGCAAAAAAAAACGTTGACATTGATAATTCATCATTTTTTCATATTTTTCAACGAAAGTATGCTTTGAAGTGAAAGAAAGTTAAATATAGACATTTGTCGATATCTCAATTAGTTCACGAGTTATCAGCGTTTAAAAGTTTCCCAAACTTCCAAAATCGACATCTTTTGTAAAATTATAACTCCTTAAAGAGTAGAGATAAAAATCTAAAAATTGTTGTGAATACTCCTTTCATGGGGTACAATTTTACAAAAAAAAAATAGGAAAATTGACAATGGTCGGGGCCACGGGCTAGGTGAAACGGCTTGGAATATCCCATATTTATATATATACAAACGCACACGTATATAAATGCGTGTTCGTGTGTTTGTGTGTGCACGCGCGCGTGTGTGTGTAACATTGATATGTACGTATACATTGGCCTTGGCATTCGCGACCTTCCCAAGAATTCTTTTTTTTTCCCCACCACTTTCGATCGCATACGCGATTGCATGCTCGATCGAGATAACTCGACGTGCGCTAAGTATGTACACTAAGCTTTTGCTATCAGTGATGCCCGCTACGACGGGATACGCGCATTTCCTCCCAGCGAAATCGAAAGATTCCTCTTCCCGCGCAGTCTCGAATATTCGGATAATTTTCCGATCCAGATATCTCGGGAGCCTGCGAGTGCTAAACACGACGAAGCTCTTCCCTCGATTATAGAGCTATCTCGAATTTAGGTTACAACAATTTTGATTTTGTGTTACAATAGTTTCGGATTGGGTTATAATAATGTGGATTTGGGTTAGATTGAATTTCAATTTGGGTTGCAATAATTTCGGATTGGGTTACGATAATTCCGAATTTGTCTGAGAATTATTTCAATTTTGGTTACAATAATTTCGATTTGGATTACAATAATTTTAATGTGCGTTGCAATCAATTCGGATTGGCTTATAATAATACATCAATTTGAAATTTGAGTTTGAATTTGGGTTACAATCATTTCAGATTGGGTTGTAATAATTTGGATTCGGGCTACAAGAATTTCAATTTGGGTTACATTAATTTCGAATTTAGGTTACAATAATTTTGATTTCGGTTGCAATCTTTTCGGATTGGTTTATAATAATTTCGGTTTGGGTTACAATAATTTCGAAATTGGCTTACAATAAATAAATAAAAATAATAAACTGTTTTTACATTTCCACAGGCTCATCCGTTTCATATTTTGATTCTACACTACACTCGGTACATTGCTTATATCTATACCTATACGCGAATAAAATATAATCATTCAAATACCTGAACTTTTTTTTTTCATTCGACAAGCTTGTAGAAACGCGCTTGTGTATCGGAGTAAACAAAGGCTTCTCCATCA